>CAXAMN010012091.1:0-35996 GCA_963970005.1 Durusdinium trenchii
CCCTAAGTCTCCAACGAGGTCACTTTGAAGGTCCTGGCAGTCGGTTTCCATGTCGATCATCGTTACTCAGCTTTGCTTTGCTTTGAGCTTTGTCATGCTGTTCAAGTATCACAGTATCAACCAGGGTGGCAGATCAGCTGACTGCGTCCCGTGCGTGCAACCTATAAATCCAGGGAAAAATACATGGAAATACTATGACTATCACTGTCCATACTGTTTGCTCATTTTCTTTACATTAAATGCAGGGTTTCCCGGAATTCACCTGTTTGAAGTTCCAATGGCCGCTCAGTGTCGCCCGTCCCAGGCATGAACGGCACAAGCTGGTTGCCCAAGAAGCTGTGAGATCCAAAGAAACCTTTTCTGAGTTATATAAATATATATAGTAGAAAGTATGTTGAAAAAAGAAGGTACTAGGGGCTCCTGGCCGTACTACTAGGAGCAAGGACGCTACTTAGGAGCGATCGGACGCTACGTTCAGGGCATTATATAATACCTTGAGTCCCAGCCCTGGAAGTCCAAGACTAAATTGTCAGGCGCTGACCCTTTCTTTGGATCCCATCGTAGAGTCAACCTTGATTTCTAGCGTTGGCGTTGCACTTATAGTCACTGACGTTGCTTGCTTCTTGCATGTTTTTGTCCTAGTGGGAATGTCTTTATAAACGTGTTCTAGTGGACCTTTTGTCATTTCTTGTGTTCGAGGTCCCTTAGGCACATCCAAGAATCACACCATCGAAGTTGCACGTCCTCGGTCGGTCTCCCACTGCTTTTTGCTCTCTTGAGCTCCTATATGATCATATATATATATATATTTAAATCAACGTAGATGAACCGTGGATCTGCCAAGTTCTTCGTAGGTTTCGTATGTCAAAGTCCGGCAGCTGGACGCCCCAAGGAGATGAAGGGGACGCGTCCCTACTTCCGGCCTTTTCCTTTGCTCCGTGTGTGTTTGACTGGTTGCGCTAAGGAAGAATCCTCAGATTGCGGCGGGCATCGTCACCACTGGCTCCGACTTCGAAAAGATGTTACACAAGATGTTAACCTACGAGTTTTTGGGCAAGGAGGTGTTGTCTGAGACTTGGTCCGAAGGTCGGATGAATGTGAGATGGCACGGACAAAATATATATAATCCTCGCTCACCACTGGGTATGCTCGGGTTTGATTTTCGCCAAGAGATTATAAAGTCTTATATATCAGTCCTGATTGTTTTTGTCTCAGAGGTACTGATTTCGGATCACTTTTGTGAGGCATCTATCTCAGCACGCGCCAGTCATTTTTTTTTTTTGGAAGCCAGAGAGTTGGGTGATGCACGCGCCCAGGAGATGGAGCGGGACTGGTCGGCCGCACCCGTGTCACCCTCAGGTGATGGCTGGTTCGGACACTATGGCCGCTGGGATGTGGAAGGGTTCGGTTGCGGGGGGGCTGAGGATCAATGGAAGGAAAGATGTGAGCAAGAAGAGAAGAGGTCTGAAGACCATATGTGAGAAAAGAAGATGTGAGAAGATGTTGGACATCCGACAGCCAGTGCATGTCAGAAGTCATGTCAAGGTTTGCGAGTTTATGAGATTGACACTGACCGGAACTGTACTTGATGTAATTATATATAACATAGATTCAACTATAGCAAATCTTCCAGGGGTACGTGGATTGTTGACATGTGAAGTGAATCTGAAACTGGATCCACCATGATCCACTTGGTCGATGTAGGGTAACCTGCTATTTCTTCAGCCAACCAGCAGGATTCATCTAACATGTGTTTTCAGAGGTGATCATCTGGCTATTTGGCAGGGTCAGGGCACGAGGGTCGGTTTTGAAGCAAACCTCTGGCGAAATACATAGAAATACTGTAAGAACCCTGCCAGATTTGACACGATTCTGTTTGAGTGGAAACCCTGCCAAATTCAAACCATTGTCCATAAGGTCCTTTACCGAACCATTCGGATGTCCGTCCACGTCGGTGGACAGCCACAAAACCAGGTTCAGGCGGTGGACAGCGTACGCAAGCTTCGTTTCTCGAAAGGGGATGGGGTTCACCTCCCCCACAACCGTTCAGGAACCCCATTAGAATCCCTATCCTTGAGTCAAAAGCCGAATCCAGCGTATGCTCCAACCACCTCCGTTTCGAAGGTGGTTAGGGGGGGGGTTCGGGGGGTCTAACCACCTTCTGAGGATATGGTTGGAGCCCTAGGGATATATCAAGGCTTGCTTGGGATCTCGGTCTTCTGGCCGGGCCCACAAGCCCGGCCAGCAGCAAGGCCGTGGTGTTTTGGATCGAAACGAGTTCGTCTCCTGTTTCGTCTCCCCCGCACGGACCTTTGGAAAGCCACCCGTGTGCTGTTTGGAGACCTTTCCTCAAACACCAGCCCATCGGACCGAAAAGCCCTTTCAGATCTGTTCCTCCTTTTTGCTCCGCGTTTCTTCGAGGAATGGGTCATTGGTTCGACTGTATGGGCTATGCAGCTGGTCAGGGCTCTGCGGGCGCCTCGGCGCCTTTGTCCTCCTGGTGCCAGGCGCGTTGTCGCACGTTCTCGCTCCCGCTGTGGTGCTCGCACGGCTTCGAGGACATCGTAGGACATCCCTCTTTTGGAGGGAAGACATCCCGGGGCGCTTTATTTTAGTGATTTTTAGGTCAGAACACCTTCCCCAAAATGCAGGGTTAAGTTAAATATGTGGAGACGCTATTATGTTGAGATATGTTGAGGTTTCGATGTTGTTTCGACTTGGTGAGTCTTGGTACCTGATGAAGTGGTACCTGATACGAAGCAAGAGTCTTTTTGTTACCAAACCATGCATGCAGGGCTGCGTCTTTCTAACTTGGACGTCTTGCAGGAGCTTCCCCTGATGCCTTCAGTTCAAAGAATTCCGGATCGGCATGTATAGAGAACAAAGCACCAGGCGAATACAAAGTTTGGAGGTGGGAGGCAACCAGATTCATTCGAAGCACGAGGAATTTCCAGGAGCCAAAACTCTGCTCCGGATGTGCCTGAAACATCACCGAAAGATCCAGTTGGGCATGACCCCCAGTTAGACAAGAAAAGATGTTTGTTTGACGCATGTGACTTGGCAACCCACATCCCCAACAAACGTGAGGAATGACTGCCTCCAAGCATGTCAGGCCGAAAGCATCCAAGCTGGTCCAGGTGCCTTTGGCTTCTTTCCATTGATCGATCGATGCTTGGGCGAGAAGAGAGACGGCACGGTTCGTCGGGGACGGGGGGGGACTTGTTGAAGACAGAAGTTCTGCACCACCAAGGGATATCCCACAACTACGAGGGCTTATGCTGCTGGAGTGACACTGAATCCTTTCCTTCAACTGCATAGTCTGCATAGTTTTATCAGGATTTCTGGAATGAGCGAGAGTGTTACGGATGCTTGTAGATCATATACAGCACTATATAGCATCTCCTTAGCATATGTTTACTTATCTAGCTATATTTGGTAATCTGATCTCCTTTATCTGAAGCGTGCTTGGACACCATGTAACGATGATCTCAGGAAAGAGAGGCTATTACATGCAGATCGTTCTCAAGGAGGACACCGGGGGGCGGGCCTTTTGAATTAATCCGGTCCACCTATTAAAAAGCACGCCCCCCCCCCGCAAATAAGGAAACCTCGGTCGCATAGTTTTAAATAGGGGTCCCTGAAATCGGGGGGGTCCAAAATAGGGTCACCTGCAAAGAGCTTCAAAACCAAAAAGTCACCCAGGCAATTTTTGTGTAAAATCATTTATTAAACTCGTATAAAACAATCAAAAAAACCTCCAGATCGAAGGGTCTTCCTTTTCCCCTACAAAAACCTTTGTTAGAATAGTGATTCTTCAGTAGACTAACAACTAAAGCTTTCAAAAGGTGATGTCGCTGTGCCATGCGGTTTTGCATGATCTCGGTGGCAAGTGGGTTTGCGTGAGTCCGTGCCATTGGGGGAAGGACAGCCTGCTGGTGTAAGCGCGGCGTGTCATGGTGGATAGACAGGGCGGACAGAGGTGGGCAGTTAAGGTTAATTTAAAAACGAATATGAACCGTATTCAGGGGTTTCCGACATGACCTTTTTTTTAATAGGTGTACGTTTTTTAATGGGCACTCGGGATTGAGGGGTGAATTGGCAGGGCCCCGCGGGAGGACGGGTTTAGAGGCGGTGGCATGTTGGCACTGTGCATGGTCAGCCACCACTGTGCATCCTATCCAAATGCTGTCAAAAGTCAGCTTGTGAAGTGTATAAGTCTCAAAACATAGCTACAAGAAGCTACAAGAGGGCATCACTACGAACGGAGCAAGGACACTACTAGGGGCTCCTGACCTTACTACTAGGAACAAGAAGCCTCCAGTAACAAAGGGCATCTTAGCTGTTGCCAGCCCGGAGGGAGCGACGCCAAGGCGGTTGCACGGCCCGTTTCAGCGAACGAATAGGACGGATGGACGGTGTTTTTCCTTTCCGGGAAAAGGACGACGAGAAGATGTACCACATCGTTCTATTGAAGATGTCGCTGCTCTCTGTCCCATTCATCAAATCAAACCCTCCAGCAGCTTCGTGCCTTCTTCAACTGTCATTGAATGCCTTAGAAAAGCGTTAAATCGAAAGCAACAAGAATGTTCAATGACCGGCTACCGTTTTTCTTCTCCACTCAACACCGTTGTTCTTGCCAAAAAAGGCAGCTTCACACCTGCTGCCGCTGCACCTTTTCAGTGACCCAACATAATCACCGGATTAGTTTCATCCCTTAAACATATTTACAATCATCTACATATACTTAATTTTAATATCTACGATATATTGATATTTAAATGGCATAATATACATGGCTAACGTAATGCAGTTCTTTTTTGAAAGCTGAGCCATGGCTCTTTTCAGACCCTCTTTTTCCCGAAGGATTCCAAGTGCCGGAGCGAGGTGCCAGAGTCGCTTGGCTGAGCGACCAGCCCTGGTGCTGCTTCGGGTGATGGTGATTCCATGATCTACCCAGGCCGGTAAATTTCCTTCTTGGAAAATTGCAAGGGCTTCGCCCGGGTGCCGCCGACCCCTTTTCAGGAGGAGTGTAGCATGTGTAACTAAAGGCGTTTGTGCAGTTCCGGTGGTTGCCCGTCTGTGGAGAGAAGGTGGGCGTTCTAGCCTTAGGAGGCTGCAGCTAAGGAGTGCAAGTGCTATGCACGGTCGTGGTGGGCTGGGGGTGCTGCAGGGGCAGTGGTTTGGACAGGAACATAAGCAAATCCAAGCCAGATGTCATTGGGGGTGAAATTGAATTCTGAATCCTCCTTGAATATATTTTGGCTCCGTAGAAAGCTTACAGCCACGTGGATACCAAACAACAACTCAAGCTATCGAGGTTCTGTATGAAATTGTTGAGGCTTCAGGACGTCTTGACAAAGCAACATGAGAAAGAGTTGAGCGGCCGCATTTAGATTGGAAAGGGAGGCAATGGGAGACACGTCTCAGGTAAACTTTAAATGAATGTACTCTCACTCTCGGGGTGGTTTTGGTTTTTCACACCGCAACTGGGCAGGGAGGTTCTGCTCTGCACTCTGTTCATCTCTTTTCCAGATATGGCATGGCAGCAAAACTTTGGTGAAAGAACTCCAGTGAAGTAGTGTCACGAGGACTTTCACTTGTGCTTAGACTCGACCTGGAATGTCAGCGAGGACCACCAATGTTTGGAGCAAGGGGCACAAACCCTTGGTTCTTGTTTATCTCTTCCTGGAGCTAACATGGAAGTGGAGAATGGTCCCTTGCAAGACCATTTTCCATTAGGTGGTTTTCCACTTCCATGTTAGTTCCAGGGAGGGTATTTGTTTTTTCTTCTGGGAGAAATTTCATCCTAAGTCCAGTCCTCGCCAAGTTTCATAGCAACTCTTTCCGGCTTGGCCAACATCATGTACATGTAGACTCTTGATGAATATAACCACCCAGTAAACCACCCATAAATATATGTGATTGCAAGGTGTTGAAATATGATCAAGAGTTTACATTACGGTGTCGCTGGAAGTCGGTTCAGGAAGACTGCGAACATCAATGACAGAACAAGTTTGCGTCATGTTTGTCCAAACAATCGTGGATTTGCAGTACATCGCCGTTTGGTATTCGACAAATGGTCATTCTTACGGGGCCATGCCATGCACTTCCAAGAATAAGATCAGGAGTGTAACCACATCAGAAAAAAAAAAACAAACAAACAAACAAACAAACGCTCAACCGGTTTGAGTCAAACTCCTTGACGAGACCATGCGTTGCCACCGACGTTCACCGTGTGTGCCTAGTTTGAACATGTCTGAACAAGGGAGGGGTTGTGCGTCAGATTTGTTGAGTCTTGGGCGGTTGGTTGTGTTGAGCCATGCGTTTTCTTCCCATGACTCCTCATTTAAGTGCACTGTAATACAGATCGATCAGCTGTGTAAAAAGAAAGGTGCCCAACCCAACCGACTTTCCTTTGGACCTAGTTTGGGAAGCATTCTCAGCTCTACCCATGTAGCCCCCAACCATCATCCCCCGCTGCGCGGCTCGCTCCAACAAGAAGGCACTTCTTCCACTCGAAAGGTCCACTCCGCGCCACGTGCGCCGCCTGCGCCCATCTCGCAGTGCCGTAGACCGCCCCATCTCCGCCCCCCGCTGCAAGGTACTTGTGGATCTTAGCGAAGCCTTTGGTGGACGCCATCCTGAGCCATGAGCCCATCACCGAACCGGGGCACCAAATGGTGTGAAAAGGGGGGGGCGGTTTAAGGCTAAGGGTTTGCAGGGTTGTGCATTTGTAATTTGTTAGTCATTCATGGATGCCTTCCCAAAAAAATGACTTGCCTTCGTGGTTTCATATCTGGAACAGTGAAGAACCCTTTTCTTGAAGCTGACTCACATATACAGAAAATCCCTCACTCTGATAGATAGTGCATGCTGCAAACATTTGGAATCTTGCGACAGATACCAGGCCTCGCCACATCCAGAGGGCCCCACTGGGCCCATGTTTACGCC
Organism: Durusdinium trenchii; assembly: GCA_963970005.1. Taxonomy (NCBI): domain Eukaryota; class Dinophyceae; order Suessiales; family Symbiodiniaceae; genus Durusdinium; species Durusdinium trenchii. The sequence goes on from CAXAMN010012091.1 coordinate 6,952, forward strand.
CTTTTTGTTGCACAACATTCAGGTACCAAGACCCCCAGGAGTTGGGTGGTTAATGGACACCCCTTAACATCTGAGGGGCTATATATAGACACCCCGACAGGAGGGTCCTGGTATAGACCTTATTCAAGACGATGTGAAACATTTTGACATTTGCTACGCCTTTCCGAAAGGGGTTTGAGCTCGGCCTTCGCCTTTCCTTGGAGTCAGAGCTTCCATCCTGAGTTGATCGGACATCCGGAGGGAGAACTCCTCCGTTCAGTTTCAAGACTGGACCTCCGAACTCCCTCCCCAGGAAGTACGTGGATGACCAGGTCACCTATTTGGGGGAGATGACCAGGACACTCCACTCAAACATGAACAGGGAAGGCCATACCGCTCCGCAAACTTACATGGAACCTGAGAATTCACCATATTCATACATCCAAATACCAACCCAGTGGTTTTTATGGTTCCATGTGCTTCTTTGCAGGGTTTTTTTGTTGCCACTGTCGGTTCTTCCGTTGGCTCGAGGAAGAGGGCCTTTTGCAGAGCTCCTTGGAACGAACGTGGACCGTTGACCCCGTTGGTGGAGTTAATGTCTCAAACCAAAGTGTTTGAGGCCACCACACACTATATACATGTATACACATACACAGATCATATACATGTATACGGTATACACACCATAATTTTTATATATACATAGTGCATTGAAGCAAGTTGGGAAGGACCCCAAACATCCCTAATTCTGTCTCCGTATGAGCATCTTCCACACCCGCCGACATTGTTTACCAGAAGTGCTGATTTCCATGTGCCGCAACTACAACGGTTACATTACGCAACATACCAATGGAGTGGCATCAGCCCCAGCCTGGAACCAATCTAGAACATGCTAGAGCCATTGGTTAGCTATGGTCTTGTGTGATAGTGATGTGGTCAGCCGCATCACTCAGAAGACTTTGCCGAACAAAAACGGAGGTGAGATCCAAGTGAGGGAAACGTAACGTGTTTTCGCCCAGCCTACTTTCCTTCCGTGACGAAAAGACAAGGGGGTTTGGAGAGGTTTGTGGCTTCAGCAGAGGCTTCCCCCATTCAAGGTTGTTATAAGGCCGAGGGCTGTTAAAATTCACAGATTGATTAAAGGGAATATCTACCGGAAACCATGCTTCTCAACCCTCCAAACTATGGGCTTCCTGTTGATACTTGTATTTCCTTAAACCAATTCTGGTGTCTAGGGCCGGAGTGGGTCCCTTGAAGCAGGCCCGTTCCAAGGCCAAGGCGGATTGCTCTTGCGCGAGATTTACGACATCTACAAGTCTTTGCCACCGAGATGCTTGTCGTCTATATGCATATAATATATATATATATAGAGAGAGATAGATATGTACATTGTAATTATCGTCTACAAACACAATAGAATCTGGAGGAGGAATAATATGAACGATGGGAGAGGGGAGCGCCGTGAGCGGTGCATTTTTCAATGAACATGATCATGTGTGATCATATTTATTGTTTTATAGGTTGTCTTTAGACAGATTTATGTGTCTGATGTGTCAGCAAAGAACCTTTGCCAGGATCTGTTTGAAGCATTTGTCAGCATTTGGCATCCTTCAAGGATTCAATGTAGAAAACATATTCATCTGTAGTTGAGTCTCCTGTAGCAAAATCTGCTTCGCTCCTCAAACAGCCGTGCAATCCGAAGACATGAGCTACGACGACTTCCACGAGATTGTGAATGGTTTGTTCTGCGGGAGCATTGCTCCTATTGCGCTGCCATTGCCACGTGGATCCTTCAACCTCCTCACCTTTCACGTTTCCCATGAGGGAGCTTGCCGGAAGGCAGACTAACCTGGTCCATGCCTTTGACACCATCCGGTACTTTCAGGGTGGGATCGACATGTCTGAGCTCAGCACTGGCTACAAATTAAGACATGCGAACTCAAGGACCTGCAGTATTTTTCCGCTCCCTGTGGTCATGGCTTCCATGCAGCGCACCTTTATCTATCAAAAGATGGTGCACGAGAACATGGGCTTGCTTAGAGAACACGCCACCTTTCAAGTTTACTACACTACACGCCCTCTGTCTGATGAAGTCTGAGAGCCTGCGCACGGTGTGTAGTATATAGTAATCGGTACTGACGCTGTTTGTGCTCCTTCTATCAAAAGAGCGCCGAGTCGTTGTCAGGCTTGTGTAGGCTGTGAATAACACAAAGGCCGTGTAGTCTGCAAACCTGGCCAATTGGGATTTTTGAGTCTCCAAGGAAATCAAAAAAAAACAACATTTCTGCTCAGGCAAACAAAGTCCTGTCACAACTGTTTTGTTGTTCTTGTTGGGTTTGCTTGTGGAAAAGAAGGTGAGGCAAAATCAATGTCTTTTAGTGGCACAGAAAGCAAGGATGCAAAGAAAGCAGTGAGAGAGAGAGAGAGAGACAGCGTTCAACTGATAGAAGCCAAACACAGATAAGACCACACAATGCAAGAGCGCTCCTTTCTGGACCTTTTCGCCACATTCTACTCCAGGATAACTCTACAATACTCTACTCTACATGTCAGTGAGTAAGTCAGAGATTGCGCCGCATGCAGACCTGGGCGTTGTTGAACACAGGTCGCCAGTCGCCCAAAATCTAAGGATGTTGGCCTTTGAAAGACGAGGACGGCCACATTGACCCACAGGTATTTCAGGTCTGATGTGGACGAGCTGCACATGTATATCTGATGCGGTCTGATGATGAAAAGTCGTTGTTCAGGTCTACCCCTTGCCTCGGAGACCCTCAGCACCCTCGTAAAGTTGGAAATAGAGGCTGAGACGACAACCACCTGTGCAAAATGTTTGGCAGTATGAGGGTCGATGTGGTCACCAATGTGGTCGTTTTCTTTCTGAAGGGGGTATTGGATGTACATTGCTTCTCTTTATCTGCAGAAAGGCGAGCCTTTTGATGCTTTGCCCACTTGGGGCGAGTCTGTGCAATTGCGCCTGTGAAAAAGCGAAGCGATTGGCACATGTGAGCATGGTGGGCCCAGCGGCCCTTTGAGCATGGGTGGGTCAAAACAGGGATCCAGATTTTGTTGGCCAATGCAAAGAGCGAACAGTTTCATTGGTACTTCAAGCCTTTTCGGCACTCCCCAGATATGCAAGCTATGCAAGGTTCTATAGGTTTTGGGAACGGTTTGTTAGTTTCATTCCCAGCTTTGTTGGCCATTGACTTGTGACTTGCTACTTTGTTGGCCATTGCCAAACCCGCTTGCTACAGAATGATTCAAAACCCATCCTTGGCACTTCCGCACCGGCTCCGGTTTCGGAGGCGATGGGTATATTTTCCTGCAACTGGCAGGGGGCCCTGGGGGGGTCCTGGGGGCGGGGACTGTGGAGAGATTCATGTCTTCTCTTTTTGGGCGGTATGCTCCTGTTTGAGCCCTGTGAGGGTTGTTGATATGTTTGTTCAATCTGCACCTTATAGAAGGACCCCTCTAGCCACGTGCATTTAGTTGCACTCTACTGACTCTACTGGCCACTGGCGACCAGACATATACTGTAGTACTGCCAAACACAAAACACGCATTTCTATTCGAAGCCTTTCCTTGCTGGGATGTCCTACAACAGTTCTCCAATACAACCCGGCTAAGGCAAGCGGAGAAACATGACATAAGCGATAAAATCTTCAACATTGACTACCTTTTAATCGTCATTTAGATATAGACATACATATATACGTACAATTCATTACAATACTTAAATATATATGTGTGTTTTTTGTCATAAAGTGCATCGTATATCATAATATGCATATATATACTGTAACATAAACACACATAAACATGTATGATAGTTCTCCTCTTCAAACCCAGCTGGCACCTCCTTTTCTCCCAGGTGGCACCGCAGTCCTTCCCCGAGCTGCGGGAGGTGCGCGGACATGCCGAAATGCGGTGGCCCAAACCCGGTGCACCGGTACTCATGGGGAAGATATCTATGAAGATGGAAGAAATGCCCAAAACCATCTCGAAAATCATGACAGATCACTGGCGAGAAGAGACTGACAAATGCGGTTTGCAGCATCACTGGTGAACTTTGGCATTCTACCGGTAAGCCGTTTGGTGCACCTTGTTTTGAAGGAGTTCGACCTGGTGGGACAGCGAGTGCCTACTGTAGGTCGTTGGGGGGGCCCCCGTGGGAGCCACGGGTTTTGTTTTTTTGAAGCGAAAAGAGTATAGGGGCAGATTTAAAGGGAAGCAGCAACAATAACAACAATGAAGGCACAGTGATTTTGTCTGCAATATGATTTCCAAAGAACGTAAGATTTGAGGCTCGAGGTGGCCGTATCTATTTTGGTCTTTGAACAACTGTTCTTGTTTCCTTCCATTTTGCAATTTCACAATGCGACATTTCATTTAAAAACAAACTTTCACTTGCTTCATGGCTTATCACCTAAACTATGCGGTTTCAGCCCACTTCACATGTCTCCTACAACCGTCTTCCGCAGCAAGCATTGTGGATAGCCGCGGCATTTTCCGACGGTCCTCCCCGAACGCACCCTCCTTTGCCAGGTGACCTTGAGGAGGTTGGACATTCCACAGGATTCCACCTTGGCCGGGCGCTTTGCGTGGCGCGAGCTTTTCGCGGCGCGCCACGCGGACGCTGTTGAGGGTCGAGCGTGCTTCTCACAGAAAGAGAGGACAAGACGAGGTCTTCCCAATGATCGCAGGGTGGGTTTCCCTGGCAGCGCTGTGATGTGTTCAAATCATTGTTGTTCTAGGACAGGGTACGGGAAGATTGCAAGCTGTACAAGTCTCTTTACACTGCCGAGGCAGCAACGTATTCACCGACATGTGGTTCAGGTCTCCCTGCAAATGTTGAGGCCCACATGACAGATGCACTGCTGCAGCTACGCTCGGTGGTGGCACACTCAGCCTCATGTAGTGAGTTCCGGGGAGCTCGGTGGCATGGGGTTGGGTATAAGCAGGAGCTTCCTTCCTGCATGGAAGCAGGTGGCCTCAGATGGTCCTGCAGGTGGCCGAAAAGATGAGAGTTTGGTGGGTACCCCCTGGATGGGTTTTCGTCTTCGAAGTACTGGATCCAGAATCCTTTTGATGAGTCTTAGTGATTAGATTAGTCTTTGCAGTTGGTTCCCAATCATTGGAAACTGCGATTTGAACTGTTACCTGGAATCCTCTAAACTCGCTTTCACCGTTCAATCCGTCCATTGTTGGACGGTCCAATCACAACAAATACATGGGTGGAAACTCTCGTGAATGACTTGTCCAAGACGTTGCCCCAATTCTTTTGCATCAGGTTTTTTGGCATTCACTTCTTTGCCATGCACCATAGTTTTTTTGGGTGCCTATTTTTGTCTTTTTCTGAGAAGCATATGTTTTGTGTATGTGTCTTCCTTTGGCCGCTGCCCGAAAAAAGACAACAGATCCACGCTCCTTTGGCCACTACGGTAGCACGAGCGAACCACTCTCTCGGACGCGTCAGGAAGTGCTACGGCTCTCCCATTTGCGGCTCACCAGTCGCGGCGCCAGCCTCCTACTACAGGCGCCGACGCGGGGAACCAACGCGTGGTGTGCAATAGGCCCGCACGCGTTTGCTTACAGTGAGTTTCACTAGACAAATGTTTGGGAACCCACAACTGAGGAAATGGAACAGGTGTTGTAGAACTTGAATGTAATCAATTGTCAGAGATCAATGCATATGGCTCCACTGTGGGAGCCAATTTTCTCGTACATATTGTTCGATTGATGCGATGCAAGTTATTTTGTTTTCTTCATGCCAGTCAGTTAGAGAGAGAGAGAGAGTGAAAGAAGTGAGAAGTGGCAAAGAGATAAAGGTATTGCATCAGGCTTGACCCCATCCAGAGTATGGGAAGGCTTGGAACTCTGCTCAAAAATACACGAGATAGCTCAGTTAGATTAGGGGCCTCTACTGCCACCTCCTTTGAGAAACGATTTCGGGTGTGAGGGTCGTTGAGGCCTTCGTGTGATGTTTGTTTCATAGAGGAAGTCCAAAGGCTCTACTCTACTTTTTTCTTAGGGAAGTAAAAGTTTCCTTTCAGGTCACCATACAGACTCTTTTTTCCACAGTCTCTCCCAGGATGTTTGAGTTGATAGACTGACACCTCAGTGACTACGCCCCTAGACCCTGGACCCTCAGTTTGAATGCGTGTCGCTGGTGGAAGGCGGTGGCGGAGCTGGCTCCACGGTTGACTAGCCTCGGGGCCCAGAGATGCGCGAACAGCAAACCGCGGCAGAGTCGACCGACCAAGGAGGAGTTCCAAATCAAGATCCGTTCATGCTGAGGTTTACTGAGATTACTGAGATGGGGTTAGATTCGGTTAGATCAAGGGGACTTGATATAGGCAAGACAGAATAACAGGGCATCCAACCTTCACAGCCACATCTCAGCATCTAGAAGTGTATCAGCAATGGCAATAATTATTGAACAAAATCCATGGTTTGGGTCGCTCCCCCTCTGGTTGCTTCAGAATGGACAACTCTCCCCATCTCAATACCCACCTTGATCGCTCCCTGGATTGCCAGAGATTTGGTCCATCAGACTGTATGCCTAGAACCTGAGTGACCTCCTTTTTTGAACCACTGAACCACCATTCACCCAAAAAGATTGTCTTTTTCATATTAAAACAGGGGTCATGTCTGGGTTCGAGGTATCAAATGCCAGTGAAGTTCAGGAACAGGTAGACCTCCTGGCTCCGCTCGCGTTCGGTGCCTCTCCAAAAATAGAGGTCCAAGACATCCCTCCACCCTTGGTGAAAGTTCCAACGACCCAGTGTTTTTCTTTTTTTAAAAACCTAGCTATAGGTCAGAGTTCAGATTCTTAGGGTAGAACCCAACCCGGTGCTGCTAGTCTTCCGTTTGACCAGTGAGACTTGTCGACCGACAGGACACCGATAGGACCGACCCACCATAGGCCTCAATGGACTGCCCTTGGCGCGCTTGGTGCAGATCAAGGATCATCCGGAAGGCGCTGCGAGGGGCGAAGAATCTCTGAACTGTGCGATGCTTTGGACTGGTGGTCCGATGGTCCTTTGGCGGGAAATGGAAGGAAACGGAATACTTCTTTATTAGGGGGCATTGCGGTGTTCATGACAGTGCAATTGACGTAATACAGTAAAGAACATCCTTGCACTGCCTGAGCTTGGGTTTGGTCTGTCCTATGTGGTCCCTTTCTTGTTCTTTCAGCAGTAGCCACTTGAACAGTGTGGGTGTGCATGTGTGTAGGTTTATATAGTGAATACAATCTTCCAGTATAGAACCTCTTGGATGGATTTGGATTGGATGGACTCTTGCGGCCAAAAGAAGCAACGGCTTTACGGCCTTATGACCTGAAATGTTCCAAGAAACATCCATGATCATCCATGGATGCTTTCGTTATGTCAAAGGCCAAAATTAAATGGTATACACAGGACCAGGAACAAAACTATAACATATACTGTAAAATTTGTGTATATAAATATTTTTTTGCCAATAGGTATTAAGCGATTTGTCTTTATGGATGAATTCTCAAACATCTATACCCAGACGCTCCGTGTATGCCACTATGGCCTACATAGAGAGTGGTTCTTGGTGAATGTGGAGCGTTTTTGGGATGCATAACAAGAAAATCCTAGAACCTAGTTGACCTTTGTTTTGATAGAACAAAACAATCTTTTTGGGTGGTTGGTGACTCCATCCAAATAGAGTCACTCAGGTTGTAGAACGACATAGTGCACATGAGTGGACCCATAATGGAATAGAGAGCGCCCCAAATATTTACAGTCGCGTTTTGTTGCGTTGATGGTTTATCCACGTAGTTTGGGGACCTCTATCATACTTGCTTGGAGGATGTTTTGCCCGCGAATTGTGTCTCGAATGTCCCTTTGCCAGGTGGCAGTCCACTGGATTTGACTGACAGCATCGTGTGGTCCACAGAGATATGAGGCAAAGTTAATTGACCGGGATTGGTGTTCTTGGATCCCCAGATCGGTGAAAATAGACGCGAGTGAAGAAAACATGTTGTACAGTTGTACAGGGTGGCCACAATTTTGGGATGAGTAATGATGTATTTTCTCACGTGAGAAAGATATCATATACTCAATATAAATACTCGTTCCCAGTACTGACTGCAACAGTAACAGTTGTTGTTGTTCATTTTGGATACCAAGATTGTCTCCCCTCCAATCTCCCTCCTTCAGGCCATTCCAGGATGTGGCGTCCTTCAAGAGGATCCCAGGATGTTCGGCCGGCTTCGCCTGGTCCGTCACGGTGGCTGAGGAGTGGAATGACTTCACCTTGGGCGTGATGGACGGGGGCCCCAGCGGGCGGTGAGTGCGGGCCGATCCAGATGTTGAACATGTCCGAGCCGAAGGTCGGTTCCAGGATGTTGCAGGGTTCACTGGATTGAGTTGGGAGCGGAGCAAGGTGCCCCGGCTGGATCCCTGGTTGGACATGATTGGACTGCAGAATCTGGCTGACCAATCTGACCAGAGAAGCGCCAGCAAAGCAGAAGTAGAGAAGCCTGGCCTTTCTGACTTCAACTGAGAGGCCAGTCTCTCTCCTGGTCAAAAGCGAATAAGATGTGAGTAGTGTTTTTGTATGACCTCCAGTAAAATAAAGTCCAACCGACCTGTAGGGAATGTCTTCAACACTTAGAGAATAGACCCTCAGAGACTCACCGTTCGATTTCTCTGAGGCTCGACTCAGCCTATGGCAGGTGGCCAATTTCAGCGGTGCAGGCAAGGAGACCGTTTGGAAGTCCTGCAGCCAAAAGACATCAACACACGAAGCTATTGAAAGATGATGAAAGATGATCTGTGGTGGTGGATGGCACAAAAGTTCCTCGATCAATGGATACGATTAAACATCTCTAGGGGATGGTGTAAAATCAAGCCCCAAGATTGTGTGTGAGCATGGAAGGGCAACAATCCAAAAAGGGATACCGCGACCACTGTTTTGCTTGGACAGTTGTCGAACTGATCCAATCTGGAGATAGTTTCGAATGACTCTGAGTTTGCCTCGGAAGGAGGGCGCTCCGAGCCATGTTCTGTTCTTGAAGTGTGTGTCAATACCAAAACATAATAAGAGCAATGGTCATAGTTGCACGGTCGAAGCTTATATCGGTATAAGTGTGCTAGAATTTTGGCACCTAGATGATTCTTGCCCTTGTAACGCAGACTGATCCCTTTGCCTCTAATGTGTGTGGAACATGTGATGCGAAAGTACCCTGAAAGCCGAGCAGTATTATCGCTCCACGACTCTAGGTGACTCCAACCCAGCTCCATGCCGTGTTGTAGCAGTGAGTGGCTGCGAAGCTGCCATACGAACAGCCACAACTATTGAAGGAACAAAATGTTCAGTGGAACAGACTCAGCTCCTAAGACAACGGAGTCTTTGAGTGAGGCTCCGGCGGTTTCGGGTCTCAAGTTCTGCCATCAATTGGTCAGGGACCGGGGTCTCTTTTTCCTCATCCCAGCTACCTCGGTGAGGGGGGTCGGTCGGGGTGAAAGGCGGGTGGGTCGACCACGCCAAGAGCTGCGTGAGGCGGAGTCCCCAGTGAGCTGAAGTTGCAAGGCGGACCCGTGGTTTTTCCCCGCGGGAAGACGAGCGAGTGGGTGAGGCGGTTCCCGGCTCGATGGTAGAGGAGTTCTGGTGATTGTTTTGGTGAGTCTAAACAGTTTTGGACCTTCATGTGAACATGTTTGAGTGGTCGCCATGTGGTCGCCATGTGGTAAGGGTCGCCAGCATTATGCAATCCAACGCAAGGGCCCCACTGGAGAGCAAATGCCATTTGTGAAGGGTCGCCAGTGGTCGTGATGTCTTGAGGCAGGCTCAAATGCACCTGTCCCAACCCTTTGTGACGTTTGCCATACCACTTCAAAGAAAGTATGAACGTATTTATTTATATATTACATTACAATATTACATATATATATATATGCCAAAAAATGTTTTTTTCTTGAATATAATATATATATATATATACATATAGCCGGACCACCATTTCATAGCCCCCAACTTCCCACATTGGGTGGCTCCATGAGGCACATCTTGCCGCACGAACGATACAGAAGCCCAGGAGCGAAACAAGTCAGAAACAGACCAACTCACACGAAGCAAGAAGCCCAGAAACAATCCCCTGAGTACTGACCTACAACTCGCACGACCACCAAGTGCCTAGCGCCATCGAAGGCGCCATCTCGCTGAGTCTGGACACTCGCTTGCCCCTCGGAAAACTCGTGTCAGGCCAGAGCCTCACAGCCGGGGCTCCCAGAAATGCAACCGTCACCGTCTTCGTCCTCCGGACGTGCACCTCCGCGCACGTGTGCACCACAGCGTGCCCGAACGCCCCGGTTGAGGACGTGGGTTTGCGTGGCTTGTGCGCCATGCTGCGGCACTTCGCTGGACAGGCGAGCGCGAGAAAGACGAGTGGGGAGGACGAGAAAGAGAGGAAGATGGATGTGGAAAGAAACGTCAACCTAGTCATAATACCTAGCCGCCAGCCAGCGTATTTGAAGGTAAAGATAAGGCTCCTGCTTGTTCAAAGGGAGTTTGATTCGGTCACTCCAATGGAAATGATCTGGTAATTCCTAGCGCCAAAACACCGCTAGGGGGCACTGCGCAGCAGTAGGGAGCTCAGACGTTTGGGTGGAAGATGCTGGGACCTGTGTCGTTCACTGGGGTCGTTTGCATGGGAAGAAGCCGGAGTCGAAGTGGGATCCTTTCAGGGTATCCCTACAAGTCTAGTTTGACCCAGCAAAACAGAAGTGCCCGTTATGTTTTTTGTTGCATCCATATATGTGTTTTTGTTTGACCACGTCCAGTCAAAAGAGGTCATTGACCTATATAGGGTATAGTTCTAAGATGTTCTAAGGGTGACTCGTCTCGGAGCGGCGGGTTTTCGAGCGGCGGATCATAGTGGAGATGCCATGAAGGCCTCCGGCTGAAGATGCTCAAAGATCATTCTGTATTCCGACAAACTTGAAGTGGTGAAGAAGCCCTTCTTTGGTGCATTGAGCGATGGAGCTAAAGTCTACTCTTTGATTGTTTTCCTCATGTACATCTCTAGAACAGATAAGCAACAAGTCAGCCACACCTAATTTCTTACTGCTGCGTAAGTGACCCGCACTAAGAATCAACAGACATGTGACACTACAGATGATGATGCATGAACTTTAAAATCTTTGGTTCAATCGCAGGCTTGACTGTGAATTCTTCCTTTTGAAGCGTTTCACTGGGTGGCTAAGGGTTTCGGATGCCATAGGATGCCATTGAACATGACAGTCCATTGCAGCCACATGACCACACCCTAGAGCTCCTGGCCCATATCCTCAGGTTCGGTGCTTAGACCCCCCAAATCCACCCACCCCCCCATCTTCGAAACGGAGGTGGGCCAGGAGCCCAAACGGGACATCTCATTCATGTTTGTTCCATCACTGGACCCCAAAACCCCACCCTCCGCGCGAATTCATCAGAACCGTCGAGACGTCTACGGCCGCCGTGGGCCGCCGTGGCGGCACGGCACGTACAGCGGGGACCGTTCGTTGGTTCCACCGAGGTGGAGCGGTGAACTTGACGAAGATCGACTTGTCTGGCCGGAGGGGCTAAGGGGTGGAAGATGGCCATCACTGGGGAATACTTGGTTCACATGAATCAATGTCAAAAGACTCCAATCGGTGAATTCATGCGACACATGTCCTATATCGACAGTGATCATTCAGGATCCACTCATGTCACCAGAACCCCCAAGGAGAGTCGCCCCAGATGCTTTGCGCCCTTCCGCGGCCCTTCGCGTCCGGGCGAGGCAACCTCCAGATCACCGATGCCACGGTGGCTGACCTGTGCCACACGTTGAAGACTCCGTGCGGGGACCCGGGGAGTTCCGTCCTGCGGCGCAACAGTTGGAAATGCTGTGAAGTCTAGGAACTGTTGTTTCGACGGGAGCTGATGGAAGCAGTTCTTTACACGGGAGTGTTTACGATTGTTTAGGGACCTGTTGTATCCTAGTCATAGTTGTTTTAATTGCTTGCGCTGAGCTTGGAGTCGGACAAGGTTTCGGTTAGAACTTTGGTTGCCGAACCTTGTAATTCTTTACCAACTGATCCTGGTGGTCGCACCATCGACACAAAGAAAAAGGGGTCCACCCAACATCATCAATCTCGCTCCAATTGAACATTCCAAAACCTCAAGACTTATAGCCGTAGTCTTTGATCGCAAGAAATCATAAGAACCCGAGAAGCCAGAAGCGTATATTCTTCTTCGTTGGCCCTCACTCCTATGCCGGGGTGAGCTTGCAGATGGTGCTGGGTTCAGGGTTGCCTTTTAAGCTTTTAGGCAACTCATGTAATTTGGAGGTAACACTAAGACTCGTGTTAACATGTTGTACTTGTAACATGTTGATGTTGTATTTGTATGTATTTGCTCTATTGACACCATTTTCACTGACCCTGTTTTGCACCCGATTTGCTCGACTGACCAGGCACATGGGTTCGGCCCTGCGCGGTGGCTTGCGGGAACTGAACCTTCGGTCCTGTATGCGCTTGCTCGGGCCCCGATGATCGTCCAGGAGATGCTCGGGGCACTGGATGGGTTCATCTCGCCAAACTGACACCATGCGACGGTGTTGGAACAAGTGGAACACGCCTCTTCATCAGACTGGTTTGGCTTTGTCCAAGAGCTGTATAACCATAAATGATCATTAAATGCAGATGAGTGCCATCAATGCCTTGCTCGTTGAGGCCTACATTAGACCATCAGGGTGGGAGTTACACTGGTTACACCACCTCAGTCCACTTTGTCAACAGCCAACAGAACTGAAGCTGCACTGACTAGATTCGATCCTTCGTCCTTCCTCCAGCTTGCTGCCCGGAGGTCTTTTCGACATCTGGACCTTAAGATCCATCCCCAGTTGGAGGTGTCAGTTGAAGGGGGAGAACCAACCTCCTCTTTTCCCGGGACACAAAGACGCCCAGGTTTTGAAGAGTTGTTTCAGTTGTTGCAGCAATCGGAACCCGGAGGTCGTCCTATTTTAACACCCACCGAATTAATTTGATGTGTTGGCGAAAAATGGGTTGCCAAGGAAGACCCGCTCAGCCTATGAGTTGCTGAACTTCATGCAGCACGTGCGCGAGGCGCAGCTGGCGCAGCGGGTGCCACGTGCCGAAGCTGGTGGTCGGCTTGGCGTGTGGTTCAGTGTGGCCTTACAACGATGTACCGTTTGGTCTTCGGTTGTGGGCCATGCCATCCACGCAGCCATGCCGTTCAAGGTGCAATCCGAAAGGCCACAACGGACGCTGACAGATGTCACGACCCGAAAAATCCTGCAGTCGGGTCACGGCGGACGCTGCGGTCACTGAGTGCAGTCGAAACGAAAGGAATGCGGTCAATGAGTGCCAGACAGCGGGTTGAAGTGAGGGTGACACACTGCGCAGGGTAACACACTGTGACCAGACGAGCTTGGCGCGCAACGAGCTCAGCAAGCTCGGCTTTCTCGATGGTTTCGACACGATTTCGGATGATGACCTGAGACGAAGACAGAAGACATCTGGCGGACCACCAGCTGCCACATGATCCAGGTATATCCAGGTGAGTTTAATTTACAGTATTCATGTTGTTTGCACATCCAAACGACATGTGCTTCCCGAGGCGGCATTCTCCTCTCTAAACGATTGGTTATCAAGACAGCTCACAAGCTGTGTTCGTATGTGTTTTCTTTCATTGTCTTCGTTGGTGTTTGTTTGATTTCGTTTGGTGATCTTCAAGCGCTTGGTGAACGGTGAAATCAACATCCCGACCTCCCGGCATGATGAGCGCACCGTCGCTTCTCGGAGGCCTCCCGAGAGCCGGGCTCAGCGGGACATACCTTGCGCATGGTGAATGGTGTGGATTTAGAGGCCCGGTTTGGATGAGTCTTCTTTCCTTGATGAGTCTTTTCATGAAAGAACCATGTCCTTGCGGATTTTTGACACAAAAACTGCATGCAGTTACAAATATAAGACATTCGCACAATGTCCGAGTTTTACTAGACAGTCTTCTTGTCAAGACACGCAAGTCTGACCGTCTGACCAACCATTTCATGTTTTTGAATGTGTTTGATTATTTTTGATGTATATGCTTCTGTATGCCTTTGTGGAGGTCTAAGTTCAAGTAAGCCTTCCGTGAAGTTTGAGTAACCATCCAGGTTTGCCCGTGAATGTCTATAAGTTTACTGTTTAACACGTGAAGTTACCCCCCCAAGAGAACAACTATTCCTGATCTGTGTTTTTTAAAAGGTCTATGGGTTGTGTGTGACTGTCTAAGTTTACCCATGAACGTGTGTGAAAATGGTTGGTGAGAATGCCTGAGAAAAGTGTTTTTGTTGCGCTGTTGCAGTACATGATGGGTTCAATGTGGACGATGTGTTTTGCTATGCAAGCTTTTCAGCTTGACCCTTGACCCTGTCAGCACCACCAATCACCACCAGCAAGTCTTGATTTAACTTTGAGCAACATGAACATGTCCAGTCTAAATAACTTGATCTTTGTGTAATTACGTGTGTTTGTTCGTGATGTTGCAGGACTTATCACGGAAGGCATACAACAGTTCCTTCATTTAGCGCGATATGCATTGCACATCTGTGTGAGATTTGTTGCGCCCAAATTCCAGACCCAATGCAACAAGTAACACTTGATCACACATCATTTGGACACAAGAATGTCTCGAACCAACGTTGTTTGCTCCATGACGTGGGCGTTGGAAGTCTAAGGGGCTTCCCGTCTTCCACCACGGGGGCTTCACCCGGTGCCTTCGAGGCCCTCCAGGCTGCCACGCGTGGAGATCCCCGCGGGCGCGTGGCCGCGCCGCCGATGCTGTCCGGGCACTCGGTGGAGTCGCAGCGCACCGAATGGCTTTGGGCTTAGGTAGAAAAGAAGCGATGGCCTCCAACCTTCTATTATACAGAAGCCGGTAATAGCTTCTTATTCAGGTTGGGCTTCTATTATAAGGAACCGGTAATAGCAATGGCCTCCAACCTAGTGGCGATGGCCTCCTACCTAATAGCAGTGGGTGGTGGATACTAGGCTTAAGCCTAAGGAATCTAGGCTGCCTAGTAGGCTTGTAGGTTGAGGGTACCATCATGTTGGAAGAGGCCAAAATGTCACTTTCAGAGTCATTCGAGGGAATTGCATGGACAGGTTGCCAAGAGTAGAATCAATCCACCAAAGTTATGGTGACACTTTGCATCACTTAGACAATCTTAGACATTCTGATTTCACAAGAAAGGTCTTGCTCCCGATTGAACACGTTTGTTCATCTTCCATGCCCCCAATGACCCAATCGCTGCACCAGGCTTCGAAACCTCGTGGAGGCTTCGAAGGTTGGGACGCACGTCCGCGGTGCAGCGGCAGGTCGCACGTCCGCGGGTCGCACGGGTCGATGTATTTGATTTGGTGACCAAAAGAGGATCCTTGGGGTGCTTGAAAAATGACCAAAGAGGTCAATGATCAATGTAGGGGTCAAAGGGATCCTTGTTTATTTGGTTGAAAAGGGGTCAATGATGAATGTAGGCAAACACATCTTCCATGCATGGATGATGGCTTGGGATGCGGAGTCAAATCAGTTGAAGAACTGGTTGAGTGGGTGATTGTACGGTAGGTGGGTATGGAAGATCATGAGTACTTTCACAAAGACTCCATGTGGCACTGCCCTTTGCCCCGTGGGTGTGCGGCATCACAGGTTAGATTTTCGCTTGTTTGGGAAGAACCGCTGACTTTCCAGTGGTCGACCAGGTTGCACATTGGTCGATTGGGAAGTGTGTGGAAGCCATGTGGATTTCAAAAACGAAAGTTCCAGATGTGCATGGATATATAGGGTTTTGGATGCTTTTGGAAGCATTGATCACAGATGGCTGGTGCGTGATGGTGTGTGCAAATGGTTTCTTGAGTGGCAGGGTGGGTGATTCACTTTCAACTTCAAGTGCATACATATCTATATCCCAGACACTCCATGGGACTGCCATATATGCCGATCAGTTGGGGTGGTGCCAGGGGGTCAATGGGGCGGCAGTCCTATGGCAGTCCCATGGGTCGTGTCTGGGTATTATACCTCAACAACTAACTAACTCTGCATTCCCCATGCCAGGTGCTGCATCAAAAATCGGACACGTGTCACACATGTACATGCCGACCACCCCAGTCGAACCCCCTGGCACCACCCGGAACACGTGTCTTTTCGTTGGTTCTGTTTCGCCTCACCTCCAAGGAGCCAACGAACGGATCTGCCACTCACTCCGTGTTCCCTTCCGAAGAAGAGGCCTCCGCGCCTCCTTCCCCTTCCCCCTTCCGCCTCCTTCTCACCCCACCCAGCCTCCACGTCTACCAGTCCACAGGCGACCTGCATGACGGAGTGCGACGTCCACTTCTTCGCCGGGGCGGGGGGGGTGGATGGGGCCGTGGAGTGGGCAGCCCGAAACATGGTCCGTGCCCGAGAGTGGTCCGTGCGGACGCTGAGGTGTTGAAATCAACGGGAGGATGGGATCATGGATCATCCGGTTTGGGTTGCGCCAGAATTGCGTCTGAAAGATCTGAAGATGTACTGAAGGGAAGACAAGCTGTACTCAGAGTGGGGTGGGCAAAGTTAGTCTTTTCGGATTTAAATACACACCCAGAGCTTCAATCCTAGAACGCTGAGCACATGTTTTAGACTCGATCGCTTCACAATTTGATCCCCCTCGAACTATAGCTTCAGAACTCGATGCTTCATGCAAACGACAACCTCTAAGGCTTGTCATGTTTGGCCAAAAGCTCTTCTTTGTGCGTACGGCGTAAGAGCCACCGTCTAGATAGGGTCATGCTCCGAGTGAGTTTTCTCCGCACTTTTCTCCCTGCAGGTGATGCACCACTTTCAGAGCATCCCCTACTGTCATGTGCGCAGAGCTTAGTCTCGAGATCGGTAGCGGCAGCAAGCATCGGTCGATGAACCCCGTGTGGCTGGCAACCGTTTTGCAAGTTGATAGCTGACCATCGAATGCAAGTCGGGTTCAAGTGACAGTAGCTTTAAAGGATGGGGATGGTGTGGGGTATACGTGTTCTCAGAATGTCACAGTGATTTTGTTGGTCTGGATTAAATCTAATCATGTGTCCGCTCTTGATCCCAAGAACCCATAAGAACATATAAGAACCCTTTGGGCTTTGGGAAGATGATGTTGATTCGTTTCCTTCTGGCCTGGCTCCTCTCACCTCCAGGCACATCGTGATCCCGACCAGCCTCTTGAAAGAGGATGGTGGAGCTAGCACTTTGGACGTTTGGGGCAGGCGCCCACCGATCGTGAGAAGAAAATGTGCCTCTCCTTATGGCATAGTCCTTTATTGTATGTCCTTATTATATGAACATTATTGCTGGTGTTGAATATCTTATTGCTACTAGTGTACTAGTCGCTCGAGATGCCTTTTGGTGGATCGGCTCATCGCCCAGATCATAGACCTGGTCTGTGAGGGATAGGAGATGATAGGAGCACAGGGACCTGCCAGGATTGCACCCCAAAGCCTCCGCTTTCATCGAGCTCCTTCTCAGGGAAGAACAACTGAATGTCCCGCTGCAGAACAGCTGCCCGGTGCTGAATGAAGTTCCTCCAGGGTCCAGAGTCCGTTCCGGACGTTTCCCGATCGCCACCAGGCCAGCACACCAGGCAGGCCTGCCTTGCAGCAGCCTGGCTCTGGTTTGGGGTCGGTCGGTCGGAATGCGATGGGAATCCGGGTCTGCGCAAAGGAATCTCTATTGGGAGCTCATTCTCGGATTCCCTGCTAAGCACCAGTCAGAAGTTGATAGAATTAAAATGAGAGAGAACTCTAGAGAGGAGCAAAGCAACTATACTATCAATGATGATTGGAAGGGTGAGTGATGGTGAGTGGTTTATTGGTTTGTAGAGTCTTTTTCAGATATTTTCACGGAATTTGGTCAGTTGACAGGAGTTTTTTTGCGTTTCGTGCTGGATTTGGTCGACTGAACATTTGTTGTCTCATACACCAAGTCTGACGCACCGCTAGCACCGCTACGCAGGTTGAGGCGATACGCAGGTTGAGGCGACCTGATGTGATAGTCATGTGCAGTGTATCCTCGGAACATCTCAGACTCAAGGGTTGCAGGTCATTCGTCCATCTTGATGTACTATAGGAGGAGGTTGTTCCTAATACTATAGGTCCATCCCTATTGAGTTGCAGTGCAGGTTTCCCTATCCATCTTGACGAATGACCTGTACTTCAATAGTAATAGGGAAAGCTCGTATCGCCTATGGATTTTATCGTGTCTATTGCCCTTCTTCCAGGGGTCTGAACTGGGAGGTGTCCCTAGTTTAAATAGATGTTAATGCACGCCCCACATGAAGATCGTTTAGCCGAAGAGAATTGGCATCGCATGATTTGGATGATTGATCATGGATACTCCAAGCTCCCAACAAAGGGCCACACTATTACTTGCTCAGCAATGCTCAGCCCAAGTATTTCATCCGCTCCCACCTTTGCTGAATGGAACTACTTACTTGGCTGTCTCAGCGCAAGGATTCCTTTTAGCTTGCACTCTGACTCAAGACCACATGCAAGTGGACGGTATGGTCCCGAAAGGAATATCTTTGGAATATTGTTTCCCTAATACCAAACGGATGGTATGGTCCCTTGGAATATGAATAGATATTGTTTCCCCAAGACAAAACGGGGAATTGTCCATTTTAGTCACAAAAAGAGTGTAAGTCTTTCTTCAGCTGCCTGGGACTCCTGCCGCCAAGGCAACGACAGCCCCTTCCCGCCGCCCGTGCCGGGAGGGCGCCTCCAAGCGGTTGCCGCCGGGGCTGCCCAAGCCAGTGGAGCAAAGGGGGGACTGGGGGACTGTTGTTGTTGACACTGTAACATACTGTAACTAGTAGGATGTAGTGTACAGTATGTATAGGTACAAGTAGTATAACGAACCCATTGTAACTAGCAGTATAATATATCAATATAGGTCGACCCATCGTAACTAGTAGTATATAGATATAGGTACCTGTAACGAAAATGGGTCAATCAAACGCATCCGTACCAGTTGAAGACGTGTTGTCACGTCACAGTCTCCCACAGAATTGGGAAGCCAGAAGAGATAATTCATGGGGTAGAAACCGCAGTAGGTGTTATGATTCATGCAGTTTCTAGTTGGACTCAACAACTCCACACGACTAACTCCGTGTCAGTCAGCGTCGTTTACTCTTTCAAACGACTCAGAAGCCCGACGACCTGATCATTTGGCGCAATCTGAAATGTCTGGCAAAATGCATGGAAACTGTTCAGTGCCAGTATACATGGGACGGACGCCCACAGAACTATCCCACAAATAACATCACAAAGCACGTGGCTAATAGTTGTTGCTCTGTCAAAAACCTGATGGACCGATGAAAACGACTGAAACTCAAGAAGCGGAAACAAACTCCTCGATGTTTCTGGGATCATGAATCTTCGCACATGTTTGTGGTTTCCAGCGACCATTGGCCATCGGTGATATCCCGTGATAATCCATTGTCCTGTTGAATATGAAAGTTGAGAGCAATATGCATATAAACAGTGTAAATCTCTCTTCTGACTGCAGGAAACAATCAAACATTCAATCATATTAGGCTATGTCATTGTCACATTGTCATCCATTGTTATCATTGTTTAAAGACTTTCGGCCATGGGATTCACATCTTCATAATCCTGAGGCACAGCTACAGGCGCAAGTGGACGCCACCTGTCGGTTGTTCGAAGCTTGCCATGGCCTGAGGGAGCAACCCGGACAGACCCGGACAGCCTGCACGGTCTAATGAGCAAGTGTGGTGAAGGAGTGCCAGATACATCCAGTTCACAAGAGCCAAGAGGATCCAAGAAGCCTGAATCCAACCTCGTTGAGCGGCGGATTTACATGTCGGACCCCGCAAACACATGGCTCTTTTACTTGGATTCTCCCAATTACCACTATAAGGGTCATCCGAAAAGACAACACAAACAGTTCAATCAAAAAGCAGAACCAGTTCCCCTCCCCTCCCCTCCCCACACAGTCTGACACGGATCCACCACCGGCGCACCGCTCGACCGAGGCCCGGCCCTGGCGGAGCTTCGGATCTCGATGATCCCAGCGGTGCCGGGCTGCGAGGAGCGCAGCGGACGTCACACGTCACACGTCACCGGAGGGTGAGGTGGGTGGAACCAACGAGGGACCAAACACCGTGGTGTCACCAACGAGTTGATGCAGAATGAAACCAACGAGTTTGTATTTCAGAATGTTTGTGGTGTCAATTAGTGGAAACGCCATGGAATCAAATTGGTACACGGAATGTCCGGATGCCATCCGGGAGGCCTTTTTTCCGCTTCTGCTGGGTGACTCCCTGTAACTGGGGACGGCGTTAGAGTGTTTTTGGGAGGATTCGGTCCCCCCCCAAGTTCCAAGTTCTTCAGACGTGACAAACACCACGAGCTGCGGAGCCTGTGGCGAGCACGAGCTGAATTCCGGTGCCGAGCTAGGTGGTTCCACAAAGGCCCATCGTTTGTTAGATTGAGGACCGTGGTGATCAACCTTTATGATTTTGGTTCTGAGACGTGATTCTGAGACTCATGAAATTGTGAGTTGAATGTGAGAGACATCTTTCTTTAAGTCAATGATTCGGTTTTGGGAGAGTACCCCTCCTAGATCTAAGCACATCAGGTTTTGACCTACACAGACATAAGAAACTGGCTAACAATCTCTACTGAGGCTACTGAGACAGAGATGATCGGAGATGGATCCAGCATTGTTCGAACTGACAGACTGGTACAACTGATGCAGCACAGGACAACTTTTGGTTTCAAGCTTGACTTGGGTCGATCGCCCTCTGGAAGAGTAGCTGCACTACATCCACATATCCTGCGAAGGTCTTTCGCACACCAGGACATTCACTTGGGCTGCATCGTTGGGTAGTTGGTAGTTCTGCACTCAATGGCAAGATAAAGGAGCTACAAGATATTGTTTTCCACCGGAACTGATGGATCTAGGTGAAAATGGAAGATTTCCCATGAGGGAGATTTGGGTCATGTTGCCCTTGCAAGCTGAGTTGGTTTGGGTTATGGATGTTTGACCGATACCCCGATCGGTCACACTGCACCGCCTCCCCCCGGCCGAGGAGATTCTCAAGCGAGCTGGGCATGATGTCCTGGTCACGCACGGGCCCTGTGGTTTGTGCACTCCAGCAGCTTGCCACAGGGTGTGCGCCTCCAGCTTAGTCATCGAATCCTGGCCATGTTAGTACATGTTCTGCTAGGGACAACCTAACCATGCCCTTGTGAGTGAGCTATTTACGTCCAGATGATCGGGTAAATGTGGAGATTGACTAGCAGGCGTACGTTTTCACCCTGTTTGGTTGTAGACACCTACGGATGCAGCTTTCAGGGCTTACTTGAGTAAGACGAGTTCAGCACAATAATATATATAGGTCAACTAGGTGGAAGACCTCAAGTGCAAGTTTTCTTCTGCCCTTCTATATCCCTTCTATGGCCCTAGAGCCTGAGTTACCCGCAACCTTGGACCACATCCACCAAGTAGTCCATACAGTAGTCCATACAGTATGAATCAGTATGATCTTTCCACGCCAACCACCACACGGTATGATCTGTTCAATTCTTTTCATATCAAAACCCAGGTATGATCTTTTCCAAGGTATGAATTTGTTCATATCAATCTCAAATACAGGGTTCCTTTGGTTAGATCTTCCCAACCCACTCAGCCCCATTTTTTTTGACTCGGCTGCCCGAAAAAGGTCTGCGGGTGCTGGAGCTGGACCCTCGGCGCGGGCCCTTGGGTGGCACGGTGGCCCCCCGAGGCGGGCAAACCATCACGGATTTGTATAATATTTGAGTCCTTTTCTACTGGCATGCCTCCTACCAATCGAAACTAGTATGGTTCCGAGAAAAAGCAATACATTTCGTGTTCTTGAGCCCTATAGCCCTACAGGTCATATACTGTAACCCTGTTGTATTATTGAAAGACTAGACCTCAGAAAGGACCACACCAACCACACGTTCACCTCGCTTCCGGACGCCTTGGGTCCCCGGTGGCCCCGCGCCAGCGCGACGAGTTGGGCGGAACGTCTTCGGTCGAGGCCATGGACTGCTTCGGGGCTTCGAAGGTCAAGCTCCAGGATGATGTCGTTGGGAGGGACTGAGGCAGAACAAGAAGCTACGAACGGGGCTCCTGGCACCGCTACGAACGGAGCACAGACGCTACGAACGGGGCTCCTGGCATCGCTACTAGAAACAAGAAGTCAGGAATTGGGGGGGAAGAATTGGGGAGGGACACCTGGAGGGTGCAATGTGGAGGCTGGGCCGGGTTGCTTTGGAGAACAAGCAGTGTGGCATGGTGTGGTGGAGTGGGATGAAGGTGGATGGTGTTCGGTCTTTGTGCTTTTGGACGTGTTCGATCAGGAAATCCACTGCCCGAAAGTGGAACACTTTGTGGAGGGTCTTTTTCCACAAGGCGGGTAGAAGGCCTGTCGAAGAAAGATATGTTTTATTGGTGGGAGTGAAACCTGGGCAATTAGTCACACTCATCAGGCAAGCTAGGGTGGAGCCTTGGCCATGGACTGGCTCTGGTCGAGCGCCGGGAACCTAGACATTCCTCAAACCATTTTTTGAGATCTTTGCCATGTGGAAAGGAAGGCCTTTCTTGCGTACGGAAACCAAACATGGAACTATCATAGAACCATATAGAACCCGCCTTTTAAGTTATTGAGACAGTGACCATTGTTTGGAATATCTTCCACTTTCTATGCATCAAGGATGACTGATGATTACACTATACAGTACTTCTTCCAGGAAATTCGAATATGTTTAAGTACATACTTGCAATGCCTGGCTATCATCTCACGACCATTCCAATGCCTGGCCCCGAATCCTTCGAACTTGCAACTCCTGGGCCACCGGACCTGTGGCGAGGATCGGTCGCTTTCGAACGAGGCGAACTCATGGCGGTCAGACGCGGCGAAGGCCGGGCCATGAAGCGCCCGTGAACTCGCTGCCATCCGCCAGGAGCGAGCTGCCAAGAAGCGCAAGGCAAAGGTTGGCTCTCCAGGTGTGTGGGTGACGCAGGGGGGTGATGGGCTCTCAACCAGATGTAGATGTAGATCGAGGATGTTACATGCCACAGCGATGTTGCGATATACACTTCAAAAAAATAGACATCAAACACAACACACATGTTGTTCCCAGACTAGGAGGTTATGGGATAAATCTTCTGGATTGTTTCCTGAATGAAAGACGTGATCAGCTGCTGAAGACATGATCAGTTGCTGCAACTTGGGACCAGGGACCAGAAGCTGCTGTGTCCACTGGAAGCTGGTTGGGTTGCTGGAATCCGTGTCATGAAACAGCAAGCTGTGGGAGAAGAATCTGGTTTTCCGCGTGAAACGCACCAATTTCTGGTGATGGGTCGTTCAAGTCTCGGAGACCAAACAGCGATGCCATGCCGAAAAGCATGGCCAACTTGGCTTGCCAGGCCCTGCGCCAAAAGCGCTTTATGCAAGGGATCCAAGTTCACTCTCGGACTCTCCAAGCAAGCTTCGGTGCTGCAACGAAGCAAGCAGCAAGCAGAGGCAGTGCACGGATACACAGCTTCCAAGCAGAGTAAGTGCACAATCTGAGTAGAGGAACACATCCATCGACGGAAGATATTATTTGTGCCTGTTCGACCAGCAGGGTGGGAGAGATCATAAGAATTAGAACATTATCCAGGAACAAGAAATTGGGATGTCCTTTATATATATTGGAATCTCAGACTTAGACTTAACATTGGATGATAGAAAAATGAAATATATATATATAGATGAATTCAGTCCATCTGGCGGTACACTCCGGGGATGTGTCAGAGAGCAGGTACAACATGCTGCTCCATATCTTGGTGTTGCTTCGCATGATTGCTATATTTTCCCTGTATTGTGTCAAACCCTTCTGGGGGATATGTCTTTTCCGGCTCCTTAAGCCAATCCAAGATATCCATCCGTGTTCATGTTTGGCCAATGTGAAACATACCCGTTCGCCCACGAGCCGGCGTTTGGGCAACTCCCAGACAGACCTCATCCGCTATACAATTGGTATCTTCCAGGTATGCAAGAGTATGACACAGCGGAACTTCCATATGTGTGTGTGTGAGCATTTTTGTAGGTTCAGAGTGACTTCACATAGGATTCCTTCTCTCCTTCTATGCACCTGGCATGTTCGGTGACCCCTGGAGTGCATTTATTTTATCACCACGGATCCTGGGCCAACCTCCTGTTTCCCTACTACGGTATACTATATTATAAGACGTGACAGTGGAGTTGTAACATGCAACCGCACTATCTTCGATGTCTAGCCTGTCCACTAACTGATTTCCCGGAGTCGAAGGAAGTTCGGAGGTCCACCCGTCGACCATGTAGCGGACCACTGATCCGACAGTGAGGTGAACAACATCAACCGGCAGCGCCTGCATTGCTGCTTCCGGACCCTCTACGGTGCTATCCTGAGATCCGTGGATTATGACCCGACGAATGAGCAGATTGCCCCAACAAAATCCAACAAAGCTAGAGAGGAGCAACCTCCCTCCGTCATCCTCCCAGCACCTCTACGGCCTTCCCGTTGCACCCAGACTCTTCAGGCTTTGACGACGGAGTGCGTGCTGTAAACATGCAGTCTGTTCCTCGTAGCTGCAGCTTCTTGTTACTTACTACTAGTAGCGATGCGAGGAGCCCCTAGTAGCTTCTTGTCTGGGGTGTGAAAGGGGGACCCCCCAAACCAGATTTTTTCCTTGCACCGATGTTGGTGAAGTCAGTCGCCACCGGAAGACCGTTGAGCTCAAGCGGACTTCAGGAGAGCCTGGTCAGGTCTTGTTTCGGCTCAGCACGTGGCATCGATGCAGCGAGGCAAGGACGACGCCGAGCTCAACCATGAAGACATCATGTCGGATCAGACTACTGTGAGCGCGGGAGCCCGGTCAAGAACGAAAGGATGATGTTGAGTCTCTCATTGTTCCTGTGGTTAAAAGCTGCTGCGATCAGGGCTGGTAAACTCCGGTGTTGTTTTGGTCTCCGAAGAATGGGCATCCAGGGCTTGTTGCAAAAGCTTAATTAAGATGCCTTCCGTTTGAAAGAACGTCCACCGGTCCGACTCGAATCGACGGCCAGGCCTTCCCAGTGACGTGGACGTCTCGAACTTCTTCTCGGTGGCCACGTCCGGGACCGATGGAGACCCGACCGACGTTCGGCAACCCGTTCGGCACATGCCACGCTTGGGTGTAAGGGGCCATGATCAAAAACCAATGTGGTTAGAGGCCTTTGGTTGTTGGCGGTTGGATGGCATGGGCCGGATTTATTTGGAGTGTATATCCAAGGGCAGAGTCTAAGAGTCTGAGTGGGGGGCCATATATAAATATAGGATTATATAGGAGTATGTATGAATATAGTGTATTAATGGTGTATACATAGATAGATGGACAATGTCATCGCTCTTGTTGTTTCAGCGGATTTGTGAATAGCATGATGCTCATGTTTGCATTCGTCTTGCTCATGTTGGGAGCCTTTTTGGACGACGCTGAGACGATCGGGATATATATTGGGATTGCATTACCATTGTTTTTTCTGAGAGGGGAACCGTTTTTTTTGCAAAAGCCATTCGCAAATGTCCCTCATTCTTCCATCCAAGAAAAATAGTATTGGTGTCCATGTTCCTTCCATGCTTAATGACCATCCCATGGCATTCACGGGTGTAAGGACCTCACTCACCACTTAGATGGCAGCTCAGGTCAGTGGATTTGCAACACCTGGATCTTGGTCGGGACCGCTTAGTCTGTTCTAGGAACAGAAGGGTCCGTGTGTTGCGGTACCTAGGCTCGTACTGTGAAGGGAGGGAGCAGGGTACAACCCATTGTGAGTAACAAGTGCATTACTACTAGTGGCAAGAAGCTACTAGGGTGGAGGCCATCGCTAGTAGGTTGGAGGCCATCGCTACTAGTAACAAGAAGCTACTAGTAGCAAAGTGCATCTCATAGTATAATCATATCATATGGTCCAAACCTTGAGCCTTGGTCGTAGCTTGACCAACACCAGGTAGGTCAAGGGGTGCGTCAAGTCGTGCGTCGCGTGGATTGGTGCGCAAGTCGTGTTACCATGGTATCCTTGTTTTGACCCACAGCCATATCATATATATAAGAGTCTATCTTGGAACTTGGTGTTGGACTCGGGTGCGCAAGTCCAGTACCGACTTGGCGACCGGATATTTTTCATGATAGCAGTGGTGGGTGTGGAAGCCGTGAGCTGTACGTTGCGTTCATTTGACCGTGCCAAGGATGCCTGTCAACAAAGCAATCAACCACAAACAAGCAACGGCTTAAGGCCGCTACCAACGGTTTAGAGCCCAATCTAGAGCAGCAACAATCGACAACATCAAGGACGGGGACAATAACCCTGACAAAGCACAGGACGACCACAGCGGTGGTGCGCAAACCACCCAGCATCAATCAACGGGCACCTCAAAAAATCCTCCCAAACCATCTCAAAACCATCAATCCTCAAGAATCCTTCAAAAGCATCACAAAAATCTATCCATCGATGCACCCATCCATCCCATCCATTCATCATGCCCCTCGGCCAGGCCCGTCGCACATCACCAAGCTGCCCGAGCTGTCCGAGATGCCCGCATTGACGCATGTGGGGAGAGCCCAGACGAGAAAAGAATCAGCTGATTTGAACAGTTTCTTAAATGAATGAACTGATTGTCAGCTCGCAGATGGCCCTCAAAAAAAAGGGGCAAGACGATGACGCACTCCACTTGAACAACTTACCTGATGGTCTTACAAGCTGTTTTCAGCCCTATAGTATGGTTTCAGAAGGGACCATGAATACAACATTGAACAGCAAGATGTGGAGATCCGATGTGTGAGACATCGGTTTTGCAGGTCCGCCAGGCCGGCGTTTGATTGACGTCCGCCGACGGAAGACACATGGCGGGTTTGTGACATCCGTTTCAGCGAGTCGGCGACCGAGGGAAGGGGATGATGCTAACTGCTTCAGGTGAATCTCAACTACAACCATCTTGGAGATGTGGGAGTCGAGCTCTTGTATCTTGGCATTGAGTTCAAGAGTGAAATCTCATGAAATCTCCTTAGGATCTTTGAAGACTTGCCAGTATGGTCTTTGGCCATGTTGCCATGTTCATCACGGGCATGAAACATCCTCGGTTCATCACACGCGAGCGCGTGCACTCGCCGCGCGTCGCGTGTCGTGCGCGCCTCTGTGCGGAAAGTGTGCTCTGTTGGGCGAGGCGTAGAATCCACTGCATCCCCTTGGACCTGACTGGACCAGGTTGATCTACCTGCTTGTTCTGGACTCTATCGCGATCATCCCATGTTTGTGGGGCCACAAGAAAATGAGAAGAGGTAGCACTGGGCCAATGGAAGGGCTATAAAATAGGAATTAGTCGATTTGGAAGAACAAATAAATGACTTGATCCGCAAGACACGCACATGGTTTTCTTTCCCGCTGCCGCTGGGGAAATTCATCGAAATTCATTTACCCAACCGGACACTCATCATGGTCCCCCTACTGAGCCCGCAAATGATGTTTTTCTACAAGATGCATTGCCAAGTTCCTGACACATTGAGGTATACGCCTCAACGAATCGTGAGGACATTTAAACTGGCCAATTCGGATGTTGCCGGTTTTTAATCA
The DNA here is from genome assembly GCA_963970005.1 of Durusdinium trenchii. NCBI lineage: Eukaryota > Dinophyceae > Suessiales > Symbiodiniaceae > Durusdinium > Durusdinium trenchii. The sequence goes on from CAXAMN010012091.1 coordinate 34,619, forward strand.
TTTGTTGTCACGGTCTTCGGCGCTCGGCCCGAAGACCTCATCTGTGTTGGAACTTGGAAGGATCGCTGATCGCTTCATTTCATTTCTGCCCCTACATACCTCATATCACACCTATATCATACCTATATCAACAGATCACACCAGCAACTATACCAGGACCCTTTTTGTGTCAGCCGGCAGTCTTCGGATGTCACTCTCACCAGTTATGGGACTGCCATATATGCCGATCAGTTGGGGTGGTGCCAGGGGGGTCAATGGGGCGGCAGTCCTATGGCAGTCCTATCGGGAGTGTTTGGGACAGTTTTTTTGGGGGGCGCCCAGTTCACCACCTGGAGGATCACGAATTCACCTAAGGTTCCGCGCCTTGGTGGATGCCGGCAGCAGCATCGAGCACTTGTCGGTGTCCTCCAATGACATCGGAGACGAAGGCGTGACACCTGCGGTGACGCGTGACGCGTGCAGTGTTTGGTGGCGCGAAACGTGAAAAAAGAGAACGCGGTGCGCTGCGCGATGGCCTCGGGATTTTTTGGCTGAACAAAATGGGGTGTGAGGTGATGATGCTGTCATGATGAGGCATCATGATGCGATGCGATGGATGATACTCATCGGAATAGTACCGGAGGAAGGAAGTGGTGTCCCATAAAGTGTCGGATCCATTTGCACCAAGGTTGGCAGCGAATTCGATGGCATGCAATAGGATCGACTCACATTGAGCGATCCATTTGATTCACAGTCGCTAAATCCTGTTTATAGTGACTGTGGTTTTCCTTTCGATATATCATCATTTCCTATATCACGTATATCATATCCAAAGCTGATCCATGCCTCAGTCCTTCAATTTCGTGACACTCCTGACACCACGTCGCAGGTGCTGCGGTCATCGGCGCCAGCTTAGGCAGTTTGCCACGTCTCACGAGTTTGGAACTCTGCGACAACTTCATCCAGGCGACTGAACGGAGGGGTGGAGGCCCCTCCGTTCATGCGCCATGCGCGGACCATGTGACCCATTGGTTTCGAGGATGGGTGGAACGGTGATCTCAAGACCAGCAGTTCCATGGAGTTGGGTGCGATCCATGGAAGAAGTCGGGGTGCCCATTATCCACTCACTTAAGGACTAAACACCACCCCTTTGTGAACTTGTGGGATATGAATATTCATCGGAATATATATATATATATACCAAGCCAAACAGAGAGCTTTTTTGGTTGTATGTAGATTAGAAGTGAGCAGCAGAGAGCATTTTGGATATGCACCTCCCACTTACACAGCTGGTGACCTTGAAATTGAATTTGGTTCTGCATTAATCATTTGCCAACAAATATATATATATATATTTAAGGGCTGCCGCCCCTGCCGCCGACCCCGGAAACACCTCGAG
>CAXAMN010012091.1:55996-81366 GCA_963970005.1 Durusdinium trenchii
GGTACTCCCTTGCGCGCTCCCCCTTCTTCGACCGGGGTCGGCGGATATGATAATATGATAATATATGTTTTTGCAGACAGGTTTGCACAGCCAGGACAGGAACTCATCAAACACCGACTCCACATGTCCCGGAGACTCGAAAGCTGAAGATCCTGGTAGTCCCAGAATTGGTGTCAGGGAACGGAACCGCCGGCGCTTGCCATTCGCGGGTCAAAGCCATGCCATGGTTTCTTGTAGATGTTCTCTTCAAACCCATCCAATGATGTAACATAGGGGTCTCCATCTTCACACCGCTCATTGGACTCAAGATGGAATTCTGTCGGGTCGAAAACCAGGTCATTCAACGGATTCATTCAGTGCAAGGTTTCATGAATTTCAAGGCTTTCAGACTGGACTTGTCCACTGCGCTTCCAGGTGCGGTACAGTCCCCCGGACCCAGGCTGTACGGCTCGCCCAACTCTCCTGCCGTCGACCATTGCTCAGGAGCGAGGCAGTATCGCCATCGCCGAGGCCATCGCCGGCGCAAATCCTGCAGAGGAGGACGCGGATGAGGCACAGAGCTGTCCGGAGAATGGCCGAGAGAAGTCCTCGCAGTTGCTGAGATGGACGGAGTGTCATGTCGCGGGGAGGAGGGGACGGAGTGCTTTTGTTGCAGTTCATGCTCATGCTCATGTGGTTGGTTGGTTGGTCGGTTGTTGTTGTTTGCTACCGTTGCTGGGGACAGATGAACGAGTTTGGAGTCACCGGACATTGATTAGACTTTGACATACTTTGACATGTTTAATGTTGTAGAAACTTATTGAGTAGAAATCAAAATGGTATTCAAGAATTCCTAAGAACTTGAACCACCTCCGCCTCCTGTTCAGAATTTGCAAAACATCGCCCGTGGCCACCTTCATATGTTTTGTAGTATGTGTTGTATATTTCTGTCACTTGGTCACCTGCTAGAAGGGCTGTCATCACTGTATCACTCATATATCCCTAACCGCTCAGGGTTGCATGATCTGTATTTAAACAGCCAAAATATAGAGCGTGTAAAACAAAGAAACAACACGCTGTTCATTTTGGTAACTTGGATTAACTTGGTAACCTAAAGGTGGAACTTTGGAAGAAACACCTTATCTATCAGGACGTGTACCACGCTGTCCCTCAGTCGTCTCGACCCAAAAAGAACTCATTCGTCCGTCCGTTCTTCTGCCGAACGCCTGCCACTACGCTGCGCGACCCGAAGAGGTGGTCTCCAGCGTTCCTCTGCCGGTGCTCTCCATCGATTTGAAGGGCAACCGTAGTCGTCCCGGGTCTCAGTCGTCCCGGGTCTCGCGAATTCGAAACCAGAATATAGTCAAATGTAAGTTTAATAGCTTCTTGTTACTACTAGTAAGGCACTTGTTACTACTAGCGTGGCACTTGTTACTAATAGCTTTCTTATTCTTGTTTCTAATATAGAAAGCAAAAGCATCCCAAAAACATGTTGAGCGCCACACCACCCGCTAGATCCTGCTGATGCCGGCAGATGCCGGAGAATCTTCGGTGCTTGGTTGGAGGGTGTTGATTCTTGGGATAGGCCATGTGGAGGTGTTGTTGGTGGCCTTGGAGGACGTTCATTGCCGCATCCACTTGGACTGTCTTGTTCATTGGATTTCTCTACATTGTGTCTTTAACCGTCCACACCCTCGCTCATCCCCTTAACTGGAGGGGTGGAGTAGTGGCCCCCCTGTCCGCCGGTCCGTATTGCACCCGGGGATGGAACCCGTGTCCGACGCATGAGGGATGCGTCATATAGTCACATCTAGTCACTATACCAGCCCTCTGGAAAGCAAAACTTGGAGAGGGGTTTTAGCATCCCAACCTTGCAGTTTGGGTCATGCTTTCCAAGTGCACTGACAGGCTCAAGGACTAAACTTGGAGTTCAGTCCGACTTGTTGTCCTTCCGAGGCGAGCTGGGTGCCCGGCGTTGGGCAGAGGCGCATTTCAGCTCGGCGCTTCGGCGCTCGGAAGCTGGCAGGAGACCCCCAACTCTGCAGTGGAAGAAGCGTCATGGAGTCCTTGCTGAGTTCTGTTCTATCTATCGCTTTACCGCTGCCGGCCTGTTGACTCAGCGTAGAGGGAAACACTCAAAGTGGACACACTCAATCTTTCACGGGTAGCGAGCTCAAGAGGTAGGCCCCTGTGCAGCAAAAAGGGGGTGTGCACTTTTTGAAGCAGATTCTATGCTCAATCGTCCTTCTCTTCCACTGAGGGATTCGGTTCCAGAGAAATCATGTTTGGGCGCTACTATGGTTTGACCTACACCTACCACCCAGCATCATAATCTGCGCTAGCTTCGAGTTGGAAGTTATGGGTTACAGGAAGCCTCCGAATAGTAGTAGCACTAGCAGCAGCAGCAGCAGCAGTAGCAGTAGCAGTAGCAGTAGCAGTAGGAGTAGTAGTAGTAGTAGTAGTAGTAGTGGTTTCCTTAGTAGTAGTAGTAGTAGTAGTAGTAGTAGCAGTAGCAGTAGCAGTAGCAGTAGCAGCAGCAGTAGGAGTAGTAGTAGTAGTAGTGGTTTCCTGAGTAGTAGTAGTGGTGGTGGTGGTGGTGGTGGTAGTAGTAGTAGTAGTATAGGGAGTAGTATAGGAAGTAGTAGGAGGAGGAGGAGTAGCAGCAGCAGCAGCAGCAGGACTCACCTGTACACCACTCACCCGGACCGCCAACATCCGATCTTGTCAGGTGATTTGCAACCACCCGGACCTGAAGTTCTTAAACTTAGCACAGCAATCGCCTCAGATGCTGTGAAGGAAGGAGAGAGAGGCAAGAAGTCAAGAAGAGGCCAGTGATCTTCCGACGCTGCCAACTACTACAATCGGCAGACAACATATGCTGGTTGGAAGTGAGAATCATCCCCCAAAAAAATGATTACCTGTCCCTCATTTTACTGGACTTGATCATGGGTATAGGACTCGGTTGTGGGTCAGACTGGACCTGCAGGGTTTGTTCACCTTTGATGAATTCAACTCACGATCGCTCGATCCGCCTGGACTCGAGCTGACCGAACTCACGCCGTGTTGAACTCCGTCAGTTCGACCCTTTTCGAGTCTTGGCTGAGGAACGAGCTCGGCTGCTTGACAAAGGAGATCTTCTTGGACTTAGGCGCCGAGCCGATGAAATCATTCGCTCTGCGCCGATGAAATCGAGGATCACCGGAGGTACTGCTCACTGTGAAATGCGAGGTCGCGAAGGTAATTAGAACACAGAAGCACAAAATGAACTCGAGGATAAGGATGATGATCGAGTGTTGTGATCAAGGACTTGGCAAACCCTAGAAGGACTGTTCCGACTTCTCCCATCGTTATTCCGGTTGGCATAGCGGTATAAGCTCTGAGGGTCCGCACCCCCCAAATGGTAAGCATTGGCTAGGAAGGTGGATCTGACATCATGTGTTCAAGAGTGTTCAATATATTTAAGTTCCACACTCCTACATGTGGAATTATATGTAATTATATAAAGTCGGGTATTAATGGGTATGAGTTTTGGATAGTTTTGGAGGATCGCTATTTTTTCTGGATTCATTGAGTGCCTTTTCGGACCCTTCCCTTACTTCTGGGTGACCCGCATGTGGCATCAAAACCGTGTCCGGACGTGCTCACGGGTGAAACAAATTCACCACCCAGCACGGGTCGAAGAGATGAAAATTTACCACCCACCGGGTACTTCAATGGTCACCCTACTCATCTGGATCAGATGCTTCGATCGGGTGAGCCACCAGGTGAGCGAATCTTCACTTTCTCCCCTCCCTTTCGCCGCGCGCGAATGAACGCCAGTGTGCGGTGCTGTGGCATCCTCTTCCTTGAGTGTTTCTTGGCTGGGGCAGGTGGACAGGGCCGAAATCGCAGGCCGTCCATGTTTGAGTTGTCTCAAAGCATGGGCAAACCGAAAGGGAATTGGTGGATTTGTAGGCGTAGTTTGGTGCTAGGAAGATCAATGGATTCTCAGCTTTGTCGGGTGGCCAAGCCGCAAGATCATGTTGATCGCGGAAGGAAGGTTTGCCATGCATATGTGTATATATGATCAGAAGATCACACATATTTATGTTGGTCAGTGATTGGCTCATGTTTCTGTTTTATTGGGGTGGTTTCAAACCGTTTCAGCACAAGACAAATGAGCAGAAGAGTGGGAAATCATCATCCCGCATGACCATCATCATCAACCCTTGAGCTGCTGTGCTGAGGCCAGGCGGTATCACAAATAGGTATAAACCTTTTGGTCAAGGATACCCGGATGTTCAGGTCCTTTGGATGTACTGTACATTTGATCAAACTGCATGTCGAACTCCTGTGAAAAGCGTGTTTGTTTAGGGCTTTCGTCAGAATTCAGACATGATTCTAGCCACTGATGGTCAGGATTTCAATTTCAGTTTCTCTGGAGAAAGTATGTGTCGACCCCCTACCCTACCCCCTACATAGGTTGAATCTGAATGATACCACAAACATCCAAACACTTCCAAAAACATACTAGGACCCACAAGGGGTGGTTAATGGACATGTTTTCGAAAAAAAAAAGGGTCTAAGGGGCTATCAATAGACACCCCTGAAAGTGTGGTATTTGATCCATTTGGTTGACCTTTGACCATCTTTGATCATACTTCTTATGGCAGGGTCCAGTGTGGTCCAACGTTGCCGCCACCGCTTGAGGTCTTGGATCTTCAGGACGGGAACACGAGACGTTTGCCGGATGAGCGGAAGAAGCCGGACCTCGGAGCAGGTGGTCCTGCGTTTTGGGGGGGGGTCATGAGGCGGACTGTGAAGCATACTTCGACTGGAAGTAGACTCATGCCCAGGGTGTTTTCCATGTACCCAGGCCCTATTCCTATCTTGTCTATTTTCACAGGCCTTTCTTCCGCCTCACTCCATATGTTGGGCGAGGATATCGTATATGAGCTTGGCATCCAGATCACCAAGGTAGATTCCAGGGCCTCACTCCTCGCTCGTGCAAGGTCGAAAATGCCATCGGTGTGTTCACCGCCGAAGAACACCCTGGAACACCTGTCGTTCTTGCACGAGGGTCATGCGAAGTCATGATCCGATGTTCCTGGAGAGTGTCCGATGTTCATGGAGAGTGTCGGGACTCCTAAACGGAAACACCCCATGAAATCGAGAGTACTCGTACAATGCAGACATGATCAAAACCACCGGCACACGCTGTTCCGGAGACACCTCGGGCGGTCAGGAGGGCTCTGAAAAGGGCTATTGGCTAATGGCGAGTCACCGCGTGCATGCTTCTCCCGTCCAGAATTTGCCTAGACCCAGGTGTGCTGCACAACCACAAATCAAACGCGTATCGGACACACGCACAAATGAAACAAGGCGGAAACCAAGTCATCACTCTGCGCATTCCCTGCACATGGCACATGTAAAGCATTCTCATTCAATTTTGCCCGGCCATTCGAAGTAAAGACAAGAAAGAACTGAACATCGCCAGCAAAACCCTCTAAGACATCGATGCCTGATCATCTCGAGCCAGAGTGCTGAAAGCCTGCCAGTAATCTCTGCCAGTAGAAGGGACAGCAATTGACCATGCGTCCTCTTTGTTTCCTTTGATGTTCCGGTATTTATAGACATGAGACATGAGCTGGAAAAAAAAAGCACACATGGAACTAAAAAAAGCACAATGTTTCTTGGTGAGCTACCCAGGAAGCTGCCGGGACATCGGGTCAACATATGCTCCATATTGGCAGCACATGTTCATCGAAAAGAGCCATGACACCTGCCAAACTGCCCTGCGGTGCCCTAAATGTATTAGCAAACTGAACTGATTCTGGTGGCCCACAGGTCCCCCCCAGGGACAGGGACTGGAGAATTGGTTCAAGACATTTCAAGACTCTCTTGAATGGCCAGAGACATCCCTACACTCAAGGAAGAGTGGATATACCTGCCCAAACCCTTTTTGGATTGAAACCTCACGAAACCTCACATTTGGGGATCGAAATGTTGCATTTCCCACATATCGATGTCCCCGCGTTGGAGCCCGCGGTGCGGGCACCTTGTCCCTCGCATCCCGAAACGGTCGCGTTCCTGTCCGTGGAAGGACAACTTCCCGCAGGGTGGCTTCGGCAGCTCCGAGATGGGTCCTCCGCCCCATGAGGTCATCGAGGAGAGGTCCGAGACGGGTGCGCGGTCGCGTGGCACAGGTCGCCGCCCTGCCGGGGCCAGGGATGAAGGCAAGTTCGGGTGCTGCAGTTCGGGTGTAGAGAGAGGCGCGGGGTATTTGTGAGTGTAGGACAGAACGTGCCCACGTTGCTTTGAAGGTCTTGCGGGAATCTATTAGATAAGGAGCGCAGAAATCAGAGCCGATTGGAACGAAAGACTGGGTGGTCCTTTTGATGGTGGTCTTGCATGTTCCTGGATGTCGTTTGGCCACTTATATAAATGGATGACGCATGATGGAATGGGTGAGACCACTGATTGAAAGCATCCTCAGGGGTCTCAGTACAGGAAGAGACGACGACGATGCGAACGACTGTCACGGGTTCTTTCTTTGGCCCCAATTTAGGAGTATCACCAATGCAACAACATAGTTTCACACAAGAGCCGCAGGCCGTAGGCCTTCATTTGTAGATACATCCTCCTCTTACAACATGTCAGTGTTTATGGATTTGTTAGTCTATATCATATTTGGCCATGATTGGGTCTTTCCACTCCCAATCATCGTCATGGAATCCACATCTTCGGCCCCCCAAACAGATGACCAAATCCACATACCAAACAGGTGGTGTTCGCTCCACAGACCTCACACAGGTCGTTTCAGGTCGTGTATATCTACCCCTGTGCGGGTTCGGCGCGTCGGGAGTTCAGGAGCTGTTGACGGAGCTCCCCTCGGGCGAGTGGGAGTCCTAGTGAGAGAGCGTGTCGTGGTGTGCATCCTGCGTAGTGGTGGCCGGTTGGTGAGAAGTTTCAGTACATCAAAGAAGAGGTTTGCCATCAGAATTCTAGGAAGGCTTGCCTGGAAGCTGACTACTTTATAGTGATGTTCTCTGTTAGATCCTTGGATTCTTGGGGACGGCAGGGAAGGAATTTGGAATTTGTTGCTGATGAGATTGCATCTCAAGAAGCTTTGTTGGCACATCACAACTTCTGTGGAAGCTGGACGATTGAGAGGCAGGTTTCTTGGGGTAGAGAAATCTCGAGGACGCTTCACTCGGAGTGTGAAGCAGTCATTTGGAATGTGGTTTTTGCTATTCGTTGGTTCTGATCAAGGAGCGCACAGGCGTGTGCAGCATCATGATAGGAGTTTGGTCAGCTTGATGTGCTGACTGCAAGGATCTGTGCTGTGGCTACTAAAGAGTTTTGACGCAACAGCAATCAGGTGGATGCATCCCAAAATCATGCACTGTCACTGAGACTGGATGTGCATGGATGTGTGCATTTTCTCGCCAATCCGCATCAGTCGTAGCACTGGGACCTCCCGAGAATATGTTTCAAGTTCACAAAGAACCTGCTGTTTCTTCTGCCTTCTGCGCCTTTGTTGAAGCCTGAGTGTTCACTCAGCGATTCAGCAGCTTCTGAGGTATGATTCCGCAGAAGTACGAAAAGGGGCCCGATGTCTCAGACATTTGCTTGGAGCTGTGAAACAGTCCCCCTCAGCATTGTTCGGAGTTCTGGTTGTTGAGCCCCCGTGAATGACACTCCCTGAAATCATCGTGGATGGCATGGCCCCTTCAAACAAGTGGTTTCATTGGTTTTCCACCTAACAATGATTGCTCAACCAGTGTGCAGTTGTTCCGAGACCTGGCCTCGGTAGGATGTTGTTTACACTCGCATAGACTTTCCATGACTTTCCAGTTCCAGTTTGGGGCAACAGGGAGTTTGGTCACCAAAGTCACCAACGACCGGTGGCAGAGGGTTTTGACCCCAGCATGATGGAAGCAAATGTACGTCATGGTTTGTTGCCACCAGCACAGCTTTTTGGCACAGCTTTTGGGGTGTTTGCCATCGACTCTGGCAACATAGTGTGGGTAGGGGTTTCTCCCTGCAGCCAAAGAGGGACGGCATCCACCCAGCGACAGGTCTTTATCCGAAGACATCGGGGTGCTGCAGAGAAGAAGGTGGGGTTGCAGAACTGGGGCTGGCAACACCAGAAGAAAGCCTTGCCTAAGTGTCCCCTCAAAATCGATAGTCACACCCTTTTTGGTAGGGTGTGCTTCAAGGATGGACTTGACTGATGAACTGTTTCAACACGCATTGCTGTAGTCAGGTCCAAATCCATTCGACTTGTGTTTCTATGGGATATTTGACGTATTTAATGGCGACGTGCGCCATGTTGATGTGCTGATCTTGTTGATTCAAGGTTTCATTCAGCTTGGCGGTTTCCTTTAGTTTCCTCCAGGTCGTCCTCCAGTTTCTCCTAAAAAATCGGTTCGCCCTCCACTGCGCTCGCAGGGGAGGCAGCCGCAGCAGGGATCGGTGCCTCAGTCGGGACACCGAGAACTGCACAGAAGAAAGGCTGAAGAGTGGGATTGATGATGATTGATGATGATTGATCCCTAAGGATATCTAAGGACCCTCCTCAGGTTCGCTACCCTCCAAGAGGAGGCGCCTACATCAATCGTCCCCCTGCAACCAGCGTACCTCAGGTTCGGTCTGTGGATCCAGAGGGTATGGGACTTTTGGGATCCAGAGACCGATGCAGCGAGGGCGCAAGGGATTTTGCGTGCTCATAGCGAGTCCACTGGACTTCTCCACCTTCTTCATCTTCGACTCTGTCGCAGCAGCAGCAGATGGAGCCACCGCACCAGCGGGTCAGGATTGCTTGGGACTCCTTGTTCTATTTCCTTCACTTCTAGTGGCACTCTGTTCACTTCTATCCCAAGTAGCGGGTTCCCCGCCCGAAGGAATTCGCATCCAGGCGCCATTCGCATTCCTCCGTCCATCAGCACACGCCCTCATGAGCAGCGAGACTCGAGTGAGCAGGGGGCAGAGACCCGGACTCCGGGCAGAGACCCAGAGTGATGGCCCAGATATGAAAAGAACTGGTTGCAGACTTACTGAGTTGGTGAATCATGGATGCAGAGTAGGGACTCACTGGAAATATGTGCTGCTGGTACCATCCTTCGTCGTTGTAGGGCGGCAAAACACTGGAAATTTATGCTCATGGTTTGTTTGTTTACTGCAGGTACTGTGGGATGAGGATGTGGGACACCAGCAAGATGGTTGGTTGCTGTCTTTCAGACCTTGACTTGACTCCGTTGGTGTACCGACCCTTGATGTTGAGGAGCTTTTTGTATTGAAAGAGGTGTGCAACTTTGTGCACAAGAAGATGCAGACATGCGTGCGCGCCCACAAAACAGGATGGTGAATCCGGAGGTTTGCCTGATTCTGTGCACTTGGCCCTCCAAAACCCAGCCAACGCTTCAACATCTTCGAGATGTGTTTGTTTAATAAATTGGGTCACTCACTGGAGCAAAGATTGGCTAATGACGATGCAGAGCTATACAGATTCCACGTGACACGCGAAGCTGAGTGCCACGTGCGCCCGTGAGAAGTTCTTTGTACTCTAGTGCCACTTGTGAAGGTCCTGGGAGATAAATGCGACCGCGGAGAAGATTGGACTTGGACCTGCTGACTCAAATTGGACCTAGGGCCGTCGCAAGGGGTCAAAGTGCATTAATTCATCAACACGGCTCCATGGGGCATTGCTTGAAGTGCATTTCAGACCAAACCTCATAAGATTGCAATACATGTGCACAGAATGCAGGGGGAAATCGGTGCGGATCCGCTGTGCTGTGCCTTCCCTCCCGTTTCTGCGGCCTCGGTCCGGTCACCGTAGATGTCGTGCGTAGACTCCGAAGCCCAGGCCGCTCGACCAAAAAGGTCACCGAATCGATCCATGTCGATCCACTGGGAATTCCTCCAAGCTCCCCCCCACGCTCCCGGTCAACTGGGCCAGCTGGACGGTCAACTGGGTGTTTGGACGTGCATTCGGCATGGGGTTGCGTGTTGGGCGATAGCACGCCTCATCGTGGTAGTTCCCGGCACCGAACCAAACGACGCGAGACGTCCACGAAGACGGTCGTTGGACGTACGGCGCCGGCACGAGACGTCCCGAAGTCGGGCGGTTGGAATCGAGGGTCACGTTGGAGGATGGAGAACGGTGTTCTTTTTTGGAGATGGATAGGTTTGTGTTTCTGTTCCCAGTGATCCAATGTTCCACACTTAGAAAGTGGTCGAAATCTTTGAAATCTGTTGGAAAAAGCTCCAGCTTGGGATCAGCTGTTAGCTCATGGCCGCCTGAGTATTTAGTTGCACTGTGTTTCAGGGTGATACCGTTCGCTTGTTCTGTTTTTCTCGCATTGCCGGTTTGCTTCAAAGAGCCTAATTCATAGTAGGTGCAGACGACGACCTCGGCGGTCTTTTCGGCACAAAAAGGTGTGCTCAAATGCAGTTGAAGCACTGGGAACTCTCGATGTCCACTTGGAAATGACTTTGTAGATGACTGGGTTTACGATGGTTTACTGATGTTTTTACTTGCCTGGTGCATGGCATCATGGCGTTGGGTTCTTAGCCTGCAAGCCTGAGATGAGGTTAATTAGTTGGGTGATTGTACTGGCTGGTGTTGTTGCAGTGATACCAGCTGAGCACACTGGAGGAGCATTTGGACCACAGCTCAATATGACTTCTGTGTGGTTCGTCAGAGGAAAGATAGCTTCCTTGACGTGGGATTTCTGGACATCTATACACATAGAGGGTCCAAAGTCCAACCCTGCCAAGCAGTTGCTCAGGTGGTCTTCTCTTTCCCCCCAAGAGTTGGGATGACACTTGACACCTTGACACGCCCCAAGTTGTTTAAATTGACCATCACTTCTGAGAGGTTTCACCCGCCCAAACCCCAGTCTTTCGGCTGTCTCCACCAGTCTTTCTCTTCGCGGCCCCCCTCCACCCAAAAAAGAGTACTGCAGGAGACTGGTTTTTTGATAGCTTGTTCTTGGGTCTACTGCGTTTCGACCCATCAGACACAACCGAGTCGCAACGTGTCGTTCTTTCCCATCTACTGACAAGTCGGCTCCAGCGTTCGACTCGGCTGACAGAATCCACCCCACCGAGTCACGGAACCCGGGGGGATGGTTCGGCTCGGCCGCAACGGCCACGGTCGAGCCCATAAGGTGTTGGAGCCCATAAGGCAAGCCATGCCCTAGCCTTTAAAGCACATTGCTTGACCTGGCTTTGTAGTGTAAAATCCTTGGTCAAAACACATGGTAGTTGTCAAAGACCATTCAAACCCATGGCTGTTGGAATCCCCAATTCCTGATGATTTGCTCCATCAAGGGCCATTGGCCATTGGCGGGGCGGAAGTCCTGTCCTCCTGGTTCGGATCATCTCACCAACAACACATGAACGGCCGGTGGCTGACATCGCTGCCGTTCCCTCGGTCGTGCCGGCCCGGTGATGCAGAAAGCGACGGGGGGGATGGGCATGCGTGCGGCTTGATTGGGGCGCCCGAAACAAAGAGAGGTGTATCATTGGAAGACTCCGTCGACATCAGGCCGCGACATGTCATCAAAACATGATACCCGTGGCGTTTTCCCATATGGAGGGGGGCTGTCAGGACCCGCAGGGATCTACCCCGGGGATGAAACGTGTCAGAACCTGTTTCAAGTTGTGAAGTTGGAGAACCTCGTGATGTTGGACGGAAAGTGGCCATCATGTGCTGCTCCCATGCTGAGTCGGTGAGTGATGGTGCTGGTCAACCCCCCCCCTTCTCAACATGTGTCTGCTGGCTCCAAAGCTGATCAATCAACTTCAACAGGGGAGAGAGCCACAGCGTGCCAAAAGCAAGCCAGTACTGCAGCCTGCAGCCTTAGGTTGCCATTTTGCCTTCCACGAAAAAAGATCATCCTCAAGCACACACCATAGTGCACATCTCAGGATAGAACACCGTGACTCCCAAAGCAAGTGACTTGATGCCATGTCCCTTATCTTGGCACATCAAGGATCAAATTAAACCAATATAAAAATTAAATGAATTAGCCATTCGAGTAGGCAAAAGATGGCACAAGGACATGTTTTTAAAGAAAGAGTATACAGTATGTAGCTCCAAAGATTGAATATGTGGAGGTTGATGCTTAAAGAAACAGAGTCTTCAAATTCAAATCAAAACCTACGGAACATCCTCGTCTTCACCTCCGTGGTTCGCCGATTCTGCCATGGGCAAAGATCGCCGAAAGTCCCGAAGCCGCAGCCGTCGCAGGCGGGCATGTCGTGGGGGTCATGGGGTAGCGCAGGGTTGGACGTGGAAGAAAGGGGACTCGGAGTGTCACTGTAGAGTCTTGATTAGATAAACCTGCCCCCATTTGGATTGCAAAATGAGGGGTTGATGAATTTCTGGATCAAGAGTTGACAGTACTGTCATTGTCCTTCCAAGAAGCATGGCTTGGTTTGTTCCCTCTATATACAAAGGGGTGCCTAATGGAGGATACGGGTGACCATTATCATTTGGGGATTTAAAAAAGCACCCTTTTGTGACTCTTGGATAGAGGAACTTCTCACTTCTTCTCTTCTGGCAGGGGAACACTCTTTTTCCCCACCTGTCAGGTGACAGGTGAGGGTTGTTGGATTTCATGTCAGCTGCCTTGCTCCTCCGCCTCCTCCTCGTCCTCCTTCTCCGCGTCCTCCTATGTCCTCCTCCTCCTCCTCCTTTGCCTCCTCCTCCGGACTTCAACCGCAAGTGCAGGATGGCAGTGTTCCCCGCCGGACCTCAACCGTCAGCTCCGGATGGCAGTGTGCCCCCGCCGGACCTCAACCGCCAGCTCCGGCTGGCTGTGTTGCCTGCCGGACCTCAACCGCAAGCTTCGGCTGGCAGTGTTCCTCGCCGGACCGAATGGTAGAAGATATGGCAGAAAGTTTTTCAGAAGATGTCCCGGAGGAAATAGTGTCAAGAAATTGTCAGATGAGTGAATGTCAGAAGATATACCAGAAAGAATGTCAGAAGATATACCAGGTACCAGAAAAGATGTCAAAAGATATGCCAGAAAGAATGCCGACATAGTGGTTCAGCACATGCCAGAAAATTTGTCAGACTGAAGCGTCATGGTGGGGATCACTCGAAGTAAAGCAATTTGAAGATGCAAACGCCATGCTTGCTTCGTTGCTTTTGCCGCCAGGAACGGTGAAGAGGACGAGGCCAAAGATGGCACGAAGATGGCCTGATAATTTCTTGTTCAAGAGACGTATACCCCTTGTACGAGAGTATAAGATTACTGGACCAGTTCTTATTTGAATCTGCCTGCCGGTGGTGACTAAAATCTTTGAGGAGACGAAGGAAAACCCCTTCATACATAGCCTAGCGGCCTAGCGGCACGGCGGATAGACGTGCATACTGCAAAAGTGCACACGTGTTCTTGTGTGAGCCTTGATGGTCTTTGAGGCCTCAATGTTGGACTTTGGAAGTTCGATCGTAAGCTCAAACTTTCAAGAACAGTATGTAGTAACTGGCGTTGTGTAGCTCAAATAGGGAGGCCACCCAACAACCCCTGGAAGAAGGTAGACCCAAGCCCGTTGGTTGGGGATCTCCCAATTAAAATATGCACCCGCACGTTCGCTGCTTAGAATCCGCAGAATCTGCATGCAACCTTGGATGATCTTGGGCATTCAGGCGAACCCCAGCTGTTGAATCCATTAATTTGTATGTTCACAGTGGGTCCTGGTAGTTTGTTTCTCCACACCTCGAATTCTGTACAAAACATTATAATCAGTTAAGACAAATACACAAACATGCACTTGCCCTTACATCGCGTGAGCGGTTTTGTGGGAGACTCGTTTTATGCCCCTTCAGTCTGATTTGACTGAAGAAGCTACGAAGTTCACAGATCCGTTGCGAATAAGGGCCCATTGGCCGTTCGATGCAATGAAGCTGTGCGATTCGCACGTTCGCTCCACACGGACAAGCGAGGAGGACCTTTCTCCGGAAGCCCGGATTGAGTTGCTGGAGGCGACTGTTGGGCTGCGAAGAACATGGCGATTGAGTGACTTACACCAGAAGCGGAAATAATATCCAAAACCACATTCAGAACCACAGTTGTTGACAGAGCCTTTGAACGATGCAACCAATTGGTTCCTGAACTGTTTGTGTCCGTTTTGTGTCCTTATTCATGTTGTTTGGCTGAAACTTTAAACATGGATGAGATGATTTAAAAAATAGAACAATAAAAACATGGGTGCACCACACTGCATCTCCTTGCTTCGGCTCTCCATGCTTGCTTGGTCGGCCGACCTTGGGCTCCGAAATGCAGAGCCGTTGTTTTTTCGCTTGACAGGTCGCCTGCGAGGTATGTTCAACGGTATGTTCATGTCTACTTCAAATCTGAGTGTCACTGAGTATCATCCTGAACGAACCTGATTGGCAATTCTTCGACATGATGTCATGGGTGGGCGGAAGATTCCAAGCCAGTTCATACGGTAGCTTTTTTGGGGGGCAAGTTGAAGGAGTGAGAAGTGTGGGTTGATTATCGGTCTACAGTGTTCTCACCCTCTTAGGTAGAAGACCTTTAATGGTACCCTGAGAATGTCAAACGTCAAGAGGTCGATGTGGCCCCACAAAGCCAAGAAAGTCTTTCCTGCTAGGGCCTCTAAGCAACCTGTACAAATTAAACGGAACAACCAAACTCAGAATCATCTCCGATGGATTGAGATGAATAAGGGACTTCTGGGAGCTACGCACAACGCTCCACAGGGCAAAATATGTTGTTTTTCTCGTTTGGGATGCGCACCTGGAAGGTGGAGAATGAGACGCTGAAGGTGCCGTTTCAGGGCCATGCGTTGTGGGAGAAGCTGGTGGGTAGAAGATCCTGCTGCAATGACATGTCCGAAAGCAAAACACAGACACAAACTAAAAGTGGACCCAGTCATGGAAGCCTTTTTGGGTGGTGATCAGATTGGCAAACTTCTGATAGGCAGAAGACGACTGGCTCCCCACACCGGTGGAGTCAGGGAAGAGCGAGATGGCGAGATGTGCAAAAGTCGAGCATGGTGGACGAGGTCACAGGACCTGGACATGAAAGGTTTTTCGGTGGCAGTCTGAGTGAACCTGAGGATGGTTGTAAACGCTTCATCCATGTGTGACAAAACACGTATCATACGGCTGGAGATGGGTTTGCTGCACTCGTCCGGACTGAGATGGCCTTCATCGTGGTGTAGTTTGGCCTGGCATGTTTCTTCCCCAAACGCATTGGTCGTCCGGCTTTTCCGAAGGCGGAGAACCGTGAGCTCCGGAAGAAGCTCGTGGAGACTTTGAGGAAAGGAGGTGCCGGTCGGGCATTTTTCGAGCGCCGATCTGGCTTGGGAGAGCCGGTCGACCGTGGCATAGTGCTGCAATGGATCTTTGACTTCTGGGGAAGGTTGAAGTACAGCTTGAACCTTTTCGTCATGTTTCATAAATTGTTTGTTGGGCTGCCGGTGGTGTTGCAAAGCTGGGTCACCGGTTCCAATTCAAGAGGATGAATACCTCGTGAAAGTGTCCTGAGTCGGTTCATTTGTCATTCAGGTGAGTGACCACTATCGGATTCTAGGAGTCCTGTCCTTGACTGTAATTCACTGCAATGTGTGGTTCCCAAATTCAAATTCATGTTTGGGTTTGTTTGCAGAACATGTCTACCAACAATGGAAGAATGATACCTTTCATGGCATATGATGTTGGGACTTCTTTAAGGTCTGAACATTCGCAACAGCACCGACAGCACCTGACGCCCTGCAGACGTGACATACTTCATGACACGTGACGTGGACCCATCTGGGACCGATGCCCTCCAGATGGTTTCCTCATCAACTATACCGTTACAGGTCAGTTGGATCAAATTTTTTGGGAGTTGTCACATAATTCAAAAAAAAACACTATAGTATACAGCTGTATACGCAAAAATATTCAAGCAGGTCAAGACTCGGCTTTCCTGGCTCCGCGCTCGCCTCAAGGTGTCTCGGATCGAGGAAACCACCGGCGCTCGGAACCGGAGGAGAAGGCGTGGGAAGGAGTGGCGGGGGAAGTGGTAAGAATGTCAGCCCCCCCTTACTCAACGTTCCGAGACGTCGGGAACGATGGGGGAACATAGGGATGGTGGCCCCAAAAAGCAATCGATGGGCATGGGGGTATGGGGATGTGTTCGTTTTCGTGAAAAGGAAGCTGGAACAGATGTACGTGAAACATGGTGAAGCTCTGTGAAAGCAACGAAAACGTCCATCGGACTCCATCGTGTTATATATTCAGTTTCACACCCCAACGCCTTCTCCAGAGCTTGATGGGCAGGTTCGATAAAACATTGATTTGGACACGCTTGTTTTTCTTTTCGGCAGATTGATTCACAATGGTCGAAGCAAGTCTTCCACTCCCCATCTACTGCCAAATCAAACCTCTCAATATATGAAACCCATCATGGTGAAAGCTGGTCTTTGTAAGGGGTGATGTATTTTGTCATGTATTTCCGCTTACTGGATGAATCCTGTTTCACCCTTCCTGGTATTAGTCCTGGTTCTAGGAGCCACAAGTGCACACATCCACTGCGAACTTCCATGACCATCCAACCCATGCGATGCGATCGCGACCCTTCGCTATAGGCTGAACGCGGTTCTCGCCGAGCCAACGACGTTCGGCACGAGCGCGAAGAGGAGCGGTTTGCCCACGCGCAGTGGGTGGAGATGGTCATTGGGCCATGTGTCACGGTGTTGAGGGCCGCGGAAGGTGTTCTTTTTTCCACAGGACGTACGTACCTATCACCTGCAAAAGCTTTTGGGGGATCAGAGAAAAACAAATGTTTGGGTGAAGCTGTCAGAATGCATCCAGGATCGAAACGGCGAAACGTTTACATAGATTCACCACTTGACTCCTCGACGAGTCGACTCGTGTCCAAAATCTGATCTCAGGAGGTTCCAGCCTCTGACACCAATGCAGTGCTGTTGACAAATGCGCAGATGGAAGCTTACAATGAGGCGAAAAGCACTGTTTTTTCTTCGAGAGGAGGCAGACTTCCATGCATTTTCCCGAAACCGCCACATGTGGTGCCAGCATGTTTTGAGGTGCTGTTTAAATCGATGTACCATCTTCCATTTATAGCATCACATATATAGCCACACCTAAGTCACAGTGGACCTACCATTGCTCATGTAAGTCCAGTGCCAAGGCTCTAAGGTTTAGAATCGTTAACGGACTGGTCCAAAAATAGCGGGACATGTCGGAGAACTGAACTCTTCAGAACATCTCACTCTGCAGGCAATTCCAAACAACATCCCGTCAGAGAAGCGCATGGCGTTAGTGTTGGAAGCTCAGTGGCGCCACTGAGACAGATCGTCTGAGCTTCTTTGAATGTGTTCTTTTGTTTTCTGCGTGCTAAGCTGGGCCTGGATTTGCCACTATGCCTTTAGTATCCATACACCTACACCAAAGCAACAACAACTTGGAACTCTCAAGATCTCTCAAGTATTCTATTTTCTGTTCCATGTTTTTCCCGAAAGCATTGCGAAGGGTTCTTCCGGAAAATCCCTTGAACACTGACACGTCGACACGTACACTTCGACACTTACACTTACACACACACACTGACATTTCCACACTTGCAGTATAACATGAACGCTATACGTACCCCAGTGTAAGTGGAAGAGCGAAAGCAGTATGCAAGTGTCAAAGTATGCAAGTGTAATGAGTATGCATGATGAGTATGCAAGCAGGCAATGAGTATGCAAGCATGCAATGAGTATGCAAGCATGCAATGAGTATGCATGTGTGAGCATGGAAAACTAGCACGGGAGATGTCCTAATGAAAAACTTTTCCCCACTTTATAAATTCTCTCTTAAAGGCGGACGGTGGGACGAACAGCGTCAACCGAAAATGCAACCTTCTGCGGAGATCGTGCGTGTCGAGTGCGCGAAATGCAGGCGAGGGTGCGACTTGCAACCTGCCCGCGCAACCCTCTGCGGAGATCGTGCGTGTCGAGTGCGCGAAATGCAGGCGAGAGTGCGATTTGCAACCTGCGCGCGCATCCCCCTGCGGAGATCGTGCGTGCCGAGTGCGTGAAATGCAGGCGAGAGCGCGCTTTGTGAAATTACCGCACAACCCTCTGCGGAGATTATGCCTTGCTAGTACAACTTTAGTACGCGGAGCAATCTGTGGAGCTGGAAGCGGAGAACTGGCGACTTTGTAGTACAACTCTAGTACGCGGAGTAGCCGGGGAGCTGGAAGATGAGAACTGGCGACTTGGTAGTACAACGTTAGTACGCGGAGGATTCCGCCGCCTCTCCCTTCCGAACCTGCGGGCTTTCCACGAACATATAGTCCAAATCTGGCTTCGGGCCGTTGACCTCCCGCTGTCGTGGCGTGCGGGCTACATTGCGCCGTTGCCTAAATCTGGCGATCTAGCTGACTGTTCCAATTGGCGAGGAATCATGCTGCTGTCCGTCCCCGGAAAGCTGTTTGCCCGTATCATTGCTTCACGCCTGCAAGATTACGCAGAGAGTCACGGTCTCCTCCCTGAATGGCAGTGTGGCTTTCGGGCAGGCCGCTCTACCATTGACATGATCTTCACTATCAGGATGATTCTGGAAAGCGCTAACCATCGGAAAGTTCCACTCTTCCTGCTGTTTGTTGACCTCCCTGAGGATCCGATATTGAAAAAAATCAATCTTACGATTGATCCAAAAAATTTTTCAATATTATTGAAAATGGTCAAGTTGGAAGCCTCAGAAATCAATATCATGTTCAATATAATATTGATAATGATATTGATCAATATTGATCAATATTGATTGAAAATATTGATTGTGATATTGATCGATATTGATCCCTTGCCTTGGGCTTTTCCTCTGTTGGGCGCATGCTATGCAAGTCAAGAATGGGTGAAACAAATTGCTTTCTTTCAAGCATGCTCCTGCAAGGCTCTCTGGCACCTTTGGCTTTCTTTCAAGCCATCACACCATGTTATTGATCCTGAGCTGCAGGGCCATGGTGTATTTGGTGATGAAAGATTCACTGAGCCTGGCAGCTCTGGTGCCATGTGAGCAGCTGTGGCCCAAAGTGGCTATGTATCCCATGAAGGATTCTTGCTTGTAAGTCCAACAAGTAGCTGGGTTTTGGAATTGTGTCATCAAAGCAATGTGCGCTACAAAATGACACTTTGGAGTCAAGGTGAACCTGACCTCATCAGCAAAATGGCTGTGCAACCAAATGTATTGCAGCATGCTTTCTTTCAAGCACTGGCTTGCCTTCACACTGTCTTTCATGAAAAGATCGTCCTCTGCAATGAAAGAATAGAATTTTGCCATCTGGTGGCAGCATTCAGCCATGTGGGCATGAGCCTCACACTCGTTGGCTTTCTTCCAAGCCACCAATGCCAAAGCAGGTGCCAAATGCCTGATCTCACCTGCATGGCCTTTGAGTTTGGCTGGTTGGGACCATGGTTTTTCATGGTTGGTAAACATGGAAACCACTAGGTTGTTGAACTTCTCTTTGATGCCAAGATCTTTGTACGCTTCTTTAAGCAAGGCCCAGATCTCGGCTGTATTTTTTGACCCGTCCTGTTTCTTGGCACCAGGTGGAAAAGCCCAAGCGTGGAGGACAGACCCTGCCATCCTGGCTGTCACTCCCAAGTCCAAGGTGTGCAGCACATCCAAGCACACCCTGTATTCAGGCAAGCCACCAGGGATTGTGAAAAGAGTGTGCTTGGTACAGGGGCTTTCTTTCAAGCCTTCAAAAGATTTCAGGGCCCACCCTGGTTCAGTGGTGAAATCATATGGGTTTTTGCTAGGGTCCTTCTTGTTACAATCGCACAGCCAGCAAAATTTGTGAGAGCTCCAATGGGGAAACCCCAAATGGTTTGCATAATATTCAAGATCCCCCAAGAAATTCCACACCCAAAAGCAAAGCTTTTGTGGTGTAATTGGCTTTCCTGCAAGCCTTTGTAATGCTGGAGGCAAAGCATTGCCTTTCCAATTCACTGCTGGATGCAAGCCATGGAAAAGTGCTGTGAAGCTCCATGCTATGATCTCATGGATTTCACCCCAGGTCTCCTGTGTAGTTGCTGATTTCGGCCATGCAGTGATCAAAAAAGAGCTGTCCATGCTGAGGTTTGCTTGTTTCTCGCTTTGGCTTTCTTGCAAGCCCTGGGGCACATAGAGTGTGGGCCCAAAACTGAAAGTTAAAAGGCTGTCTGTAGAAAATTCCACACCATCTCCATGAAGCCACAAAGGAACAGTTCGATGTTTTTGGCTATCTGTCAAGCCACTGTCCCACAGCCTGGGGTCATTAGGCTTCAGGCCTGTCCAAAAAGCTTCGAGCTTCTGCAAGCCAAACAAAGACGGTGTCAACTTGGGATAGCTTTCAAAAAGCTGCCAGACCAAGAGGTGTGGCGCAACTATGTGACACATAGCCTTTGTCTTTGGGCTCTCTTCTTTGGAGTCTAGAGCTGGCACCTCAATGGACAAAGTCGGGCTTTCTTTCAAGCCTCCATATTTTGACTTCTTTAATTTGTTTTTCAACAATCTGAGGATGTCTCGGTGGCAGTTATTTGGGTGGGCACCAAAGCTACCTAAACCGCTCAGCTCTACAAGCTCTTTGTTTTGCAGCCCATCTGCAGCTGCTGAAGAAGCAAGCTCCTGAAGCCCTGAGCTACTCAGCTTCCCTAAGGACCAAAGCTGCAACAATTTTTTGCTCAAATTTTGGCCTTCTTGCAGGCCCTCGGCTTTCCTTTTCTTACTTGCTTCAATTTCTAGCTGCTGCTTGATCCCTACCATATGGGCCAAAATGGCTGCAGTTGTACATGTGTGTGTCCTTTGCATGCAGCTGAAACCCATGGAATGGAGTGCAAAGACTTTTTTCGCCTCTTGCTCAGGTCAGTTAAAAAAGCAGCTTGCTTTCTTTCAAGCAAGGCTCAAGACAGCAGCTCCAGTGGCCTTCTTTCAGGCCTGCGATTTTTCGATGAGCTTCTTGGATGCTTTCAAAGCAGCAGCTGACTGCAGCAACTTTTCCTTCACAGATTCCAGGCAGTCCATCTGCAAATCCTCCAGCTCATCCCTGCACTTGGACAAATTGGCCAGCTCATGCTTGCCCCAATCGCTAGAGCTGGCTTTCTTGCAAGCCTTTTTGAGGTCTGCTACCTCTTTGCTCACAATGCTCAACATTTTTTTGACTTTCGTCTCTTTTTCGTCTTCTCCTACTTGGGTTGCTTCTTCTAGCTTTTTGCTCCATTTTTCTGCTGCTGCCTTTTGCTTGGCAAGCTTCTCAGCTTCCAGCTTCTTCTGCTTTTCTTCCTTGGCAGCTTTCAGCTGTTGCTTTTTGGATTCTTGTTCGGCCTTCTTTTCTTCTTTTGTTTTTTTCTTATCTTTGTTGGTTTCAGCTTCTAACTGGCCTTTTCTCAGGCCTCTCAAGAAAGTCAGGGCTGCATCTGCTTCTTCCTCAGTTGCAACTTCTTCTCCAGGAGAAGTATCGCTGGAAGATTCAGACAAAGCATCTTCCAATTGGAAAGATTTCTCTGGCCTTCTTTCAGACCATAGTGCCTCCCATTCCTTCTCAGTTCTTCCTGCTGCCAAGGCTTTCTTGCAAGCCAGGAGCTCTGGCCCCTTCAGGGCCATTTCTTGCTCAGCAGCCAACCTTTTCTTTTGTTCCAAACTCAGGGTCGTCTGCTGCTTGACAAGCAAGAATTCAAAGAACTTCCTGCCAACTTTCCTCACTGGCAGCAGGCCCTGTTCCACCCTGGCCAAAGCCTCGTCCTTGCCATACCAGTCTTGAACCTGTTTCCATGGAACCCATTCGAACAATTCATTTTCTTGCTTGCTCTGGGAAGCTTCTTGGCTTTGTTTCAAGCCCCCTGCACTTTTTTGACCAGTTTTGATGAAATGAAGAAGCAGCTGCTTCTTTTTTTCCATCACTCCTTTGCCCTCCATCTCAAGCCAGGCCTTCCTCGCTTCAGGGCTTTTGTTTCTCTCGCACTCAAACTTCTTCCACAAAGCTGTCTTTTCATTTTTGCAAAGTTTGTTCCAAAACTCGTCTTCTGACAATTGGCCTTCTTTCAGGCCTTGAATTGCTTTTTGTGTTTCCTCATGAAACTTCAGCCTGTGGGAGGTCAATGAAAAGCCACTCTCAGAGGCTTCCTCTGTATGGGGGGGTGTCTTGGGATTTTCCGTTTCCTTCTTCGGCTGGCCTTCTTGCAGGCCTTCCTCTTTTGTATGTTTTTCCGGTTCTTCTGCTTTGCCTTCTCCTTCAGCTTCTCCTGTCTTCTCCTTTTTCTTTTTTGGGCCTTCTTTCAGGCCTGCCTTACAACTAGGCCTTTTCATTCTAGCTAGCTTTTCACCTCTTGAGTTAGAAAATGGCTGCAGGCCAGACAATGTTATTGCGAAGTGAACAATGGGAGTTTATAATCCTGTGGAGTTCCTGTGGAGTTCCTGTGGAGATCCTGTGGAGTTTGTAATCCTGTGGAGTTCCTGTGGAGATCCTGTCGAGTTTGTAATCCTGTGGAGTTCCTGTGGAGATCCTGTGGAGTTCCTGTGGAGTTTGTAATCCTGTCAAGTTCCTGTGGAGATCCTGTGGAGTTCCTGTGGAGATTGTGTGGAGTTTGTAATCCTGTGAAGCTTTTGTGGGGGTCCTGTGGGCCACAATCAATCCTATGGTGCGCTGGTGATTTTTGGATTTTCTGTGCAAGTCGTGCCTTATTTTAGTATTTTCATATTATATATTTATATATATTAAATATATATTAGTATTTTTATATATATTAAATTCCTAACTTTTCTGGCAGGCTTTAGCCTTAGTCAGCTGCACTGGGTGGCTTTCTTTCAAGCCTCTCCCAGGTGAAACATTTGGCACGCACTGGGGGGCTTTCTTTCAAGCCTCTCCCAGGTGAAACATTTGGCATGCACTGGGTGGCTTTCTTTCAAGCCTCTCCCAGGTGAAACTTTGAGGGCACAGTGTTGGCTGTTTTTCAAGCCTCAGAGGTCATCTGACTCGACCTTCTGCTTCTTTTGGTCTTCCTCTTTTGAGGTGCTGGAGGAAGACTTATCAGTCGATGAAGTTTCTTCTGGCCTTCTTTCAGGCGTCGCCCCTTCTTTGCTCTCCTCTTGAGAGGACTCATCTGGCCTTTTTTCAGGCCTCTCCACGTCTGGGGAAGGTTCATCTGGCCTTTTTTCAGGCCTCTCCCCACTTGGCCCTTCTTTCAAGACCACTGCAGGGCCTGCTTCTTGACTGGCAGGAGTCAGAACCACAGCTGGCTGTGGCCTTCTTTCAGGCCCCCCAAGCCTTTCCTCAAGGAACTTTTGCTGCAGTTCCAGGAAGGCTGCCCTCTCCTCTGCCAGCCTGGCTCTGTCAGCCAACACCTCCCTTTCCACTTTTGCCAGGTCCCTCTCCCTTTCTTTGATCAGCCTCCACTTTTGGGACCCTGGCTGTAGAGGCTGAACTTGGTTTGGAGGGTAGCCTTCCTGCAGGCCCCTTTCCCTCCTTTCTTGCACATCTGGCCTTTGGGACCTTTCAGCCTTTCTGGCCTCTCTGGACCTTTTGCCTCGCCCTTCTTGCCAAAAAGGGTCCCACTCTGGCCTGCCTTCCCAGTGTTCAGGCTCAAAGACTGGCCTTCTTTCAGGCCCCTTCTTGCCCTTTTCTTCCTGGCCTCCCTTGCCTTTTTCTTCGGCTTCTGGCCTTCTCTCAGACCCCTGCTTGCCTTTTCCCTTTCCCTTCTTGCCTTTCTCTTCTGTGGCTGGCCTTTTTTCAGGCCCCTTCTTGCCTTTCCCCTTTCCCTTTTGGCCTTTCTCTTCTGTGTCTGACCTTCTTTCAGGTCCCTTCTTGCCTTCTCCCTTGCCCTTCTTGCCCTTCTGGCCTTTTCCTTCTGGCCTTCTTGCAGGCCCCTTGCCTTCTTCAGAAGAACTTTGGCCACCATCTGCCCACCTGTCTCTTCTGGCCTGCAGCCATTGGTCTTTTTCGTCTTCATCTGCCCATTCTCTTTCCATTTCTTCTTTCCAGCTTCTCCAACCTTTGCCCCAGTTCCCCTGCCAGGGCATGCCTTCTTCCAGGCAGCTGGGCCTTTTTGCAGGCCTCTTGCAGCTCTTGAGTTTCTGTTTGCTAACAAAAAGCTATGCTTGCTTGAGCCAAAAAAAGCGGAGTGCACACATTCGAGCATGTCTGTGGTTAGTTGTTGAGGCTGGAAATGTATAAACATGTTTGTTTGTTCAATGCATAAATACAACAAAATATACATATATTTCTTGTTTGGCTCAATACATATTTATATATATAGAGAAATTTTAAAGATATAAAGAAGTATCTGAAAATTTTCAAAAATGCTTTCGGTAAACACCACTGGCTTTAAAACTGCTGATACTTACATTGAACAGTTAAGCACCAAAGAGCATGTGAATGGATTGGAAAGTATATATTAGTCTATTCTTTTTGTGGGTGTCTCTTGAGAGCAGGGGAAATTGATACTTTAGATGGCTTCCCTACAGCTTAGTTTGATGTTGGTCAATCAGTATACCACATTGCAAGAGCTTAAGACACAGCCCTCCCAGATCACTCGCTCTTTTTTCATCGGCCAGCTAAATGCAATTGTCAATGTGCCTTTACACATGATCTACCTTCACTGGCCTTCCTTCAGGCCTTGAAGCAAAAACACAAATATATTGTTAGCCTTTTCTCAGGCCATTCCAAGCATATGAGTCCACATCTTTGACCAAATCAGTCAACATCTTTGACCAAATCATCCCTTTTTTGTTGCATCTTCTCTTTTGTCGTGCCTTCCTCCATCACAACTTTTTCCAACTCCAGGATCACACTGTGGTGCCCCCCTGGAAAATGTTTGCCCATTTTCTTTGTGCAGCCCACTATGAGTTTCCACTGGCCTTCTTGCAGGCCTAGTAGATAGGCTTGATCCTTTCCCAAAACTTTCTTCACATCTGACCATGGCCTCCTTTCAGGCCCTGAGTAAGATGGCTTTTTCTTTGGGCCTTGCTTGGCTTCTGGCCTCCTTTCAGGCCCTGAGTAAGATGGCTTTTTCTTTATGCATTGCTTGGCTTTTGGTTTGCCGGCTGGCTTCTTGGAAAGACCAGGCCTTCTTGCAGGCCTTGAGCTTCCATCTGCCACAAGCTGCTGGGCAGCTGCCTGGGCAGCCTGTTGTAGTTGCTCCCTGTAACTCGCCCTCTGCCGTTCTAAAATTGACATGGGTCGCTCTCTATCCTCATGCTCTGGTGATTTCAAGATCATGGGGAACCCATGAGAATCTACAGAGACCATTGAAATTTCTTCTTTCAAAGTTCTGGCCTTCTTGCAAGCCTGTTCTGAGCCAGGGGCGCTCTCGGTGTGGCTCTTGCGCAAGGGCAACCCCACAGAGCTGGAGCTATTGGCTTTCTTGCAAGCATCTTGGGAGGGCTCTTGTGCTTTCTTGCAAGC
>CAXAMN010012091.1:95148-120687 GCA_963970005.1 Durusdinium trenchii
GATACATTTTGAGTGGACATGAGTGGACCACTTGTAAAAATAAATGGGCTGCCTGAAAAATGGAATGGCAATAGAAGTCTTTTTCGTTGGTGGTGAAAGGATGCAAAAGGCTTGTGCTGTTAGGGATGTTTACAGATGTTTAAAGATGTTTAAAACATTTTTTGGGGGGCATCGTAAGACGGCTAGCTCTAAATGATCAAAACTTCTTGAGTACTCTCAATCTAGTAATCCGCGATTCCTTGACCGGTTCATTGTCGCTGCTATCCTTTCCTTCTTTGTCCTTACCCTTCCCATCTGACCCGTCTTGCCCATAGTCGACTGTTCAGTCACGGTCTTGCTTTGTCACCTTCTCGCTGCCTTTCCCCGTCACCCATGGTTTTTATGAGCCACAGTGATCTGTGGATGTCTCTTCTAACGGTATGATTCTTGAGATTAATCATTGCAAAGAACACACGAGATATGGAGAAAACAGGTTGTCGAATGGATCCTCTCAAGTCCTTTCGTGGAGTCCTGCTTCAGATTTCCAGGTTTGTATGTTCGTCACTGGGCGCAATCGGCAGCGCGCAAAGGTTCGTAACTTCAGTTGGTTCCCTGACAAGATCCATTTCACAATCGAGGCTTATGTCTTCGACTCAGCGAGACAGCACGCCTAGACCCCGCAGGGTGTCAAGTAGGACCCCAGGACAGAGCGGGTTCGCATCGCGAGAGGACCAGTCAGCACTTCGGGATGCGTGTCCACAAAGTTCGTTCTGGAACTTAGCGTGTGGAACAACATGTCATGGAACTCTCCTCGATCCCTCAAACTCAAACCCCTTCAACTCCCTCTCATCACAAGGGGTCCAAGTATTTGGACTGCCAGCTTCCACAGGTTGCCAAAGGGGGAGACTCTGCTTGAACAGGTCCAAGCTTCATACTGTTTGCACAGTTCCACCATACCACACCTCATTTGGCCTCTGTTCACCCGACCAATGCAACCAGTTTTTAGGAGAAGAAGCCGTTCTTTGACTCAAAATGGAAGATAGCACTTGGTGGACCGCTGACATGCTTTGCTTCTTAGGCCTGCTTAGGGCTTGGATACGTCAAGTGCTGCGACTGCGTCCAAGCTGAAGGCTGCGAGGTAAGCGCTGTGGTGTCCCATGTTGGATTGTTGGCCTGTTGGCTGTGGACAGAAAGATCCGTGTAACAGGATCGCAGTGTGGCAGGTTGGACCAGTGCGGGCAAAAAAGATACAGTATAGATAGCTATAGCCTGCGAATACACAGGGACCACTGCGGGAAAGGAAGACGGTTGATCCAGTAATCAACATGTGCTCCAGGTCTGGACCGTCCTGACAAGCCCGAGGAGGAGGTGCCTGGTGATGAAGGCCATCAACCAAATCACTCGTGCGTCAATATATGACGTAGATATTTGACAAGTATGGATATAGTGGGATTAGTGGGAATGCCGGTGATTCAGAATGATTCATATACTGTACATGCTGGTGCCCTGATATATTTTTTTAAAAGGTGTTGGATGTTTGTGGTAGTTGATAGGAAATGATAAGAAGGGGCAGAGATACGAAGATAAGTGATAAGTGAGAAAGCATATGAACATAGAGGAGAGTATGTAAGAGACGGCTGGCACTGTGGTAGAATCTAGTGCTGGCCATTACTGGCCTTATTTTGCCTTATCATTATTTGTCATCAATACGCAGCAGGATGTGTCAGGCACACACCAGCAGGGCAAACATTGCACAAAACGCAATGAACAATATGTGTAGGACTCACCTGACCCCAAAGCAAGAACATGGGGGTGAACAACATTCACAACATTTCACAACCTCTTCACCCATCCCTCGCATAGTTTCCACATGCTCACAAGATCTCGCAAGTGATCGCCAGTGATCCCATGGGCCAGTCCACAACTGTCCACAATGCCGGCCCGTCAGCCAGCCGAAGTGGATAGCCAGAAACTTTTCGAGTTCCAGGCGGCAGACTTCTGCCATTTCATATCGCAGCACAGTCAGACAGGGCGCTGGTTATTCCGTGATGAAGAAGGGAATTTCTGTGGAATATCCAAATCTACGGACGTTTATGATGCAGTGTTTTGGTTGGGCATGTCTCACGCAGTTTTACTTTGAATATTTTACTTTGTTTTGGACCTTCTGTCCCACCAAAGCGTTTCAGGTCATTTCAGGTCAAATCTGTCGTGGGTTTGCTGAAAAACAAAAATCATTGTTCCATCTGGCCTTTATTTTTTGTTTTCACCTTGTTCGACTGCCGGCCCTTGCCACCCTTATGATAGCTAAGGCACAAGAGTTCCTCCGCGTGTCCAAGGTGTCTTTGAAGGTGTTGCTGGCTGATGCAACCATCCGGAAGGACAACCGGGAATTGGTTGTGGTGCCAGGGCATTGATGAAAATTGATGGTAGAGCTGTCAATTTGTCCATATCCCCTAGAAAATGGGGTTGGCCAGTCATGTCCTAAAACGTTTTATGAGCCTCCTCCTGGAGGACGTCAGGGGTTCATTTTATAGAGAGCCGTGTGTGTGTGTGTAACCCTTGGAATCATAGGGATCCTTTTGGATTTTGTTTCACAGCAGGGGGACCAGGCATCTTGTTGCTGACCTGGTCTGACCAAGCTAGGCAGCAAGATGGGATACTGGAGTTGGCCACTCCAGCGTACCTGCGATTCTTTTCGAATGGCACGAGGCTAAGCCCAGAACCTCAAACTGCAGACATGCACGACACGTCGTCACTTCGACCTGCTCGCCGACCTCGATCTTGCGCTTTGGGCCACCTTTCCTTTTGAAGACCCCAAGGATTCGATGGCTTCCTACTGGTACCCTTAGGAAATGGAACCCTAGGCCGGGCCGGCGTGTGGCACCGCTTTCAGTTCAGTACACCCTATCCTAAGTGTGTTTGGCCTTGTGCCAACCCAGGATGAGCCCGCAGAGTGCCTCCCGTGGACCCGTTGAACGGGGGTACGTCGAACGTATCCACTGCCCGGATACAGAGCAGCTGGCAGCGAGCGTAGGTGGCCTAGGCCGAGAGAACTCCGATTTGGAATTCCTCATTTTAGGAATTCCAAGCTGGCTTATGCCTTTACGTGACCGCAGCGGTCGAAGCAGCCAGCCATTTCGGCAAGGCACAAGGTGACCATAGCGGTCGAAGCCAGTTTTATAGGCTCATTTGAACCTGTTGGAGCCTTGGGTGCACACACAGCGTATACCTTCAAACGAGGCAGGTTTTCCTAGGTCGTTTTAATGAGGTTCGGCCTCATCGGTTCTCGTCCCCTCCATTTGGTTCCCCTTTCATCCCTTCCCCTTCACACACTTTTGTTTCCCCTTTTCTTTCATGTCCTCCTGTCTTCATGTCTGGTCATCTCATCCTTTTCTTCGTTTGCGCGCACATTGGTCCCGGCCTTAGTGTGTACGTGCACTTCTACCTACATTTTAACACAGGTTTCAGGTCACCCAGGTCTTTACAATGAGGTGGGCTTCATCGGTTGTCCCTGTGCACTTGGTTCCCCTTTCATTTCAACCACACGCACTTTTGTCCCGTCTCGTCCTCTTGTCATGTCTTCATTTTCTTGTCTCTTGTGCGCGCACACGTGCACATTCGCCCTCACCTTAGTTTCTCGCCTCCCCTCGGGGAGGCGTGTGTGTGTAACCCTTGGAATCATAGGGATCCTTTTGGATTTTGTTTCACAGCAGGGGGACCAGGCATCTTGCTGCTGACCTGGTCTGACCAAGCTAGGCAGCAAGATGGGATACTGGAGTTGGCCACCCCAGCGTACCTGCGATTCTTTTCGAATGGCGCGAGGCTAAGCCCAGAACCTCAAACTGCAGACATGCACGACACGTCGTCACTTCGACCTGCTCGCCGACCTCGATCTTGCGCTTTGGGCAACCTTTCCTTTTGAAGACCCCCAGGATTCGATGGCTTCCTACTGGTACCCTTAGGAAATGGAACCCTAGGCCGGCGTGTGGCACCGCTTTCAGTTCAGTACACCCTATCCTTTTGTGTCACGACATATCACGACGGGCCATAGCTGACACTACCCGTCCAATGAAGAGGCTGTCAGTTTGTGCCGATATGTGCTGATACAGTGGAGGACGCTCCACTGTGTACCTGCATATACCTGCATTCCTTTAACATCCTTTAGCCAACCAATCGGTGATGCAGAAACAGGTTTTTGTTGACCGTCTTTTCTCTGGGCCGTTTCTCCAGGTTTATCTCAGGCATCAGGAAGAATGCTCATCCTGAGCCCCATTCGAAGTGTGTGTTTGTGTAAGCACTTCCTGCTGAATCACGCTGAATCTGTTGTTTTTTTTGCTGGACGTGTTTCTGTGCTGTGTTGGGAAGATAACCCAATCTGGGCTATTGCAGTTGTGTGCAATCGAGTTTAGCGGGCCGTCCAAGAACAGACAAATGTCAGCTCAGAGGCTTTGCATGGGCGCTTACCGATGTCTGGCATTCGGTATTTTCATTCTTTACACCTGACATCACCTGACCCGCTTCGGGAACACCGTTTTAGATCTGTAAAGTGGGGGGTATGACCCCTACCTGGAACGGACAGGAGGATGTATCTTTTGATTATTTGTTATATATGTCTGCTTACAACTTTAGTACGCGGACTAGCTGGGGAGCTGGAAGATGAGAACTGGCGACTTTGTAGTACAACGGTAGTACGTGGAGTAGCTGGGGAGTTAGAAGATGAGAACTGGTGATTTTGTAGTACAACTTGAGTACGCGCACTAGCTGGGGAGCTGGAAGATGAGAACTGGCGACTTGGTAGTACAACTGTAGTACGCGGAGTAGCTGGGGAGTTGGAAGCTGAGAACTGGCGACTTTGTAGTACAACTTTAGTACGCGGAGTAGCTGTGGAGCTGGAAGCTGAGAACTGGCGAGTTTCTAGTACAACTTTAGTACGCGGAGTATCTGGGGAGTGGGAAGATGAGAACTGGTGACTTGGTAGTACAATGACTTGGTAGTACAACTTTAGTACGCGGAGTATCCGGGGAGCTGGAAGATGAGAACTGGCGACTTGGTCGTACAACGGAGTATGTGGGGAGTTGGAAGATGAGAACTGGCGGCTTGGTAGTAGAACTTTAGTACGCGGAGCAATCTGTGGAGCTGGAAGATGAGAACTGGCGACTTTGTAGTACAACTTTAGTACGCTTCATTCGAGCTTGCTTTTTTCAGTGAGATTTCCTGGAGGCGTGCACGCTGCTTCTCCCCTTACCAGCTGCTCACGACGATGAGCTGGGCTCTCACCGCTTGGCTGCCGGTGGGGGGTTTGGGAGGCCTGCGCGCTAATTCGTTCACTATATGTACAGTGAAGACCTTCAACAGCAGCAGACATGGACATAGACACACAGACAGGGACTCATACACACACACACATCACACACAGAGACCCACGCACTGCCTCAACTTACTCGGACACACACACAGACAGAGACTCATATACACACGGACATAGATACACACACACAGAGACCCACACACTACCTCAACTCACTCGACTTAACACTTCACCCTGCACACTTAACAGATAACTCGCACTCTGACTTCCTACGTGATGAAAAATGCTTTCGGGCCACTCGTCGTCTAGTTTTCCAGTCTGCTTAGTCTTCCATGCGTTTTTGTTGACACTTTGTGATGGGGATTGCTCGTGGAGTCGGTATCGGGTATTCCTCAACACCGTTGCAAAAGCAGCATCAAGCAGCAGCTTTTGTGGATTTGTGGGCGCTCGGAGCAACTGAAGAACTCTGGAGCTTCACTTTGGCAGATCAAACATCCTTGGGACCTTGTCTTTAAATCAATCTTCCCAGCCATGTTGATTTTGGCTGGACACTCAAGCTGGCAAGTGCCAAAGCTCCGCACTTGCGATGATTCTGCCGGAGATGAAACATGATAAAACACCCGTTTCATGAAATTAAACCGTTTGTGTCAAATCTTTCACATACAAGTTGCACCATGTCAAGTAACCTTTGCAAGTGGTACAAAGCAAAAAAATATGCGCCCTTAAACCATCAAAGAAGTGCATGCAATGATCCGTTGGATGACCTTTTCTCCTCCTCTACAAACAGGTGCTATACCATCCACTTCCAGGCAGCATGACTCGGAGTGTAGAACATGGTCCTTCGGGGTGTAGAAAACGGACCTCGAATCAACACAATCCGTGCAACAATACAAAACAAAAACCCCAAAAAACAAAATACATTCCAGGACCCTCCTGTCGGGGTGTCTATTTATAGCCCCTTGACTGTTATATAAGGGGTGTCCATTCAGCACCCCTCCTGGACCTCGCCTCGCTAGTTGGACGACCTGAGGACCGAAAAGTTGGAACGCTTCATGGCCTCGTTTGATGATAAGGACGGGAGTAAGTTTGGAACGATTTTTTGGGGGAGAAAATGACGATATTCCAAAAGATGGAACATGTCGGAGCATGTCGGTTATGGATATATACTGTATATATATATATATATAGTTGGTGGGTTGGATCTGTTTGGACGATTGGCTTGTTTGTTTCTGAAATACCTCTTTGGGAAGGATTGTACCAGTTATATAATTGATGGTTCTGGTTGGTTTCAATCACCAAGCAGATGTGGGTGGGTGTGAAACACGGTGGGGGTACACCAGAATTTTGTCCTGTATGTACACAAGTTGATATAATGATATACATGTCCAAGGTATTCCAAAGTGTTGTCTTGAGTCAGATGACCGGATTGGCCAGGGAATGCCCACACATTTGGGTTTGTTTGACCCAGAGATGGGTGATGAGACCGTCTCATCCACAGAAATCACCTGTTCAAACAGCTCGGCGATTTTGGGATGGATGAGGTTGCCCCCTGTTGCTCTCATATTTGGGGTTGGACATGCCAAAAGGCTGAGTGAGCATTCCTGAATTCTGAATGATCCGTGGTCCTTGATGTTTTTTTAACGGTTCAACCAGCAGTTTGTCCTCTCAAGCTGAAAGATCTGAAAAGCGTGCCCTAGAATACGGTAATGCCAACAAAAATATCAGAAGAGCCATCAATGGATTCTCTTACAAATCTTGGAGGACGAGTATATAAGGCAAGGGCCAACTGTGGGTCTGTCCTACAGATTCCTTAGTAACAGTCGATGATGCTTTATATGGTCACATATGTTTATTGGTTAGTTAAGATCGTAATCATCATCCACTTTACAGACTTTTACTCAAATAGACCTCAAAGCCTACCACTCAGCACATTCTGAAGGCTTCTTGCCCACACGGCACCAAACAGCGACGCACATATCCCAGTTCTCAGCCGCGTCCCGTGTCCATCGAGACCGTCCCCGTCTCCGTCGAATTCGGAAGGTCCAGATCTTGGATCTCAAGTCCGGACAGGCGATCATCAAGGACCCGACACGGAAGCCGACCGGAGTCCGGACGCGGATGGTCAGACATGGACAATGGACACCCCTCCAACGTCCTCATGGTGATGTGGACAAGACGATCTTCCTTTATACCAAGAAGGGAGTGAACTTACAATCATGGATGGAAGTAAAGTTCACTCTTGTGGTAGATAAAATACCTTTCCAAGGGGCCAGAACGTCCGCTTCTGTGTTTTTGGAGGGGTAGTCACATGGGTGCACACTGAATCGCGCGGAACCTCCAGGAGACTCCTTCATTGAGCCTTGAAAAAAATTGAAGAGATCGGCTTGGGACACGGGACTTTTGACGTGGAACCATCCGTCAGAGACCTTCCTCCACTTGCTGAAAAAAAGAACTATCGTGCCGTGCAGCTTCATCAAGCGATACAGGATCGCAACAGCTTCATCAAGCGATACACCTGCGTCTTTCGAGAGCTTGGACACCCAGTTGAACGAACGCTTTTTTTCTGACACGCGAAAAAGAGAGGCTGGGCTCCGGATGACCTTTTTACAGCAGGATATTCGGACATGCTATGAACTTCGCAAACAAAACAGGCGCCTGAGATGTGGGGTCGGGGGTCTCGACTGCTGACGGAAGAAACATCACTGCATGGTTCTGCATGGCATTTTTGGGATCGATTTCTTTCCTCCAATGAATCGTCATGTGCGGAACCAATTGTTTGATTTGACGTTTGTCGTTGAGCGTTGAGCCACTGGGCTGTACGTATGGCGCAGCCTAGGTTCATGGTGGGTGTGTTCGCAACTTCTCTACTGATTGATTCACCCACAAATCTATGCCCAGCCAGTCTTCGACAGGAAACTGAAGGACCTTCATGCCCCCTTAGTGAACCTTCCTCATTGTGGTGTGAACAACACTAGAGTCACTTGAGGAACCCAAGTCAAACATCTTCCATGCCTCTCATCAATCATATTCCTAGCGGCGGAAATAGAAAAACACCCTACTCAACACCCCAAAAACATGGTGGAAATGCATGATACAGAGACTCCGACCTCGCCGCGCCGGCCGAACCGTTCTTCGGTTCGACTCGGCGACTCCTTCGCTCCGTTGCTCCGGCCGAAGCCGGAGCTGTTGGGGCGACGTCGATCCGGCGAAGCGGAGGTCTGGTTCCAAGTTGTTGGGGTTCGAAGCCCAGAACAGTGATGGGACAGGATGGGACAGGCTCAGTGATTGAAGAGTCGACTGACGTAGCTTCGGATTCA
The DNA here is from genome assembly GCA_963970005.1 of Durusdinium trenchii. NCBI lineage: Eukaryota > Dinophyceae > Suessiales > Symbiodiniaceae > Durusdinium > Durusdinium trenchii. Next base: position 103,753 of record CAXAMN010012091.1, read on the forward strand.
TTAGGGAAGAAGTGGCAACATCACCAGCAAGCTGAAGCATGCATGTTTCATAGAGATTGGAGACTGGATGTTTGGAAGTTTCCAATGTGGACTTCCAGCACTTGGGATCAGGATTGATTGAGCTTTGGGTAGGTGACCCAACAAAACAAGGAACGCAAGGTTCGCTGGTCATTTGTGGGGCCCGATCCCCTTTCAGGTGTTGAAACCGCCACGTGTCTGCCGGGTTCCAGGTCTTGCAACAAACGCTTCTACTTTGACGCCCAAGGCGATGGGGCCAAGCACTTGCGACCAAAGAGACCTACAGGAGAAAGAGGTTCATTTTGGCTCGATCATTCGGAGGCAAAAGTTTTGTGCAAACCGAAATCGGTAGTTTTGATAAACCGGTATTAGCATCGTCAGAACCGAAATCGATTCATGCTGTCGTAAATATGACTCTATATGGTCTATATATATAGCTTGAGGAAGATTATTGAGGGTAGTGCAGTCTGTGAGTTGTAGATTCAGCATGATTCAGCTGTTTTCGGATGGCTACAGTCCTGAGAGACGTGAGATGTATCACACGCACCAGCATATCGGTTCAACAAGCCTCCAAAAGACTTGGTTCGCACGTTCCGAATTCCAGCGCATGATTTTGCGAATTCTCGGAGCAACTCCACGTTCTCGGGTCGTGAGCCGGACAGACTCGACGAGCATCCCGTCCATCGACTCATCGATGGAGGCCCCACCTATTGCTTGGACTACGAGACCCACGAGCACCTGGTCACTGCCATGCCTGGAACTCCTCCAGCCGCTTCGGAGGTGAAGGAGTGTAGTAAGCCGTGTTCGACGTTACGACGTTTCACCCGGTGTGACCAACAAAACAGCAAAACAGACACTGTTCATACAGTTCATACAGTTTCTGTGTGTTCTTCTCCTTGGTCTTGGCGGGTTAAGCCACTTCAGAAGGCTGAGAACATGTTTTGTTTTTGCCCCCTTGAGCCTCTGTGAGCTTCTCGTTTCTGTGGCTCCTCCTTGGCAAACGCAAAAGCTGTTGGTGGAGTTCTGCCTTGTGCGACACCGTCGCGTGGGGCCCCCCCCCCTCTTCATGCCGTCTTCGGGCCCCAGGGGAGGATCTACCCGATTGAACGGACAGGCCACATGGGGATTGAAGATATGTTCAACCTATTGTTCAACCTATCTTCAACTGACAAGTCCAAGTCATGACAAGTCCAAGGTCAGTGCTTGATACTCTAAACTAAACAAGTCGTGAAGGAATGTTTATAAGAAGTAGCCTCCGAGAGATAGCTTTGGTTGGGCATGCAGATGTTTTCCGCTGATATAGCGCTGGAGCTGCGATGTTTGCAGCGATGATTTCCAACCATCCAAGTGGATCCCATGCAGGGATCCAAGGCTGGTCTTTGAATCCAAGCCGTACCAGACTGCTAAAGCACAAAGAGTTGATTCTAATATATTCCTTCACCACTCTTTCCCAGCCCACTACCTACATAACATTGCTGTTGGGGTTGCCTGACAAAGTCAAGATCAATCAACATGATGTCATGCAAGAACGCTGGTCTATTCCAGCAATTCTTTGGTTATTTAAAACGACCACTGGCTGTATAGCGCCAAATCTGAGGTTGAACAATATTTAATCCCCAAATCCTGATTCTGAAAACCTCAAATTTAGCACAGCTCAAGCTGTAAATGAAACGCTTCAAAACAAGAACAGCGCTTTCACACGTGAACGCCCGAAAGGAAGAGGTGGTTCACCGTACCCAGTGCAGTACCATACCCGGGTGCAGCCAAATGACGAAAAATCCCTCCCGTCCTGCGCTCCACTCAGGATGGCAAGTTGGGTGTGCGAGAGCCCCGCACCGAGCACCTCATGGCCCCGGGGGGGCGGACGGCGGCGGGAAGGTCGAGCGGAAAGGAACTGGTAGGTCATGTGGTTTTGGTGGACTGGGTGACTTCGGAGTTGGGCAACAAAAGCATGTGAGTCGGAAAGCACTGGCTGTAACAGCCTGTTAGCCTTAGCCTGCGAGCTTTTCCATGTTGGTGTTTGCCAGAATATGTGATTCACATGTTTAAAGTAAACGTCGAATCAGGGACCTGCATATGGGCTATTTGCAAAACCTTGGGCCTTTCCTTGATTCCATCTATACTGTTAAGAATTCCCAGGATCAAGTGTGTGGTGATCAGGCAAACATGATACTGGCAGTGATGGACCAATGTGTTCAAACGCATGTGTTCTTTTTTTCTGTTGGTTTCTGCACATTATAGTACCAGGTAGTGCCACTTCGAGGAATTGGATAATACGATATGTTGCTCTTGGAGGACTCGTCTGGGCTTCCCAAGTCACCACTATTTGCGGGGTTGACAAGGGAAACCATATGTCACATCATGATCTTCGAACCTCTAGGCACCGGCACCAACCACATATTTACGCAATAACCTCTAGGCACGTGCCCTAGTAAGTTCAAACTGGTTCATTGATTCATTGACCAGCTAGTGAATTCATCACAGTTGGCAGGAGAGCTTAGTCTTTGGGACCCTGGACACACGTCGTCTCCCCAAAAGTGGCTTGCAAGCTTGCCAGATGTGTTGAAGCATTATTGATCGGTATTCCGGCCGTGGCTATCCGTTTGTACCTGTAACAGGAAAGGTAAACAGTTATCAGTATTCTAGAGGAAGGCCTGCAACTGAACCATCATCATCCACTGTTACAGGGCATAGGATACACCCAAAGTATTCCAAAGGCCCGAAACCGCAAGTCTCAGCCAGTTCTTTGAAACATCCGACCCTTGGTGTTTGGTCAAGACGCGGCAGTGAAAGCAGATGATGGATCCTCCACAGCTCTCAAAAACTCCAAAGTCACTGCTGGGCTGATTGGGCTGCACGCTGGTCGTGCTTGCTTGGAAGTCTGTCTGGGAGGCTGCCGGGGAAGCGCTGCAGGTCACTAATTATTAATTAGGTTGCAGGCCATCGCTACTAGGTAGGAGGCCATCCTAGTAATTGAGGTTTGTGTGCCGATTGTGTGCGACTCTCTCCCGCTGTGGCGTGGCTGAGAAAGCCTACAATGTTGGAAGAAGCCATGGTGTCATTTGGAGTGGAAGCCACGATTCTGCCGGGTCATATGGGTCACAGGAGTGCTGCTCCATCCTGCTGATGCCGATGGGCAAGTTGTGGCCATATGCACAGATCTGGAAGCAAGCAAAATCCATATCCAAATGTGCAAAAGAACACCCCCAAACTGGATATAGACTTGCCCCAGACTGAGATTGCAGACTGACATGTCCATGCAGGGATCGAGACTGAAATGTCCATATACTGGTAATGTCCAGACTGAGATTGCAGAAAAGGATCCATGCAGGGTCTGTGTTTCTCAACGAGTTGACGGCCAAGTTCGAGACGAGCGAGACGGGCTCTTGGGGCTATTTGGTTTCATGTTTATTTCAAGCAGTCATATCGTGGTCCCCGAATTGATATGGTTTCCCATACTAGTACCATTATTCATGAGTGAGGATCTACTTTTGTATCTACTTGGAGGTCTCTCTCTCTGATGCATATGGATCCTTTCACCGTGCGTGGGTTTCTCTCCCCTAAAACCACAGCGACCATGGGACTCCAGTGTGAATCCATCCTACTTACGGCACGGTGCGCGGCACGGTGTGAACCCTCGCGCGGTGGAGATGTTGATTTCACCATATTTTACCACACCCATGCGGACCAACACCTTTCGAACAACACGACCGCACCAGGTGCTCTATGAAGAGAAGGGTGGGAAGATCACGAGAATGTGGATCAAGTCGGGAGCTCAAACTGGCGCAGAGCTTGTCGTGTTTAGGTCTGTATTTGGGACGCGATGGAGCTCCCGCAGTATAACTGTAACTGCAACTGTTTGTAGATTCTACTGGATCACATATTTTTTGAGAAGCATACGTTTCACAAGAAATGGGTTGGGCCTCAATCTTTCTGTTCTTGTTTAAATGTTCAACAATCACAACTCCTGCAACACCTAAAGATGTACAAGAACCTGCATGTATACATCCAGGCGGATATTTGGTCAGTCCGAGAAGCTGCCGCCATGCTACGACGGCAGTGACCTTCGCACTCCCAAGTGCGAATCGGAAGGAAGTTGCGTGAAGTAGCTAAGAAATGCTAAGTCAAAGGTGAACAGCGAAAAGGGAAAGGTGAACAGCGTGTCAAACCTGGCTTCTCGAAACACGGTCAGGTCAGCCAGGCCGGTTTTTCGCCGGTGCCCCGTGTGAGGCCGGATGCAGACAAGCTCGGCAGTGACCCCTATGCCGGCGAGGACCCAGCAACCTCGTATCCAGCGTATGATGAGATGTAGGCAAGCCCAATCCACGAGACCCGGGACACTGGTTGTTTCACAAAATGTGGACGAGGTTGCAGAAGACTTGGAGGAGAGTTATGCACCACCATTTTGGGAGAGAAGTGTGGCTGGAAACCTTACCAAATGTGAGTACTGAGCTACAAACAACCAAAAAAAATACTTTACTTCGAGTAATCCCCACCTCCTTACCTGGCAAACTATCTGGCATACTATCTGGCATTTTGTCTGGCATACTATCTGTCATTCTATCTGGCACATCATCTGGCATTCTATCTGGCATTCTATCTGGCATATTTTCTGGCATTCTATCTGGCAATCTACCTGGCATTCTATCTGGCATTTCATCTGGCAAACTATCTGGCTGAGGTCCAGCGGTGCACACTGCGATCGGATCCTTGCGGTTGAGGTCTAGCGGTGCACACTGCGATCGGATCCTTGCGGTTGAGGTCCAGGGGTGCACACTGCGATCGGATCCTTGCGGTTGAGGTCCAGGGATGCACACTGCGATCGGATCCTTGCGGTTGAGGTCCAGGGGTGCACACTGCGATCCGGAGCTGGCCAGACAAGATCGGCGAAGCACATTGGCGAAGCAGATTGGCGATGAAGATTGGCGAGGCGATGAAGATTGGCGAGGAAGGAAGCAAGAAGGAAGGAAGGAAGGAAGGAAGGAAGGAAGGAAGGAAGGAAGGAAGGACGAAGAACAACTGTGATAAAATCTAACAACCCACCTGGCAGGTGGGGAACAATCCAAAACCTTGAGATAATTTTGGTTTCAGCGGCATCACTTCTTTTGCCACAACGGGGGGTATCAAGAACTTGAAGTCGTTCGCACAGCCAAAAATAGATCTCGTGTGTACAAAAAAAAGGCAGGAATGATTGCCGTGGTCAAGCCCTTGAGCACCTCGCGACTGCTGCACGCCACCTGGCTAAATCCGCACAACATCACTCGATCATCGCCATATCATCGTCTTCGACTCCACTTCTTGAACGAAGATCAACAAAACTCACCAAGGAATATGGATTAATATGGATGAATCTTGCCTTCAATAGGCCCGTGGGATCCTTCACACAAAATGATTGGCCCTTCTGCACAGCTTTCCACGAGCTGTCCAGCTCGGCTGGAGAAGCTGGCATGTGGCAAATAGAGTGGCGTCCGGCTGCGAGTTTTGACCCCACAGATTTTTGTACATCGAAGCCTGAATCAGTTGTCGCTTCACCCGATGTCCATGATTGGAATGGTTTCTTTAACTTTATCGCATCCAGAGCCAGATTCTCCCTGCAGATCCGTCGTGGGAAAACATGAGAAACTGCACAATGTCAAAATGATTGCAAGTTGCCACACGTCCAATTACGAAAGCCCGATAGGCTCGGCGGCGAGGCGCAAACGAAGTGACAATCCGCAAAAACCGCCTAGCTTGCTGGTGTTTTACTTTGTGGCAGAGGCCCTTTTTGGGTGATGCAAAAGCTGTCTCGGCATCACTAAGCCCGACGTGGTGGGTGAGCAACAGGGAATCCAAAAAAGGGTACCAGCCGTGCTGAAATCTCCGTGACAACCGAGGGGGTTCGTTTATGGAGTTTTGGTGCTCAAACACTGTGTTTTTCCAATGCACCCAAAGCACCACCACTAACGAGGTCAGTGATCTGTCGGATATTGTCGGATTATGTTTTTTTTACAGCATTACATACATCGTGGTCTCACTAAAGCCTCATCCATGTGACTGTGGAATCCAAGAGAAACCTGGGAAAAGCGAAAAACCGCCAGCGGCGTGTTTTCGCGGGCAGAATGTGTTGGAAGGCACGGAAAGAAGACAGGTCACTTAAACAAAAAGCTTCGGCTTTGCAACAATAAGCTACTAGGAACAAGTGCATCGCTACTACTAACAAGTGCCTTACTAGTAGTAACAAGGACGCTACTAGTAGCTCCAATACAAGGAGCGATGCACCAACTAGTCCCAATACGTGATATGAAGCACCTTCGAGTCGTCGTCGTTCACGGTTCGTTCACGGCCTCAGCAGGACGAACGGACCGGTGTGCCGCTACCACCTCGACTGACACAGAACCTGGAGAATTTGGGGCTCAGACTCAAAAAGCTACCGGCACCCTGATTCAACTCGCGTTTCTACAAGCAAGCCCCTCTTCCCCAAGGGTAATTTGGCTGAATTCTTGGTTCATGGGACTGGTCTAAGATGTGCAACTTGGAAGTTGGAAGGACATCTTGGCCACGAGTGAAGCTTACAAACAGTTCGAGGCACGACAAAGTCAGGTGTTCCGAAGGGCATCGAAGGGGACCTCCAAGCGTCTTCCCTTGACAAACCCTTGTGTGAGTGTTCCATGCAACTTGCATACACATCTGTTTATCATGTTTTTTGCAGGATTCTTCATGCTTCTTCTTATGGTTTCCTGTGCTCGAACGAAAGGTGTTCCTGTCGTCAGTCTTCCGAACAAGATGGAACGCGCATGCGTTTTCGCAGGCAAAGACAATGCATCGTACAAAACAATTGTCCAAATGTACCACCATACCTTACCAATCCACCTTTTTTCATGGCTCCTTCAGACCCATGAAAAACATCATTCGATCCATAGTCAAAACCGCTTAGACCACCAAAATCGACTTGAAAAGATGTGTTTTCATAGCCCACGACTAGACAGCTTTGACCGCGTAGACTGGGACGCTGCCGTCGCTCCGGTAGACCGTTGCCACGGTCCCGCTGAAGGGACCCGCCCGTGTTGGACCATTCTTAGCCTACCCAGTTAATACCTTGCCTTCAAACCTGTTCGGGGGATTGACCTGCCCCACTGAATGATAAAACAGGTGAACCCTGTATTTTTTCCCACACATCCTCCGGCTTCCTCTGTACATCCGGCTCCTCCGTCTCGAACTCGTTCACGTGGACTCAGACAGTCGGACGGACGCTTCGAACGCCAGGCAAAGCTCAAGGAGTTGAAAAACGGACACATGGGGGAGTGTTGCTGGCATGTTTGGTGTGTAAAAGGGTGGGACACCCACCTTTGAGATCCACCCATTTGATGCTGATCGCCCCCAAAAATGCTGGGGGAAGTGTCAGGACCATGTTTGGCATGGCATGCTGGTCCGCCTAGTGCCCAGTCACGTGTCCAGTCGCACGTTAAGGTGGGGAGACCGTCTCACAGTCCATCCAGTCACAACGGGGCCCAGTGATGTTCAGTGCTTGGTCAAGGGCTGCTTCAATGCAATCGAGGGCTAGCCATGAAGCGGATGGCAGCAATTTGGGTCGTGGAAAGCACCTGTTCATAGGGCTAAAATATGCTAAAATAATCCATAAGAATCCATCCTGCAATCTTCAAGGGCCCAAATGCAAGATGTTGACCTAGAGTCCTGAAGCAGTAACTAATCGATGGTTTTATAGCTTTAGAAAGCTTTACAACCAAACTCAGTGACCTTGAGCAGCCAGAATTTGCCGGTGTTGGATCCAATTAGGGACATTTTTTCATTTTTGTCTATTCCCTCACGCAGCATCACCTTTTGGCAATCTTCGATTTGGGTGAAACAACACCTCGATGTGTTACAGAAGTGGAGGATACACGTGGGGTTCCAGCATTGCCTTTCTACAGCGCTTTGCATCAATTCATTCCTTGGCCAACTCGGACGAAAAGACGTAAATCCAACGGTTCCATGGCAGGAGAATCTTTCACAATTATCACGATATTCCAAGTGTGGGATAAACTCGGATAAACTAGATCATGACATGTCCGCAATAAATATATAATTACATTGAATCGAAATTGAACAGAACACTATCTATTCAATGATCAAATATCAATCGAATACATTCGATGTGTCAGAATAGTGTTTTCTGATGCATTGAATACTGTACTCGAAACAACAACAACAACAACAACAACAACAACAACAACAGCAACAACAACAACAACAACAACAGTAACAACAACAACAACAACTTTTTTATTAATATGAGGATTCTTCAAATCTTAGCATGTGTTTTAGTTTAAGATGGATGTTGCTTTTTGCCAAGCTGAAATATACGGATATATTTGATCGTCGATGCTCTTATAGTATTCCTTTCCATAAAGGACTTACCTTTTTGCATTGCACTTACATGTTTGTTGGTGCCACACGTCTCCGGATGGTAGCGTTCCCTGCCGGACCTCAACCGCCAGCTCCCGACGGGAACATTCCCCGCTGGACCAGCTTTTGACGGCAGTATTCGCCGCTAGACCTCAACCGCTAGCTCTCGTCAACCGCAAGCTCCCGACGGTAGCGTTGCCCGCCGGACCTCAAATGCTAGCCTCCGACTGTAGGAATCCCCACCGCATCTTAATCGCCAATTCTAGACGGCAGTGTTCCCCGCCGGACCTCAACCGCTAGCTTTGGACGACAGTGCTCCCCGCCAGACCTTAACCGCCAGCTTAGTGTACCCTACCGGACCTCAAACACAAATCAGAAGATATGCCAGATAGAACTTTAGAAAGAATGTTAGAAGATCGAGATATGTCAGAAAAAATGTTAGAAAGAACATCAGAAAGAATGTTAGAAGACACTTCAATAAGTATTAAATAGATCTCAATCGCAAGTTCGCCCGATCGCAACGGCCAATGCAGGATGGTAATGTTCCCTATCGAATGTCAATCGCCAATTAGAAGATATATTAAATAGAAATTGCTAGAAGGAAAATTTGAAAGACTATTAGACGAAAAACTAGATAAAATGTTAGAAGGAATGTCAGAAGATATGCTAGAAAGAATATTAGAAAAATAATTGAAAGAACATTATAGAGGATATGCTAGACGAATTCGTGTTTTAATATGTTTTAAATTTCCGTTCTCTTGAAATGGCGTGATGGAGATTATTCGAAATGAAATATATGTTTTAGATTTAATATATAATTAGAACAGATGAAATTAGAAATAATATTGAATTGGTATAATATATGAAATTGGAGATAAATCGAATATATTAAAATAGTAAAATTTGGAATATATATATATTATATATTTATTAATTATATATAAATTTTGTTTGAAATTAAAAATTATTGAATATATAAGTTTAAAATATAATATAATAATATTATTTATATATATAAATATATATATATTTCTAATATTATATATGTAAAAAGAAATTAAATAAATTATATATATATAATATAATATTTAATATTATTAAATTTACAAATTTATATATATTGTATATGAAATTAAAATTATAATTATAAAATAATTAAATGTTTAAATATGGATGGATAATAATATTTATCGAAATATTTTAATTAATATTTATCGTCGGAAATTAAATATGATTAATTCCGAATAATATATTTTTCGCCGGATTTTAAATATAAATGAAAATATAAATAAATAGAAATTATATATATATATTGTTTAAAATATATGTTATGAAAATTAATATTAAAAAATTATTATAAAACATATGAAATGCAGGCAAAATAAATAATTTTAATATATTATAAATTTTGACATTAAATATATTATAAAAATATGTAATGAGGATTAATATATTTTATGGTTAATTTTACATATTTTTGTAAAATTATTAGAATTATTATTTTAATATTGATTAAATATGTATTTCTTATACGCGATTATTTTACGATTATTGCAAATTTAATTTCTAATAATTTATTTGTTTCAAAATTAAATTAAGATTCTGAAATTATTCGAAACAATATTAATAATGTTTCTTAAGGTGCAGATTTCGTGGTAGGTGTAGCACTCTATGAACCTCCATGTGAGGATTTCGTGGCAAACGCAATACAAAATACGTTTTCGAGAGATAACGGACGCACAAAATGCTGTATTTTTCAATCGAAAGGGTTAAGCCGAAAATTTTGCAAAACAACGTGTGCGAGACGGTCTCGGATCATGCTCGAAATCATCATTATAATTAAAATGTTCATTCTTATAATTTAATATCAATATTTATTTAATTTATATTTCCTTCATTAACCAATTATATATATTAAAAAAACATAATATATATTAAATTTCCATATAAATATAATGTTCATTTATATTTAAAAAGAAATATTTCGATCAAATTCCATATATATATATTTAAAAAAATAATCGACATATAAAAAATATAATAAGAGAAATCGAATTAAAATTGTGATTCATGAAGTGCACAAATCAAAAAGTGTATAACCACACCTCGTAGAAAGCCAAGCGCTACGAGTGTTTTCGTCTTACTTTGGCTCAAGGTTGAAAAGGCCCGACGCGCTGGGCATCCCATTTCATAACCACAGGTTATGAGCCCAAGGTGATCGTTTTTTGGATTTTCCAAGTCCACCTTCCACCGTCGCGAGGACGGGGAAGTATTGGTCCCCATGGAACAACGAAGACGCCGGCAGCAACGATCTCGAGAGCGGAAGGAGGCAGCGGCTCCACCGGTGGAGATTGGTGTGGCTGACCGCCGATTGGATGCGCTCATCGAGGAGGAGCTGCAGGGCAAGGCCATGAGGGCGCAATCAGTGCCTGTGAGGATGAAGCGGCTGGGAGCAGCTGCTGGGGCTGGATCAGGCCAGGGAGGCCCTCCGGCGGTGGCGACATCGAGTGGTCACCAAGGACAACAGGAAGTTCGACAGCTGTTGAATGACCCAAGAGGCCAGGTGATGGGGCTTGGGCATTTGCAGGAGGCAGTTCGGCAGTCATTTGAAGTGTTGCAACATGCTCTTCAAAGGCCAAGTTCCTAACCCACCCTACTAGATCCTCTTCTTCGGCCCGGTGATCATGGAGGTCATGCTGGTACCGGATGCGGAGTTCTCGCAGGGCACGGGCTGGCGGCTGGTACTCCTATGCGGGAGAGCGGGGTGGAAACGGAGCGCATGGGAGCTTCACCTTACATGACTGGAGCGGGACGTGATGACCTACATCCTCGGGTGCTGGAGCCTTATCCTACCACCCCGGTGGGACCATTGGGGACGGTGAATCCCTTCTGGAGCACGGCAGTGCAGCAAGCGGCCAAGGGTGAGTCACATGTTCGGGAGTCTGAAGGGGCCAGAGGCCAACATCCTGCACAGAGTCCAGGTCTGGGACATGTTGAACGTCTTCGGGAACGCATCTTGAGGGAGGCTGAGAAAACCTTTGCTCGGGAGGTGAAGAAGATGACGGACGCTGGAGATTCGGCATCATTTACTTCGGTGCCGAGTGCGAAGGCAGAGGGGCAGCAGGAGCCAATGGGGGAACCTACCAAGCTTGGTGGACCACCTGATACTCCTCCTGGTCTTGCTCCGGTACACGATCCTCGAGGTAATGGAAGTGGAGTGATGGGGGCGGCGAGCGTGATGAAGCTGCTGGAATCAGTGACAGCTGCACTGCCTGAGGCAATGCGGAACTTGGAATTGCCAGTTGCCATCACCTTCGACTGAGAATGCGGCCCTGCTCTTTGGGGACTGGCTGACCGTGATTTCCCCGTTGATGGGAGATCTCAGTACGTCGTCTCGCGAGTTTTGGGATTGGGTGCAGCGAGAAGTGGAGGTGAAGTACAATGAGTGGCTTTTGGCGACGCCATTGGGGCGGTTGAGAATCAAGGTGGAGGAGCAGGTGTCCCCACGGTTCCAACGACTGGATCAGCGGGCGAGCTCGACTTTGCTAGCCGCGCTCCCGGAACCGGTGAGAAAGGACATTGTTGCAAGTCGAAGAGTGGCGACTCAGGCGATTTTGTGCAAGCTCTTCACCATTTACCAACCTGGTGGAAATGCAGAAAGGGGAAATCTGTTGCGCAGCCTGACGGAGGTGAAGTGCGGCAGTTCTATTCAGGACACACTGGGCGCTATTCGAACCTGGCGCAGGTGGATTTGTCGAGCTGAAGAGTTGCATGTGGCGATCCCGGACTCGATGGTCTTGATTCAGGCCTTGTCCAAGGTTGCAGAGAACCTCACGAAGCATGGAGGAAGCCAAGTGGGATTCAGGATTGCAGCAGCTCGGCAGGAACTTGAGGTCGATCGGAGGCCCACGCTTACCACTACCAAGGAGTTCGCAGAGTTTCTCCAGGCTGAGGCGGAGGATTTGGCGTTGACTATGCCGCATCCCTCGTCGGCCAAGAATACCGGTGCAGGAGCAGTCCTTCAACCGGTAGCAGGAGCTCAGCCAACGATTAAGGCCTTGGGTGGAGGAGGCGGAGGTGGAGATGGACCTCCAAAGACGAAACATCCATGCCGTTACTGGGGTACTACTGGTGGGTGCAAGCGGGGAGAGACCTGTACTTTCGTCCATGCCTGGGAGGGCATCAACAAGACGGGCAGGTGTTCTCACTGCTCAGGGGAGAACCACTTTGCGAAGGACTGTCCGTATGGTCGGGAGCGACCGGAGAAGGATGGGAAAAAGACGGCCAAGCTGAAGGGAAGTGGGAAAGGGACGTCGGAGAAGGAGGAGACTGGCCCGAATGAAAAGTCAGGAACTACTCCATTGACGAGCTCTTTGTCCGCGGCTACACGGCAGGTGGCAGGTGGAGGAGAAAAAGGACGGGATGGTGGAGTTGAATTGGAAAAGAAGGGTGATCCAACGTCGGAGCTGATCACTGAGGCCACATCCCTCTTGAAGTCCCTCCGCAGCATGAAGACTTTCAGATTGAAGCAGATTCATGTGGCAGATACCAATGAGGGTCTGGAGCTAGCCTTATTGGATGGTGGAGCTACTCACCCATTGAGAATGGCAAGACTGGAGGAGCGAGGGAGGTTGCAGCCTGTGACGGTGGAGCTTGCCCATGGATATACAACTTTGTACAAGCACCCGGACTTTGACACCCTCTTGTCCTTGGAGCCAGTGGAGCCGATCTTGCCGCTGAGTCTGCTAGTGGAGAATGGGTATGCCATTCACTGGAATGGGCAGGGTTGCACGATCATGCACCAGCAGCTTGGAGCTGTGAAGTGTTGGCTGAGATCGGGGTGCCCTGTCATGAATAGAAAGGACGCCATGGTGATGTTGGCAGAGTTTGAAGAGAACCAGAAGAATCGGAGGAGATTGTCCCAAGTGGATTGGAATTGGTGGCGTAGCATCATGCCGGACGTGCCGGAGGACGTGCTGGAGATGATGGTTGGGTTTTCGAGTGAACCGAGCCCAGAGCTGCTGCCTTGGAATAGACGTCAGAGGCGTCGACATCAGCGAAGTCGTGGCCTGGTGATTCACCTTTTCTCTGGAGCGGATACAGGGAGGTGGAAAGGCACACTGCCCGATGACATGGATTGGATTTTCCTAGATTTGGAGTTGGGAGATGGCTTCAATGTGCACAATGCGAATGTGTGGAGCTACGTGTGCTCGCTGGCCAGATCCGGGAAGGTGAAAGGAGTGGTTGGGGGTCCGCCTTGTCGTACCACGAGCAGATTGAGGTGCAAGGGGCCGCCAGGACCGAGGAGAGTGAGAGGTCGTGGCGATGATCGCTGGGGCCTGGAGGGGCTGACGGCCCGGGAACGTGAACAGGTGCGAGGGGATTCCGCACTGGTAGTAAAGCAGGTGGGGCTATGGCACCTGGCGGAGGAGCATCGGGAAGGACCTGATCCGGTGGCATTTCTTCTGGAATCTCCGCAGGACCCTGCAAGCTATGTGGGAGATGGAGTCGATGCCGGGCATGAATACCCATCTTTCTTTGAATGGCCATTGTTGAGGAGAATGGTGGACGAGTATGGAATGAGCTTGGTGAGCTTCGACCAAGGACGAACGGGGCACTCCCGGCGAAAACCTACTAGTTTGCTGACCAACCTTCGTCACCTGGAAGATCTGAATGGACTCAGGGGAGGAGGATCGGCGGACCCAGTGGAGGGAGGGCTACAGGAGAGAATGAAAGCATCTCGGTCGTGGGCGCGGTGGTCCAGTGGGCTGGTGAAGGCGATTGGACTGGCCTTGAATCTTCGGTTTGGGGGGAGAGCTCACATCGGATTGGCCAAGATGGATGTGGAGGAATGGAAGAGGCACATCAAGCAAGAGCACGTTCCCTACAGGAGAGATTGTCGGGATTGTGTGGAAGCAATGGGATTCTCCAGCCCACATCGACGCTCCAGAAACGCCTCGTCTGCCTTCGTGATGGCGGTGGACATCATGGGTCCGTTTGAGCAGGGGAGAGACCTTGGATTGAACCAGTGGTGCAGGTATGTGATGGTGGCGACGATCCCGGTGCCGATAGTGAAGGATCTAGCTGGGGCACCAGAGGAACCCCTGGACCATGAGTCGGAGGTCAAGGATGTGGTGGAGATTGAAGAGGAGAAAGAGGAAGTGGAGGTAGCGACAGAGGAGCAGGTGGCTGAGCTGAACATGAAAGCTGCGCTGGAGCGAGCTCAGGAACAGGTTCCACTTCAGAACCTCACGATTGCAGAGCCGATGCAATCCCGAGCGGTTGAGGACATCGTGCAAGCGCTCTCCAAGGTCCATGCGCACTACAGGATGCTGGGAGTGCGACCATGCAGGCTGCACTCGGACCGGGAGAAGTCCTTCCTCACGAAGGCAGTGGCCAAGTGGGTGCAGGCCAGGGAGATGGTTCACACGATGACCTCGGGTGATGATAGCCAGTCAAATAGCAGGGTGGAAGCAGAGCTCCTGCAGCTCAAGCGAAGGATGAGGCTACTTCTTCACACCAGCAAGGTGGAGGCGTCGCTCTGGCCATGCGCACTGAGGCATGCTGCTACCCAACGACTTCGCATACAACTTCAAAGGCTGGGAGTGGGATCGAAGCCAATGGTCAACTTCGGATCGATGGTCATGGCTAAAGCCAAGAGATGGCATCACAAAACTGGAGAGCTGACCAACCCGTTCAAGAGAGTGCAGGTGTTGGGACCAAGTCCGTTGATGTCATATGGTTGGGTAGCCAAGGACAAACAGAACAGAATACAACATCTTCGGACGGTGGTGACCCCTTCGAAAACATTGGAAGCAGTACTGGAGCTGCAGGAGGTGGACCTTAAGGACAAGGGCATCAGACATCGACTAACAGGGAAACAGTCATTCGACCCGCACCCACTAAAAGATGTGGTGGCTCGACATTTTGATGCAGAAGTCCGACCAGCTCTTCGAGTACTACGAGCTGGGGGGGAGACCACTGAACCAATTTTGGAAAATCCGGAATCTACACCATTGAACTCGCTGTCGGTATGGCAGCCTAGAGAGGTTGTGAATAGCATGATGGACTCCACCGATCAATCAATGGAGCAAATGGTCGGGGGAGATGGAGAAGAAGAGGTGGTTGGCGTGGAGTTGGAAGTCTCCGGGCCGCTGAGGAACTACCTGGAGGAGTTGGAGCGGGACTTCAGTGGTGGTGGTCTGGAGTTTGTGGACGATGAGGAGGATGTCGAGGAGGTGGTCGATGAGACGGAGCCGGAGTCGGAAGGAGAGCAGTCGGGGTGGAGAGCTTGGGAATGCCTTGGGGAGCTGGCGATGGTGTGTTGTGGAGACTGTGGACTCCTTCAACCCCGGCACCCCCACCAAGTCCCGACTGAGGATCCAAGGGACATTCGCGGCTGCGGGGTGGTGATGAGCTCCATGCAAGCGGCAGTGGAAGGCACGCTGGACTTGGTGGAGGCGACACAGATTTCCTGTGGTTTCTGTGGTGGCAACTTGGAGTATGTGGACGACTACCGAGAACGTCGGACGGGAGGTCTATGGAAGGGCTCGAGTTGTTCTTGGGATCAAGCTGAGGAGTGGCACGCCATGGAGGTGAGGTCGCACTTGCTGATGAAGAGGTTGTGGAGTGAGGAGTTGCGCCATCAGGCCATTGGAGAAGAGCAGGGCCGTCAGAGAGGGCGATGGATGGCTGCTTTGGAGGCTGGACTACTGGTATAAGAAGATCATTTGGAGGACCAACATCGTAAGCTGGAGTCGGTGAGGTTGGCTGCGGTGAAGAAGGAAGCAGGTTTGGAGTTACAGGATCCTGGAGCTCCTCCACCGGCGGTGTTGCAAACCTATGCCGTTCCTCTTCAACGAGTCCGACAGGAGCTTGCAGCATGGGTGCCTCCGATGACTGATGAGTACCAGTCCTTGATTGAAGGTACTAGGGCATTGAGCCCGACGACCATGGAAGAGTTGGAGCAAGATCCATTGTATGAGGTGATGGAGGGGGCGCCGGGGATGTTGGTTCCGACCATCAAGGCACCACATGGAAAGAAGCGGGCTCGCATTGTCGTCTGCGGTAATCGGCTGGAAGCTCTGGATGGCAGTGGTGCAGCAACCTCGGGAAAGGAGGAGGCCCAGAACCTGTATGCCGGCGGAGCTGACGGAACAACCATCCGATGTCTTCTACGAAAGGCGGCAGCTATGAACTGGGAGATCGCCACTTGCGATGTCAAGACGGCTTTCCTTCTGGCCCCCAGGGAAGACTCCAGTCGAAGATTGGGAGTGGTGAAACCGCCACGCATTTTGGTGGAGGCGGGCATTGTGGGACCTCAGGAACTATGGCGGGTTCAACACGCCCTCTATGGACTTCGATCCTCGCCGGCGGACTGGGCTACCTATCGAAATCGGCTGATGAGGTCCTTTCAATGGCAACATGAAGGGAGGACATTGGAGCTTCGGGAGACGCCAGAACCCAACCTTTGGAAGATTGTGGAGAGACGACCGTTGGATCAGGAGGAACCGCCTCCGAAGGGATTCATTGGGG
>CAXAMN010012091.1:121087-159672 GCA_963970005.1 Durusdinium trenchii
TGCACTGCGGGAGAGGGTGAAGTGGGGCGCTTGGAAGGTGATCCATATCCCAGGTCAGCATTTGGTGGCTGACTTCCTGACGAAGCCGATCGGAGTGGCTGCGAGATGGCAGCACTTCTTCGCGGCCATGGGAATGAAACCAGTGGTGGAAGCTGTGTCTGAGAGCCTAGGGTCCAAAGTGGCCAGGATTGCAGCTCTGGTAGGTGGGTTGGCGGGCGTGATGGCCTGGCGGCCGTCAGGTTCCACGGGCAAGGCTGCTCAGAGCCTAGCCGTAGCTGCGATGGTAGCTAGTTTGGCCACCAGCTGGAGAGCCGGCTGTGATTCTAAGAAGAGAGCCACTGGGCCGATAAGAGATGAATATGCAGATCCACCATATGGACTTCAAGATCAGGTGAGGGAAGATGAACCCACCTGCAGTAGAGAGGATGGGTCAGAAGAGGAACCCATTAGTGAACCTAGCCCTGAGGGCTCCCGGGATTATGCGGTAGATGTGAGCCATGGCGGCAACTCGAAGAGGGCACGATTGGCTGCTCTGAGGGAGGGATCGTCAACAGGGCTCGGAGGGACATCGTCGACGACGACTGGAGAGGTTCCAGTTGTGGACTACGATCGACCCTGGATGTGGAGGAGGTTCACTATGCCTTCGAGGGGTCAAGATCGATGGGACCGACTTCCAGGGGGATGGTGGGTCAGACATCATCTGAAGCAGAGGATGAGACCATTCCATCCAATTCATCGACACACACCTATGGACTGTAGCCACATTCAAGATCGGAGAATTATCGTGTTGTGGTGCCATGGGGAAAAGGTGATCAGGGATGATGAATGGAGGAGAGACACGGAACCACCAATGAGGGACCCCTGGGTAGGATATACCTTCTTCAGGGATCTTCATCCAGACCCAACGACGGGGACTTTGACTTCTACCTCCAGTTCATCAACTACTAGAGGACAGGGCGATAGGACGTCTTCCTCGATGAGCGGTTCACTGACTTCCGGACCACCGCCAATGCCGGGCATTGCGGAACATGGTCCAGAGATGGACGGAGGGCCTCGAGATGTCCAACCAGATCGTCAAGGACAGGACCCGAATCCAGTGGAATCTGGTTCGGAACTCAGCACGAGGGTAAATGAGGGAGCAAGCAGCAGTGGCATTGGAGGCTATGGGCAGCGGTTTCATGGCCATCAACGGCGAGGAGAAGTTAAAGGATCGGGGACGTCTGGAGATTCCCGAGAGCTTTCCTTGGTAAGTAAAGAGATGGATCGAGGCTAGGATTATGACCCTTCCTATTGGGCACAAGGACCTGGAGGACATAATGGAATCACGCTAGAGGATGATGTACGGGATGATTGGCTGGCGTTCATGCGGGACTTGACTAATGATGCGGGGAGAACCAGCCGGTGGAGAGTGAATCGAGCAGTGCAGAAAGGCCTGACTGGAGGAGAACTCTGGCCAGTGAGGATGAAGAACCGCCAACCTTAGACGAGATGACCGCTCAAGGGTGGAGGAAAGCAACTTGGCACCCCCGAATCGAGAAATTTACAGAGGACCGGATCCTATAGTACCACCAGTTAAGGACCAAGATGGAGAGACGCCAACTTGGATGGGGTATCCACGCAAATACCAGTGAGACCCAAGTCAAATGACCCTTGGGAGCCGCGTCGCGGTTTTTCCGGAACCTCAAGGGTTCGTAACGACTCAAGCGAGTCAGACGATTAGCCCTGATGGCTTAAATCAAGCCAGGGAGAGTGTGATTCACGAAGTGCACAAATCAAAAAGTGTACAACCACACCTCGTAGAAAACCAAGCGTTACGAGTGTTTTCGTCTTACTTTGGCTCAAGGTTAAAAAGGCCTAGGCATCCCATTTCATAACCACAAAAATAAATATTAAAAATAAAATTAATTAATTAATTCAAATTTATTTATAATATATATCGGAATTATAAACATATTATTTCCATTATAAATTATATAAATCGTAAATTCATAAAATATTTAAGAAATTAATTGTACAATATGTGTTATATAAAAATATATTTAATAGAAAAATATAATAAGCCATTTATATCCCATCATCCCAATATAAAAATCCCATTATTTATTTTTATTTACAATCAAAATCAATCATTATTTCTCATTCGCTTATCACCACCTATATATAATCCCTTCCACCTAATAATAAATACAACCCCCCACCCATACCATAAAAAAATCGGCGAAATCTATATATATATATAATATATATATATATACATATAACTAAATTTAAATATAGATATATAATGGTATATATTAAAATAAAGAGATCGTCCAAAGACCTCCTAGAAGAAAAAATATAGCCCAAAACCCTTAATTAGGGGTCTCCCTGTTTAAAAACACACCCGCATATAATATTTATAAATGAATAAATAGATAAACTAGATTAGATCAAATTAAACAAAATGGTAATAGCTTAGATTAATTTACATTATCTAGTTGAGATTACATAGGTAAATTAAATAAATAAATAGATGGATGGATGGACGGATGGATAGATTCAAGAATATAGACAAAGAATACGATGAAAACGTAAAGAACCAAATCGATAGACAAAATAGATAGATAGAGCGGGAGTTTTTGGGAGGCCTAGAGCTGGACACCACAGTGATGTTTAGGCGAAGATCGGAGGTTCCTTGTCCAAACAACACTACTCCTAGTAGCGATGCCAGGAGCCCCTAGTAGCTTCTTGTTCCTAGTAGTAAGGCCAGGAGCCCCTAGTAGCGTCCTTGCTCCTAGTAGCGATGCCACAAGCCCCTAGTAGCTTCTTGTTCCTAGTAGTAAGGTCAGGAGCCCCTAGTAGCGTCCTTGCTCCTAGTAGCTGTTGATGAAGTTGGTCCTCTATCGACAAACATCCTGCTCCTTGCTGGTCTGTGCCGGAGCTCAGTCCACCAATCCCAGAACTGAGTATACAGGGCCTTGGATTAATTTCCTAGGGTGGGTAGATGTAATATGCCTGGAGGACATACACCTGCGAACAACTTGTGATGGTGTTGTGGTCTGAGAGTTCGTCGATGTTCGAAAATTGATCACAAGGCTTGACTATAAGCGCAATATTTAAAACTATTGGATTCTATTGATTCATTGCATATCATTGCATTCAATACATTTGGCTCCAACATCTTTGATGACTGAACAAACACCTGGGACCTCGTCTTGAGTAGCCCCGGGTGCAACATATGTTGCGTCGCGCGCATCGCACGCATCGCTTCAAAGGTCGGTAGGATTGGTTCATCCGAGACTATGCGCCCTGTTCGCTATTGCAGCTGTTGTCGGGCTTTCTCACGAGACTTCAACACTTCTGGATGCATCTCTTTCCACAAATCATTTGCTTCGAGGGCACCTCAGAAGCAGTTTGGACTCTGGTATTCTCTTCCTCTAGTTGGTGAAACAATGATTAAAACACTTTAGAGGAAGCCAAGACTCTAGTCTTCTGTATGTGGTTGACTCAGGATCCAAATCTGCGTCTGCACCATGGTGATTTCCCGGCCAGGAAATGCGCCAAACAACCCTTGAAAAGCGAAGGTGGCGTAGTTGGATAAAGTCTTTTGACCACACAGGACCACTTAGCGTATAAACAACACTGGACTACCACACCGACACCAGCGGATCTGAATAATGTAACATTTCATAAAACTCAATTCAAACAATCAACAAATTTATATATATATAAAATAAAACAGCGCAATTGCTCGACAACACCTCTACACTCTCGTGTGGAAGCAGCTTCCCACGTACAAGTATGCCAGGCTGTTGCAGTGTACCGTCCAGTTCAAGTTTGTTCAATATCGGTTCTGAAGGGCACGGCTGGTCTGGTACAGCAGGCCATTTTACTGGTACCTATAAAATCCCTCAAATCCATGTATTTGGGTGATATCTTTGATGATCATGTTTGGGGAGAGGGGCACCAAATGCCCAATCTGGGCAGCCCAAACCCTCCACACACCGCCCCTGAAGTCTCACCGCGGCACGCAATGCCTCAGCCCGCACTGACGCTGACGCCACGCCCAGGCTGCCCAACTGCCGCGCCACGGCCGCACGGACTTGCCAATCGCCATGGTGAAGCAGGGGGAGTAGGTGTCGGCCAAGCTCCTGGTGACATGAGGGGTGATGTTCGGCACAGACTGGCTTATGAACATCAACTGGAGGAATTGGAATTGTCTTAAAGACGGGGGCAGGTAGTGGTCTCCAACGACCTGTCTTGAATCATATAGACCCCAAATAGATAGAAAAGTAGATCCCCACTAAAACTGTGTTGGAAACCGTTTCGATCTATTTCCTACCAATATTCATGAACATCCGAACAGTCCGCAGGGTTCGTGGTAGTCATTCGGGTCCTTCAGAGCAGGTGACGAAAGCACCCAGCGTGGACACCTCTCCCTTCGCCCGCCACATGGAGGGTCCCAAGACTTCAGGTCAATCAGGTCTAAAACTGCACGGTGGGGGGACTATGACTATACTAAGCTCCACAATTTCTCAGGATGAGGGCAAAAACGGGTGGTACACACTGATTTCTCTTGCCGTCGCCTTCAGCCTTTTTGTCCACACAAAATGTTGTTCTGCGGCAGCAGAAGCATGTAGCCGCGAGGCCAACAAAAAGAATTGTGTGGATGCATGAGCCGTAGATCAAGGTAGGCCCCCCCAGCGGATTGAAGTCTGGGATCGGGTGCCACCAAAGGAGCTGCTCAAGCATCAAAGATGCTACAAGTGTACCACACATCACCACCACAATGAAGAGAGTCACCAGGAAATCCAGAGGCCTTGAACAGCAAGGTTGGTGGAGACACTGAGACAGCTTGAAGCCCACAAAAAACAACATGGGGCCCACACCCAGCGACATGGCCAATCCGCGCAATGCTTCGACCACCGCATGGCTGTAGGAGTCCCTGTAGATCAAAGCAAAAACGATGTCAATCGACGCGATGATGACGGGTACCAATGCCAAGACGCATTGTTTGTAGCTCAACATTTGCCTCCAAAGCTGACTTCTAAGGATGTCCAGCACCTCTTGCCTTACAAGCTCTTCAAAAGCATCGACGGAACCAAACCAGTTGATGACACACTGCTCAATCACCTTCCGGTCGCACAAGGATTTTTCTTGATGCCCGGTATCGCAGCACCAGCAGCATGCATCCTCCAGCCTGAAAGTGCTCAAGGCCCTCTTCAAGTCATTGATGCTTCGGAAATATGAGCGGGCTGCTGAAATGCTGCACAACAGACCCAAACAGGTGATTGCCGCCGTTGAAATCAGGAGGGCCGTCAAGTCTCTATCTCCCACGAAGCTGATGGTGTATAGGATGACATTCAAAGAGAAGGTGAGACCTAGGAAACATGGGCCAGTTATTGTTGGTCGGATGACAAGATTGATTTTTTTGCCAGCAGGCCGACTCTTTAGAAAGGCTGCAAGCTCGAAAACACACCACAAACGCTTGGTGTAAGTTTCATCCCACAGTACAAGCAGGGCGTCTGAACACTTGAGAAACGCACCCATGCTAAAGAGAGCCGCTGTTTTGTTTGCTGTGTCGTCTTGATCAATACATAGCACATCCAGGAAGATCCGTTTTCTCCTCCGCCATGCCAACAAAGTGACGTAGTAAACAATTAAGGCAACATGCCCGCTCCAGCCGCATCGTGGAATCTGTTGAAAAGACGGATTGTATTCATACATGACCGGCAGCACTTTGCATGCATAGAGCACCCCCAGCACAACAGCAATTCCTACAGAAATGACAGCAGCAGCCAAGGAGTTATTGAGGAAAATTATTGTTAGAATTAACTTCCATCTAGGGCCATGCCATGATTGGCTCCAAAACTCATCAATTCTGTCGGTGACAGCGCTAAAGTGCACAAAGTTGCCATGCTGAACGCCCCAAAGAGGCAAAGCACAGAACGCCAGCGCACGATAGGCGGGCGCAGCTCGTATGATCTCCGGTCGAACGGCTGTCATATTGGATATTGTTGAAGCAATCACAGCTGGAAAATTAGGAGGCATGGCATCACCGGCCTCAGGAGCTGCAAGTTGTGTTTGCTTTGATAGACATTCTTCCAAACTGTTTGATGAATAATCAAACAGGGACTCAACTTCATCCGCTGCGCCGATTGTAACCGCCAAATCATCGCTCAAACAGCTGGGACGCTCCGTTGGAATTGTCGCACATTCAGCAGGGCTCGCCATTAGGATGGTGAAACACAGTGAAACATGCACAAAACGGGACTCTCTTCTCTCAAAGGCTATTGCGGAGGGTCATGGTTTTACTTATATATAAATGTTATAATATATATGATCTATATATTGTATATGGCCATAACATGCCATAACTGAACATATCAAACAAGTATTCCATCCACATCCAGAACTGAACAGTGTAACCAAACAGTGGACCTTGCCAAGTTCTCACTACCAAGTTGACTTTGGGAAAGGTTCTCCAGTAACAGACCTCTTCATGAGATCCTTTGACCGGTCGGTCGAGCACCTTTGAACCATAAATGGGCGGAGTCCATCTTCAAAACGGTCAAAGGCGCCAAGGTGAGAACAGCAGCATGGACCGAAACACTTTAGTCCTTGACAACTCTTCTCCATGGTTTTCCAGGGGTTCTTGGACCTCACAGTTAAACAAACAAAAACAAACCACGCAAACATATGCAACCCATGTTCTTTGGCACACCATCTCTGCCACCCGGCACATCCTGCCGCCGATGTGCAGCTTCTCCTCGGCATTTGGCGCATTCTCCATGGGTTCCAAGGCCTTTTGCACCACCTCAGACGCCTCGTCCTGGCATTTTCGTTTGAAGCTCAGCATTCTGACTCGGGCCATGCACGGTGCAGGTTTTTTCGAATTATTTGAATGAACCAACAACCATACCTAGAAGCAACAGGGGCAATTCTTTTTGCACCAGTCCGATTTGCCCGGGAGGATTTGCAGATTTAGGGGAAGCCCGCGCCAGGTACGAATTTCCGCAGTTAGTAGGGAATTTTCGCCGCACACAAATTTCAACATAGCCTCTGATTGCATACCACATATCGTGCTGCAAGGACATAGTATCACATCTCAAGATCTCGCACCCTACGACTTTGACACTGCTGAGTTCATGATATTCACAGAGAGGTTGGAACATATGTTCAAGCACTTCAAATTTCCTGAAAAGGAAAATTCGCGGCAACATCTCCGCGCCAAAAAGTTTATTTCCGCTTCAGGACGGGAAGAGCCGAAAAAACAAGAATCTCTGCAGTCTATCGAGCCGTCATGTAACGGTTGAGGATGGGGCCTGGCGAAATTGTGGACCTGGCCTGGCCAGACCGTCAGGCACTGCCCCTACGAGGCCACTGTATATTATGTGGCGGTGGTTGAAATGCACCGTTTCTCGACTGCGCGGTATGTGTCGCGGTACGAGAATCGATCTAGCTCAAGCCCCCTTTCAGCTTGTCTTGACCACGTTGTTGTGTCTCAAAGCCACCGGACTTCCCCTCCAGTTGGAAAAGGGCAAGCCACTCCTCATCGATGCCGGCACAAAAGAACTGTGAAGCAGCCGACATTGAGAACATATTTTGTTGAAACTCACCATTCCCCACAGGTCTCGTCCTTTTCAAGAGCCAAAAGTGCCCGGTGCAAGAGAACTCCTCGTGGATGTAGCAGCCAAAAAACCACTCTGACCAGATTTTCTTTCAGCCTTCAGTGCCTTCAGGCAGGTTTTTTCTTGAAGAACGCGGTGTGCCCCGTCCAGGGCTCCAGCATGTACTGCGCTGGTTTTCGCGGCCTTGACAGGATGATCGCGCTCGTTGAAGCACACCATAGAAAAGTCTCAGCTCCATGCGTCCGATCATCATCAATAAAATAGGAAGGTTCCTCGTCTCGAGGAGCTTCTTCCTGGGGGGCACTATGGGTTTTCACCATGTAGGCTTCATCGCCCCGAGACGAGACAATCGTTGAATCTCAACCTCTTTCAACCGGAGGCTGCTATAACTTACAACCATCTGCAACAGTTTGCAATACAAGATCCACATGGATCCACTGTCTATCTGCCGACTCTGTTAGTTCCGGATCGCCAATCCAACTTCCTTCCCAGGTGTAGTCATCCAGGAATGAAATCGTTGGCAAGAGCATGGCAGCCACCTGGAGCAAATCATGTGCAGGTTGAGCACACGCATCTATAGAGCTGGATCATGGCATCCGAGGCGCCGCAGCGGAGGTTCAGGACGCGTAGCTTCAATTTCGTGCCCGAAGCCCATCCTTCACCATGGAGGACGTAGGTTCCTTCTCCTTTTTGTCGACCCATGCACGCCACCCATCGCCACTGACTGCCCCATAAGGTCCTTGAAGCTGTCTTTGACTTCCCCCCTGGCTAAACATGTTCCTTTCATAGCCCCGTTCCCTGTGAAGTCTTGCATTCTCCTCCAGGAGCGCTGTCCTCCAAGATGCCCTTCTTGAGGCGGACTTGGTGTAAACCCTCCTGACATCAGCCCTCCTCCACCATCATCTTGAAAAGAAGGAGGAAGTGAGGTAGGACTCATAGCTGGCAACATAGCTTCATTTTTTGCCTTCTCTGACGACCATGGATTCTGAGGTACTTCAGCACTTCCAAGAAGCGGCATGACCACTTCTGTTTCTTCCCCTTCAGACAATGGAGTAACCTCTATGGCAACCTCTGTGCCATCCATCAGCATGGGGAACAACAACCAACTTCTTGTGTTGGGTGGACTTTAAAAAAAGGGCGTTCCCTGTGCGCTCATGACCTATGTGGGCTGCAACGATATAGAGTAAAATAGAATAAGTAGTATGAATAAGTAATCATCAGGAACCAGGGTGTCTAGGTCTATGGATTTCGTCTGTGGAACCATTGGCTACCAGCTATAGTTGTGGTAACCGGATCCACTGAGAAAGGTTCTGCCACTTTGAGAGAATGCCACGTGGCAAGCACGCATTCTTTCTGTCAACTGCCCTTTTCACCAAGAGAAACACAATGACAATGTCCTTTGCACCACCAAACATGCAGAAGAAACGCATGTCCTCAAGCCTCAAGGCTCTTCATTTTGATCTCAATCAAGAGATTCCGAAGACTCCGGGTTTCTCCTCATGCCTTTGGTACTTCGAATGCCTGGATGCTTGGACATGCTCCACCCGTCGCAAACGGCCACCCGGAATCGCCTCCCCCCGGTCGGACTTGCCCCGTCGTCATCGCCACAAGAAGCCTCTCCTGGAGACAACGAAAATAGACCTCCCGAAAGCTGTTGTCCTGCCCCAAAGACTGCAAGGCAGCCAAGCGTACCGACACATCGGTGTCCTGGGCTGGTTGACAGCGGGTCGTATACAGCCTAGCCGGAGAATAGGAGCAGAGTTCGAAGCTTGACACTTGACTATTGGCATTGTACTAAATGGTGGCCTCTGAATGCCTCTGATAGACTTGTTGGCAGGAACTGTGCTTAGCAGGCTGAGCTGGGCTGATCGTGCCAGTGATTGATCAAACAACGGGATTTCGATGTTTGCATTTTAGTAGGGAGACCCCTGATCGATCGTCCCTGGCTGGGACGATTTTCGGACCCAGTGGGCTCGTCAACAGGTCGTTGACCCCAGGTCTGGCATCGCTCCACGACCCCAAACGTTGACGGGAGGATTCAGCTGTTCCAGTTCCGCTCTCTGTCTACCTTCCGGGCGATGCTGCATCGAGATGCACCCCTCCTGGAGCGCTTTCTCCAGCGCCAAGACCTGCGCCTCAGACCGTGGCCTGGGACCGTTCGGCGACCAACCAGGGCGTGGCCTGGGGTATAGGGGAAGGCCAGCGAAAAGGCAGGATGAAAGCGAGGTAAGCAGCTTTTCATGGAAGACGAAACACACTACTATACCAGGACCCCCAGTCGGGGTGGTTAATGGACACCCCTTAACAGCCAAGGGGCTATAAATAGACACGCTTTGGAGGGACCTGGTATAATAAATGTCAATAATAAATGATGTTGTTTGCAGTACTTTGAAACTCCATTCCCTTTAGATGTTCCAGATGTAGTAGACGAAACTTGCCGTTGGATCCACCAAAAATGCCTCGGACAAGTGATTCGCATGATTCGGCAAGAAGTGTCCAAAAAGGATTTGCTTGCGAGTGCTCCTGCTCACAGGGAGTGTGAGCACCCGCAACCAAACACTTTTTGACGAGATACTTGACATCTTCCACGCTGCATAAGCCTACACGGAAGAACATGCGTCGTATGATCGGTGCCTTTGCTGCCTCCCTGCCGTCCAGATTCCAACTCATGTTTGTTCCTCCGTCTCATGTTTCGTGGCCGCGTTTGCCAGTCCCTCCGTTCGTGGTCGCTGGAAACGCGAAAGCGCCTCAAACATCGCACGGCCGCACAGCGCAGCGCCACGTCGGTCAACTCCGAAAGCTTCAACAGCCCAGCCACCACCTCCTGCGCGAAGGAAGATCAGTCGGTGTGCGCAACAACGCTCCGCTTGTTTGCCGCCCAATCGCGATCCACCCGAAAGGCGAAGGACCGGACTTGGTGAGGAACACCGGGGGCACAACGAACGAGCTGGGTGTCGTAACGAGCTCGGGGGAAGCGGAAGGTCGCAACTGGCTACCTGACACCGGTCGCTCCTCCTGGAGGTCCTCCTTCTGCAAGTCCCCCAACACGGTCAAGGCACTCACCTCGCGAACGCCGCCGGCCGGATAACACAGGTGGCACGCAGCATGTAACTGGTATTGACATAACTCATCTGCGTAGGTTAAATTCTCTTTTGCTTCGCCTTGAATAATTCTGGCAGGGTAACGAGAAACACACCGGCTCATAGCTGGTACTGGGAGCCAAAATGTATTCCAAAAGAGTTTGGAAGATGTGACCGTCGACCGTCGATGTGAAACCTAAGGGCACCATGAATGTGCAGCAACAAGAAATGAAAGAAGCGATGCCATGGCTACAGAGTCTGAAGGCCAACTGTGGTCAGGCTTCGGTGTAATCCTCGTCCCTACGGACTCATTTCGATCGAATCTTCTAGCAAATGCATCGACTTTTCCACCTGCCATGCCCCATTTGGAACGGCGGAGCCATGGCTCCAAAGGTACCGCAGTTGGCAATGCCTTGGTCATCTTTGCTCCAACACTTCAGGTTTCGAACACGGCCCTGGAAAACGGTCCAGCGTGTCCATTTGCACCTTGGTCCACTGGAAACTGTCCTCATCTACCGCGACCTTCAAGAGCACCTGGCGCGGAACACATGCGGAACACCACTGAGACGGTGAAGAGTAAGGTGAACTCCGTGAGTGAACAACAGGTCAAACATGACTGATGAACCCAGGCTGGGAGATCAGGGGATTCGCGTGGTGGTGACTCGGTGTTGGTGTTGACCCACCGGAGAATAGACGGTTGATGAGCCAAACGCATCCCGGCCTGGAGATGCAAACCCATTCAGGAAAAAACTAAACTATTTGAATCAAACGTCTACTTTGCCAATCCCTTCATCTTCTTTCAAACACACCATTTGAGTATATCATGGTGTTGACTTTTTGTTTTTGTCCCCATGGATGCATAAGAGCAAAGTGTCTGAAAAGAATCAAGCATGACAAGACCAATCAATTGTTTCCGCTCCTGCTTTTGTACATACTCCGTTCTGAACCAGATTCAAGTCTGGGGGTGGGACACCTGGTCAATAGAGAGTACTGACCAGTTAGGAGGCATTTAATATAGACAAACTCTCTATAGAATGAGATGTCCAACCTCAGCTCTCCATAAATCGCCAAACCACGCAAATCCGTGAGGTCTGAGGCTTGGGTGACCAACCTTAAGCAACCAAAACAATATTCTGGCAGGTGGCTCTATGAAATGACAAGATCAAGCTCTGTGGCTGGAAATATCTGATTTTATGTGAAATGACATCCCAATTGCATAAGTATAAAGCCAGAAGAGGCTAGGACTGCAAATGGCAATCCAACAGAAGAAGACACAAAGTGGAACGTTTTGGAATTCTTTGGATGATCTGAATGTGGGTAGGATTGGGTAACGTCATAGTAGGTGGATGGCCGAGGGGGTTGCAGCTTTTACAAAATGCCTGGTCTGCATTTGTTCATAGGTTTTAGAGCATTTTTTGACCTTTGCGGGAGTTGCACCAATTCTTTGTATTTCTTTCCCACGACCCACCACTTCGTGACAACTGAACACCAAACATGCAGCAGGAACAGATTTCACTACAACAAATGCATTTCCAGCAGAACATTGTCAGAATGGGCCAGGCAGCGTTTTTGACTGTAAAATGCAATATCACTTCACTGACATGTTTATATAAGCCGCTCCGAACCAGCTTCTCGATAATATTGCATTGCATGGTATTCCAAATTTATTATCTTCTATGATCTAAGAATTTAAGATGACCCTTTGTTGAAAATGACCGCTCTGTAAAATGCAATGTTCAGGTATTGGCCAAAAAAGCTTTCTTCATCCAGGGTACCCTCACGTCCCTGAATGGGTCTCTGAATGGCATGCCATGTAGATGTACATAGACCTCCGCATTCTATAGACCCGGTCGGGCTCCTGGCCCATCTCCTCAGGTTCGGTGGAAGGACCTCCCAAAGTTCTTCTGTGTAGGGAGAGATCCACATCCGGAGAGTTGGGGTGAGACGCAAATCGCACCTCCGCAGACGATCCAGCCTGAATGGCCCTCGCCCTCTGGTCTTCGTCTCCTTTTCGTGCAGTGGCCATGCGCTTGTAGATGTTCATGCCTCATGCGCGGAACAAAAAAAGAAACACAACGGCATGCATTTTGTGAGAAGGTGCAATTAAACCGTTCACGGCCATATTTTGTAGGGCTCCTGGCCCACATCCTCGGTAGTTAGACCCCCCCAAAAACCAACATCTTCAGCTCCTTCCGTGGAGGTCGTCGGAGCGTTTGCTTATTGGTTTGCGTGGTTCGGAGCTTTTCTGCCCAGTGGAGCAAGAAGACTATATGGGCGCTCACTGGCTGTGATGAATCCGATCAATTGACCAAAGTTGTCCAGGAGAACACGTCAAATCTCCCGACGGATGTCATCGGTTTCCACTGGACAACTTAATGGATGTTAACGGTTTGGGTTTTTGGAAGGAGAAGGATGTGTTTCAATGAGAATCTCGAGGGATTTTCCACGAGTCACTAGATCCTGTCAGTCACTTACTTTGTAGACCAGGTAGACTGTCTACCCCTTCCCAAACACCTGCTTAGAGGACTCCTAAACACGGCTCATCACCACTTCCGTTTAGGCAGTGTATGCCGGAACAAATGATCCCAACGCTGGTCTTTGTGGTCTTAGCCAACCTGATCTCCTGCATGGCATGAGAACCTCCCAAGCTCTAGCTCGACATCCTTCAAGTCCCTACTGTAGCTGAAAAATCGATGTGTCACAACATGGAAGCGGTTTCTTCCAGCCAAAGTACAGTCATGTAGCGTAATGCACCGTATGAACCCTAGTTCATAGAGAGATACAGCATGACATTTTTCCAGTCCACTGTGAAAGATTTATCCTGCACCAAAAAATACCTGTCCCAGGAAGGCCGTTGTTTGGGCATCTTGTGGCATCGTCTTTGTCCAGCCTGTTTCCCTGTTTGCTCCGATCCCGTGATCTATGCCAAAATTCACCAACCACCCATGTCATAGCACCTATAAGCCCGAAACACATTGCAATTCATCAACCACCCATGTCATAGCACCTATAAGCCCGAAACACATTGCAAGATATTGCAATATGAAACCAATGAAACAACACGCCATCCTCCTAGTCATCTCAGCAGAATGGTTTTTGATCATATGATATCATACGATTATATTTAAAATTTCCAAGGCACCAGGTACCTTTCCACCTGAAAAATCCCGCGTCTTACTAACAAATTCCTCACCCCTTACCCCAGGCAGTTCAAAACGATCCTCAAGAACTCATCTCCCATATTTTATCATCTTTTAAGAACCATCTCGTCCCAGGCACTTTCCCCGCCTTTTCCAATCGTCTGACTCCGCTCCGAACGAAACGGCTAACGAGTCGAGCAACAGCTCTTGCGCTGCTCTGGCAACGAGAGGCAGAAACCGTGAGCCAAAGCTGCAAACGCGCGCTCTTCCACGCCATCCGCAGCCATGGCAACCTGAAATGGGCAGAAGCAAATCCCTGCGATGGTTGTGATGGGGATCCCCAAAAAACATGGACGAGCCTCCCATACACTACACTCCTGCCCCAAAAACGACGGACCAAATCGCGTCTTGGAGCCCATGGACTGAGGGAACATTTGTGGCAGGGACAGCTGGGTCGATTGGAAGATTGTGTCGATTGGAGGATGTCTTGTTTTCATCCCTTACAGCTTAATCGTGAGATGATGAGTGATTAAAACGTATGATTGGCATATATATATATATATTATGTTAACAACAAGGAAAAAGCCGAGTGGAATGACCAACCCATCTATGTCCAACGCATTGAGAACATGGATCTTTGCTGGGCGAAACTCGCTGTTTTCACAGCGTGAACGCCCCGGGGCGGTTCACGCCCCCCCCCTGGGCAGTCGAAGGCCCATGGATCCATCCAAGCTCTGTTCGTAGCGTCCTCTACCCCAAAAGGATCCCATAACATCACCCAACCTGAGACATGTGGAGACATGTGGAGAATGGATTCATGTGCACCGTTCTCCAGTCACAGAATCGAAGCTGCAGCAACATCAAGACCTGGAATTCTCTCCATCCGGCTGGACAGATGCTGGACCAACTTATTGGAGGACGTGGAGAAAAACCATGGACCGGAATAGAGAAGTCAAACATCCAAAAACTTAGCTATGAGTAGGCTTCCAGCTGACTTGTGTTCGTCTTTCTGAGAGTGGTCAAGATGTGGTCTGATGCAGTTGAACTATCCAGGCTATCCATCAGTTCCAGGCATGTCCAAGTCACTATATAATTGGTCCAAACTCAGTCACGAAAACGGATCTATGATCTACACCAGGTCATCTACCAAAAAACCTCCAAGACCATAGGGTTTGCTCAATCAATCAACATTCCCTCCAAAATGTTCGGAAGACAATACGCTCTATAGCAGCTAGATCTGTTTGTCCTTCTAACATTTCGGGAGGATCTTGAATTTTGATTGAGTTTGTAGAGTCTGATCATAGACCCATTTCCATCGTCACAGCCAACACGTCTCGCCAATTTCCCCCCAACGAGGCCAACGAGGCACCAGGTCCTTCCCGCAGCTCACCCTCCTGCGTGCGTTGAAAAGCACTTCGGACACAAAAGAGACAACCAATATCAACCAATTGATTGTCGGGGAAAAGGAACGAGGGGTCGATATGATGGAGACAACTGCACGCGCTCCATCTGAGATGTCGGAACACGTCTGGGCCCTGTCTAGATCGATCGCGGCGGATGTTTAGATCAAACAGAACAAACAAAGACGCCAAACATGGAGACGCGTGTAGACTGGAAATCCAATTCAACAACTGGACAAGTTTCACCCTCGGTATACAGGAGATGTCAGGAGATATGATTGGACGATTGGACCTTGGAGCACCTGGGCTTCGATGATAAGATGCAAATGGGACTTCCATTCACAAATCCTGCAAAATTGTTGGGAGTATATTATAGATGCATGTATTTGAATGGGGAGACCTTTTAAAGACCCCCTGGACAAAGGAATTCGACCAACTCAAAATACACACCTATCATATAGGACAAATTTTAAAGTCCTGTTGTTCCGCATTAAACACACGGACCTGTTATATTGGCCCAGCAAGTGTCATTTCTGAAAACAACATCAACATGAAAGCAACACTTAAACTATCGGTGCTATCCATGGAGCTTCGGAGTGCCACATCCACTCAGATGGGACGAGCCACACCACCCCTTCGTGACTCCTGGAAACTTAAACTATACTTTAACTTTAAATAGCATCCTCTTTTTCTAAAAGCTTCAGAACCATCGAACTTACGCGTGGCTCCCATGAAAGGCCGAGCTTCTCCCCCGTCTCGGCCAGCCGGCTGCAGAGTGCAAACATCACATCTGCAGAAGCGCGGCCAAGGACCTCCGTGTCAACGGTCACACGCTTCCTGAGAGGTTTGACCGGTTGGGAAGTACCGGGATTTTCCATGTTTCGACATCGAAAGGGTCGATTCTTCTTGAGAGGGCAGCTGTGAGCGTGTGTATTTTCCAGTAAAATCAGCTATTTTTGGGTTCCTCGTTACAAAAAGACCGGTGCATCATCACTTATCCGTCTCGGCTATCATTCTCGTCTGGTGGGTGGCATTTCGTAACGTCCGGAGTTCCCTCATGCATCGAAATTTGTGGAGCATCTCTTAAATGATTCGTCACTTGCTCACCAGACATATCCACTCAATGTGCTGTACCAGAGCTGCCTTTGATTTCACCTCTCGGGACCGTCTGTGTTGCCCCGTATACTTCGATGTCTTTTTCTGACGGTCAAAAACTCTACCAGAGGGTTAAAAAATGCATTCGAACCAAGAAAGATCTTGCCACGATTTCTTTTTCTCACTGAGATTCTGAATTGAGCAATTCGTAATTCACCCGTTTGTGTGACTGTGTTTTAGTCCGGACACCCTTTTGGTGGTGCGCATGTTTTGTTACGTAGATTTCTTTGTTACATACCTGACCTCGGGTACCCCACCTATGTGGAAGGACCTTGAGGTGCGATGACGGATCGATCGCGAGTTGGTGGGTGTCCAATAGAGAAATTTAGCCACATGAAATGCATACGCTTACAGTGCTGCTGTCTATTCTATGAGATTTTTTTTTATTGCAGCGCGTCTTCAATGAATGAATGTTCAACTTTGCTGGTATGTTTGGTATTTTTGATATTTTTGGTATTTCCTCTTGGTATCCTTGGTATTTTTGATGTTTTTGTATTTCCTCTAGGTCTTTGGTATTCACATATTCTCACGTGCATAGGAAATACTTTTAAATTCTTTAAATTATTTTAAGTAACACTGAAAAATACACATGCTCACAGCGCTGGTTTCTGTTCTTCTTTGGCTGTCCCTCAAGCCATCGAAGCCTTGTTCGTTTGCTCATCGACAAAGTGGAACAACAACCACCACCTTGTCCCCCCAACACTGCGGCTGCGAGAAGAAGCTCCAAAAACAGCACGGCACCAGCTCTTCCCAGGCCAAGGTTCAGCTCCTCCCAAGCCGCTTTCAACCGGCTGTGGCCCTCCTTCCGCAACACTGCTCTGCCCTTCTGCAAGAAACTCGACAGCGCACGAATCACGTCCTCATCGCCCACCTGATGGCCGTGCAACGCGTCTGGCGGGGCGGACAGAAAACCCGAACCTGGCCGTGCAGCATCCGCTGGGGTGCCCGGTGGAGGGATGTGTTTATTTCTCAGGGGCGAGGGAGAAGTGTGTCCATTTCTGCTGAGCGCCCTACCTGTTCTGTTGTTTTTTCTGGAACTGGGGTGAAGTTTCAACTGAATGAGAATGCTTGGCCGCCAGAAAGAGTAGAGGTCACTGGTGTGATGCCTTCCTTTAGGGGTCCATCACAACGGCCAATCGCTAAGGCCAGCCCGTTTTCTCGGCGAAAAACCGTAGTCCAAGGTTTTCATGTCGAAAGGGATGGAGGTTTTCCTCAGGTCTTAGAACTGCCAATCATAAAACAATGTCTACAACTGCAGAAAGCATCAAACAGGGTGCCCAGTTTCCCTTCGCCTTCGCCACACATAGGCTTTCAATCGCATCCTGGGAAGTCTGCCCGCGCATATGCGGCATGCGGCATGCGAGGATGATGCCTGATGTTTGCGAACGTGAACATATGCAGGGTTACCAAGGTCTGGAACTGGAACATGCACCCAAAAAAGTAAATCCCTCCTAAGAAGTTGTATTGGGCGACTTTAATAGTTGTAGAGCCTTCGGTTGCCCCAGCTCTCTGAGCATCCCTGTGTCCAGAATTTATACTTTGAAGTTGAGCAGGATCAAATCAATATCGGCAAGATTGGTATGTATCCCAAAAGGCTCAATGAGAAAGCCGACAGTGCCGCTTTCTCATTACCAAGGGGTGTGAAAGATTTGATGATTCCAAAGTCCCAAGTTGACTCATCTGGAACAACAAGACAATGTCTGACTAAGCAATCCACGTACTCGCCTGCTTGGCAGCCCGAGCACCACAAAAGCCCCACAAAATCAACTCTTACTAAAACATGCTAAAACCTGCCCTTCCCTCCATCCAAAACTCCACCACAACCGTCCTCTGTCCAACATCCCTTGAATCCCTCACACCTCCAGACACCGTGTTTTTTCGATTGGTGGAGGATGGTGGAGGTGTTCGACACTTCCTTCGTGGACGGTCCTGGTGGTCGACGTTGCGCTGGAGCTGTTGACACAACGCCGCGACGGCTTCGCTGTAACTGGCGGGCTCCAGCGTTGGTAGGTGCCGCGCGACGAGCGCCACGTGGGGACCCTTCAGCTGCAAGGCGGCCTGGGAGGTTCGAGGGCCCAAGTTTGGGGGTTTGGTTCGGACCCACTGGCTGACATGGAGATGACTTGTTCATCGGTTCAGTTCATCTGAGGTCAGAGGTGAAACTTGGGAGAACCAGAGCGGATCTGTACTAAACACATTGCTAGCTGCTAGCCTTTAGCGAGTTCATTCATCTGCCTTTTCCCTCTTAAACTGGGACTCCTGAGCTGGAGATCCCTGGTTAGTTTGGAGAACCAGACTTTAGCCCACTTTCATGCTTAGTGGGTGTCCGGATCCTTCAAACAGGTTGATTCATCAGAACATGTTGAAGAACTGATTCCAACACCAGGGGCGGCTAAACCTGTTTGTCTCCATTGCCTAGGACTTGCAAACCACAGAACCAACACCTGAGGTCCTGCTGGTCCTGCATAATCCGGTCTCTGGATTTGTTAAGTCCGCGAGCATCTGTGCAGAAGGCATGTTCAAAGCTCTCCAAACATTCTTCAGCTACGATTCCATAAGCATCAAGGGAAGTCAACATAGATTCAACATAATTTATACTATCTCAATGCTTTTCCAGAACATCTCTGGAACATATCAGTGAACTTCAAAGGAATTCCAAGAACTCCACTCCACAGAACTTGAACGACCTTCAGTGCGTCCAGTGGATGGATTCATCAGCAATGTCCCAAGCTGTTGAGATTTCCACATCAATCTGAAGGGTGGGGCCTTGTGGCGAAAACACTGTGAGTTCTTGCCAGTGTGTGTTTTTCTTGGAACTGCTGCTTTGTCACAATACCCCCCCCTTCGCAAGATCTCCCTCCGCACATATGAAACATCTTGCTTTATGACGTGCCAAACCACAATCATTCCCAAACTTCAACATCTCGGTACTCGTCTCAGTGCATCACCAACACCTGGTCAGCACACTCGATAGTGTCACAGCTTGAAACCTCTCGGTCGCAGCTTCCAGCGATCGCAAGCCGGATCTCGGCCTCCGGCTCTCAGCCGACCCGAGACTCGTCGCGGCCTTCAAAGCGGCCACCAGCTTCACTTCCGTCTCCGCCACGCCGTCCACCGCGCCCTCTTCGCCCTTCTGCGCCCGCTTGGCCGCGCCGGCCGCGGCCGCGCTGAGTGCGAGGTCCTTCGGCTCGAGGTGGCGAAGGAGGCATCGGAGGGCCTCGGAGAACGGCCGATGTGACGGTTCGGAAGGACACGGACGGTGCATGTGGGGTTTAAGGGTCGGAGTTGGAGTTTGGTGGAGATGTCTAACAGGTGACGGGATCAATCATGGCAACAAACAGCAGCTCATAATATCTCATAATACTGAAAAGGCGCAACGGCCAGTTTTCCAACTACCGACTGGAGCCGTGACCGGCTTGCGAGAACAACACAAGCCCCCTTTGGAGCCTGTGCTCAACGGGCGTTCCGCCGCTGCCGGTAAGCCTTCTTCCGGATGGCGGCGTCAGCCCGCAGCTGCTTCGCAGCTTCAGTGTCCTTCAGCGCCCACGAGCCACCCTCGAGCACGTCCATGAGCCGACCGTTCCCGATCAGCTTAGTCAGGTCGTCAGCCAAGATCTCTTCTCCTGGTACCCAACGGACGGCTCGTGCGGCCCCATCTTCCTGCAATGCTTGCCGCATGCTAGCGACGTCAATCGCCAACCTCTTGTCTTCACCTAGGGAGGTGCCATTGAGGAGATCGTATCCCGTCCTCGAATCCAGAACTGCGATCTGGCGCCACTTCGCCACCGCCGCCATCCAATGTCGCAGCTGGAAGGCAGGATCCAATGCCTCGGCCATCAAAGCTCGAAGGAAGTCTGCCTCTTCCATCACCGTGGCTGCCTGACTGATCTCTGCAGCCAACGAAGATCGAACCACTCGTTTGAGCAGCGACGAGTGGAACGTGAGGACATTCACTCGAGCATCTCCCTCCAGGACCGCCGGGTTGGCGACAAGAAGAACTGAGCCGCCTTGCGACCTTCCACGGGGCATGCCACTGAATGAGGCATCCGACACACCCAGCACAACCATCATCTCAAGGTCGCAGCCCAGATGCCGAAACACTTGCCGTCGTGGAACGCGGGCTCGATCAACCAAAATCTTCAACTCAGCCAATGCGGAGGCATCCCCAACCCCCGCGAGCTGTTGAATCCGGGAGCATCCAAAGAGCAGATCTCCTCGAACTTGTCGTGCTAGCCAGCTCACTTGTCCAATGATAGTGCCAATCCAGGACTTCTCATTCGGAGTGAGAGGTTCCAATGTCTGGCCGGAAGCACGAACAGGAGGTTCTTTGATCTTGGTGCCATACTCATCCATCTGGATCACCACCGAGAAGTCCTCCGTCTGCTTCTCATAGCGGCCACAGAACTTCACAAAGTCTTTGGGGTGGGTCCAATCACCGAAGGTGAAGAGCCTTTTCAGACTCGGCCACAAATCTTCTTCGGCCCGTGGACTGCATACTAACCTCACATCATCAACATGCACCGCCAAGAGGGCCCAGATCTGACCATCAGGACCACAGAACGAGAACACCCCAGGCGCTAGTGCTAGCTCACGGCCGCCGATGCTCATGATGTCCCGCTTAAACCTCTGGTACCACAGCCTCGGACTTTCTGCCAAACCGAATCCAGCCTTCTTCATTCGGAACAGGTCGGTCCTGGCTCCCGGAGGTATCTTGGTCATGAGGAACTCACGGACAAACATCGGGTAGTTCTTGGGCGACCGGATGAAGACCCTTCGGCCCTCGGGAAGATAATCTCCCTGCAAAAAGGCCGCTGAAATGTCAGCAAAAAACATGCGCCACTTGTATTGGGCAGCGACAAAGCACAGAAAATTGTGCGACAAGAGAGAAGCTGTAGGAGCCTGAGTCTCAAAGTCACCCGCACGCTGATCTTTGTGCCCGGCGATGACCAGTCTTGCCTTTAATTTGGCCTCCTCCAAGTCCGAGTCCTCCGGCTGCTGATTCTTCGGGTCCGCTTTGTTAACGAGCACGAACCTGCTAGGAAGCACTTCTTCATCCAGGACCTTCTCATCCGGCATGACATGGGTCAGGGCATCGTGTTTGAAGTATATGTCCAGGGCGTCCTTGATGGGATCCTCAAATGCCCTCTGCCATGCCGGACTTAGCTGGGACCATTGAAGTTCAAGCCGGATCTTCCCAGTAGGTGGCCTTGGAATGTCCACCAAAGAGGTGTGTGATGGATCATCTTCCGCCAACTCTTGATGCCCCCGCCAGTGTGGATGTGGTTCAGGGTGGACCAGCGGGTTGTTGCCCTCAAGAACCTCAAAGGTGGCCAACACCTCCAGTGCTAACGCCACGTACTCCGTAGTGGTCGAGGAGTCAGAAGCCGACTCTTGCAGTCCACGAAAGGCCCGTGAGGTACTCTGTCCGTGTCTCCACAAATCCTCCACGAAGGCACGGCCTTGCATCCATGTTGCCAGCACCGGATGGTCCGGAATGGGATCCAAGGTCAGAAAACGGGTCACACCCCTCCATTGGCGACCCAAGTCCAAGGCAGTGTTCCAGCCCTTCCAGTAGATGTTGTCCAGGATGTAGTCTTTGGTGTTGGAAGGAGCCAAGTATCCCACTTGCGTAGTCCGAAGTCCATGTAGTCCTCGAACTCCCGCAGGTAGAGGTTCAGCATCCTGTGGATGATCTTCATCTGGAACGGTGCCAGGAACAAACATGCGGCGTCGAGGGTGAATATGTACTCTCCACAGTTCTCGCTGCAATGGAGAGTGCAACCAATAATCTCCTTGAGGACTTCGGGTGATGTAGAAATCATCGAATCCACCCTTGTGATAGGCCTCCACCAACTCTGCTTGGGTCAGGGGCCGTCGAAGTCTTCCAGGAACGTCGCCCAGCTGGCGCCATTTTGTAGAAGTCACCTTTGCCCTCGTCGACGGAGTAGGATGCCGTCTGATTCCCACCTGACTAAAGCCTCGAGGGGTCCTGCTTCTGGCCTCCAGCACGTCAAATGGCCGTTCCAGCGGGACACTCTCCAGAAGCATATCGGTCACGAACATCTGGCTAGGGACTTCATGCTGCTGACCGGTGTCATCTGTCACCGAAGGCAGGGTGAACAAATCAACGTCGATGAATGGTGAGTCAACCGAAGTCACATTGGTATCCACCGACTCCGAACTCACCAGTGCATCATCCATCTCTCCACTCTGCTCAGACTCTTCCGCCTCCGGAGCAACCACTACCGGCTTGGCAATGAGGGTAGACTGAGGTTCAAGCTTCTTCTTCATCTTCTTGAGATGTTCCTGGGTGGTCTTGAACGCCTCCTCGTAGAAATCCCTCTTTTGCCTCACCGTCCTCAACGCCGGGTCGTCTGCTGAAGATGATGCCACTGTCGCCCGGATAGATGAAGCCTCCATTGGATTCGGACCCACCCTCCGGCGCGTCGACCGTTCATGACCCGATGGTCGACCACGACCACTTTGGACACCTTGGGCGACGGACATGGGCACATCATCCAAAACCGATGTTGCCCGCCTCAACTCCTCCGGTCCGACCGGAACTTCAGGTGGGTCTTCTTCATCACTGAACTCCATCTGTGGATACCGACCATCAGGTTGATATTCCGGTGGTTGTTCTGGCGGCTCATCCTCCAGGATGTCGGCATTCACTCGACCTGAGCTCAACTGCTTCGCCAGATCCTGTAGGGCCTCCTTCGTCACCTTGGTCGCCTCCATCTCGTCCACGGTCGCCATCCTGACATACTCGAGAGGGAGGCCTTTGAGTTTATGCCGATAACGGAGCCACACACGCTTAATCGCTCCATCGAGGCGCTCCACCGCCACCACCACTGCCGGGCCAACCCATGAGACATGATCTTGTAGACGTCGAGCAAGACCACGTCGGTTGGCTGGCGGCTCATAAAACATGATCTGTGCTCCTTCGGCCAGCAATTCCATCTTCGGTATCCGTGCCCTTGAACCGGCAGCTCTCTTCAAGGCGTCACTTGCTTCAAGCCATTGATAGGCGTCTGATGCCGCTTTCCGAATGGCACAAGCACGGTAATGTGCCTCATCCATCGTCTGAGCCGGCTGCACCTGGAACTGCATCTGCCCGGCGATCGCCTCCATCAAGTTTCCCGGGATGTTGACCTCCTTTCCAAAGATCAATTGGGTCGGAGAGTACCCAGCCACCCGGGCCTGGCTGTTGCGAGCACACGTTGCCGCCACCACGGCTGTCCGAAGCTCCTCCAGTCCCAAGATCGTCTTCTCCTTGATGACCCTCATCAACAGCAGCTTGAGGATCGCCCCATGCCGTTCAGCCAGCCCCATCCTCCATTTCGCACTGGCAGGGACCAAGTCGTGGAACACGGAGAAGGTTCGGAGAAGTCCCTCCAGTTGTCCTTGATACTCGGGGCCTTGATCACTCATCAAAACTTGAGGAGGTCCAAACATGCGGAACCAGTGATCCCGCAGCAGCGTGACGGTCGTCTCTGCCGTGGCGTCGTCATTGACAATGGCCACCTGATACAAAGAGAAAGCATCCATCACATGGGTGACCGCGAACTTGCGCAGCTTGGCGTCCCACACAAAGAAGGTGTCCGTCACCAATCTGACATTGAAGGACATCGGCCGGGCGAATGCAGCCTTTGGCGTGACGTGTGGTGCCGTCACCCTTTTACACACCTGACAATCCAACTGTTTTATTGCTTCCAGGACAACCCGCTTGGCACCATTTTGGGACATCATGCGAGCGAGCTTGTCGTTCCCAATATGGCCAAGAGCGACATGAAGGTGGGCCAAAGTCGATCTCATCTTCCGAGGCAAAGCACCTGAGCTGCCCAGGAAGGTGATGTAGTCGTACTTGTGCAGGCCATCTGTCGCAGCCAACTGCTGCCTAATCTGCCCCTCAGCTGACTTCTCCACCTCCACGGGCACTGTGTCCCACATCTGAGACGCGGGTGTGGGCTGTTCCAAGTCCAACACATGGTCGGTTCCCTCTTCTCGCAAGGCCTCAAGGCCGTTGAGTAGCCAGCTGCAGAACG
The DNA here is from genome assembly GCA_963970005.1 of Durusdinium trenchii. Taxonomy (NCBI): domain Eukaryota; class Dinophyceae; order Suessiales; family Symbiodiniaceae; genus Durusdinium; species Durusdinium trenchii. Next base: position 145,518 of record CAXAMN010012091.1, read on the forward strand.
GCTCCGTCCATTCCGCTGCCAACGTAGATCGCCTCACCGACTTCAAAGTTCCTTCTATAGGATCTCGAATCCTCACAGTCCCTTCAATGGGTTGATGGGCTCCCGGTTGGCAATCACAGATCTTCTCTGGGAACATCGCCGTCTCCAAGGCCGGGTGGTTCATCTGCACTGCTGTTGGCTTCTTATGGGGTTGCCCTGATATCCGATCCTTGAGGCCCAGTTGACACAAGTGTACCACCTTTTGATGAACTTGTTGTCGACGAGACATGATGGGCAGCCGCAGTGCATCTGATGAAGAAGGTTGTTCCAACACCACCAAGCCCCCTGTGGAATTTTGAAAGTCCCAGCACCAGCAAACGAACTCCCAAAAGGGCAGATGTTGCCGACGAAGCTCTCGGAGGACATGTTTGCGTTTACGCATCCTCTGCCAGGAGGACCAAGGGCCACACGGTGGGGCCAATGTGATCACATCCGGCTGTTGGGTGCGAATGACATCCTTCAAGAGCTGCATTTCGCCTTCCTGGAGGAGGTCCAAACCATACAAGACATCTTGAGGAGGAAGCACTCGCCAGCATTTCCCCCGACGTCGGGCCAAGTCGGACAATCGGGCTCGCCCTGCAAAGACTTCGAGAAGTGTCCAGCATTCCTGCATGTTGACCTTTGCGTCCAAGACATCAAACATCTTGTTGTGAGTCTGCAGGGCCCGTTGCACTCCTTGTTGAATCGTCCTCGTCTGCCGTCGGTTGAGGGGCTTTCGAAATGAGGGTGCAGCTGCCGAAGTGACTGGACTTCGAAGTTCATCATTCAATGCCCGACCAAACTCACCCGTCTCATCGTCATCCACCATGGTCATGTTATACTCCTCGGGTGGGTCATTCGCCGTCACGAAGGCCGCCCCAGCATCCTCCTCTTCAGACACCGGGTCATTCGCCAGCTCATAGCCGCCGCCACCACTATGCGTCTCCTCTACTGTCCGAGCCAGGCCACCTTGGGGGAGTAGCACAGCTGGCGCGCTGACCCGAGGTGACCCCAAAGTGACGCGATGTGGTTGCCGTGCATCTTCATGACCCATCGTGGATTGCGCCTCCATTTCTTCTTGGGGTCCGCCTCCACTGCACCCTTCACTCGCAGCAGCAGCAAGATGAGCTTCCACTTGAACACCAGCGTCTGGGACTTGAGGCTCAGCATGAGGTTCATGGTGGGATCCGCTGAGAACTGAGTCGACAGCGACGGGAACGGAGCCTCGTCGCCCGTCAGGGCCGCCGCCCGAACTGCCCGCGGCGTCTTCTTGACCTTCTCCGACTGTGGCATGGGCTCTTTGCTTCGCCCTCGCCTGGAAGGCTTCTCGTCGACCACCGGATCCTCGTCCTCCAGCGACGATTTCTGCTGCATCATCCATTGTTGCATCTGGGCGAACATGGCTTGCATCCTGCCCATGTCCATCTGCTCGCTCGATGACGCGGCAGCCATCCCCTTCATCTTCGCCGGTGATACCTCTGCTCGAGCTGCGGTCCTCCCTGATCTCTTGCCCGGTGGACTCTGCGACGTAGGCTTCTTGACCATCTTGGAGATTGCGCTCCTGCGAACTGATCGAAGCGGGGTCCTCACCTCCAATTCCGGTTCGGCCTCCATCTGCTCGGGCCCGTCCTCTTCTTCCTCCAGGCCATCGCCAACGGTCTCCCATTCGTTCTGCGACAACTCGTAGACCTCCGGTTTGCCGCTCCCTCTCCGGGCCATGGGTCGCCGGGGCAAGACAGTCACTAGCGTCCGGGCCGTCACACGTCCCGTCCCGAATTGCTGAACCAATCGCCCCGGCGAGCACACAAATCTCCTTGTCCTCATTCCACTCAAAATCAGGATCGATGGAGAACCGGCCTTCGATACCTGCTTCATCAATCGGTATGACATAGTGGCCTCCTTTGGATTGTTCTAAACCAAACTGCTTCACTCCATATCGTCTAGAAGTGATCGAGTGCGAGGCCGTGTCGATAACGAGTCCCAGCTCCGAACAGACCGGTTTGGACAACAAAGGGGGACAGTTACCATGCACCACCGATATCCTCAACAAGGCTTGTATGCCCGCAATGTCGACCTCCAAAATCACCGCAAACTGACTGTCCACCACTTGTCCATCTCCAAAACGGAACTTCTCACCTTCAGGGACCACCTTGAGGTACCGCTTCAATCGTTTCCACTTCTGCACCACTCGGTTCACCCAGGTAGTGCCCGCCACCGTTCTCATACACCCCAAGTCCACAATCATCTTAGTATGGTCCTTCCCATCCAGTTCATCCAAAGCCCAAAACACTTGATGGGGAAGAGTGGACTCATCCTGCCCGTCTCGCACCATGTACACGCCAGCGGCCGCGAGAGACTCCAAAAGGGCCCAATCCTCTTGTTGAGGTCGTGACAGGGGAAAAGTCACGTTGGCCGAATGTACCTTCTTCCGGTACGGACATTCTTGGCTCCAATGGCCAAGTTGGTGGCATATGAAACATGGCTCCTTCTTCTGCTGCTCAGCGACCCACTTCTTGACATGCTCGTTTCGAGCGGCTGTCGGGCCTCCCGGCGACTCCTTCTGGAAGTACTGCCTCATCTTCTTGATCTCTCTGACCCGGTTCCGGGCCTTATACTCCTGGGCATAGATCTCAGCCAAAGGGGACGTCCCCGTTGATGACTCCGGTTGGTTGGTCACAAAGGCCTCATGGGGGGCAGCAGCAAACTCCGTCATGTCCTGCTGCAACTCGTTCTTCTCCTCATCCTCTTCCAGGGAGTCTTCACCCAGCATCTCCAGGAGCTCATCCGGCAAGGCCTCCTCGTCATCTTCCTCCACAATCGCCATCAAAGCATCTCGAAAGCGACGCCGAGGAAAACGACCGCCACCCCGGCCCCGTGGAAAGAACCGGCGGCGTGCTGCAGAAGGCTCCGATGATGTAGTCGGAGTAGAAGAGCTGGAGCCGGGTTTTTGTATGAGATACTGATCCTCATTGTCCAATTGAGGCTCCCCCCGACCAATGGGGCATTGAGCAGCTCCTTCAAACTGTTCGGCCAGCTCCAACAGGGCCGATATCACCTTATTCTCATCCTCGACATCACCACCACAGGCTGCCTTGAGCAATGCAAGATCCTTGCGGGTCAACTTGGCGGAATCCAAAAGGTGGCCAACATAAAAACAGGAGCCAACCCGATAGGCCGGAGAAGTCTCATTCTCTCTTCGATAAATCTCCGCCCGGTTGATGAAACTCTCGATGCTCTCGTTCGGCAGGCGGGCAAGCTTCATGAACTTTTGCCGCCGTTTGTCGATCTTCTTGTTGTCGAGGAGCCTGATGATTGGAGATCGCTCCATCTCTTGCTTGATCAGTTCAACACCTTCTGAGGAGGTGACCTGCTCGACCGTGAGGTGCTGAACGATCTTGCCGGCTCGTTCACGTAGCTGTTGCATAAGCCTCGGCCCCCTCATCTCGATGGGAAGAGACTTCCCTTCGGATGCCAACCAAAACGTCACCGTCCGCCAGTATTGCTCCCATGACTCACCTGGTCGAGCATAGAATATTGGCGGGTATGTGGTGGAGATCTTGCCGGTTGCCACATTCTCTCTGGTTGCACCTTCCTTGGAAGTGGCACCCGATCCTCATGCCACCGAGGGTTGTCCTGAAGGGATGTTCCCCGAGGGCTTATTCCAAGCCTCAGTCATGTGGGCTGCCGGTGACATTGGAGACGGAAGTTGTCCATTGCCTTCAGGGTCACTCTCCTGCTCAGACGAAGGTTGCCCAGGAGGTACGGTAAGACCTGCGGCTCGTTGAACAGGTAGTCCCACTGATGAAGTCCCCCAGTCACCTGCATATACTCCAACACCTTCACCGCGGCCAGGATATAGTTCCGCCGCCTGATCACCTCGATCCCGACCAGCACGTAGTGTCTGCCTCTGTTCACTCTGTGCAGACCTCCACGAGGTGGATGACTCTTCGCTCTTCCAAGACCGTTCTGACTGGCTTGAATCGGTCTCCCAATTGTGATTCTGTCCAGTCCATCCCCAGTCCTGGGACCTCCCACTCCAATCACTTGAAGACGAGTCATCCCACCCCGAATCCATCCAGCCCGACCGGTTCCACACCTCATCGGCCCAGTAGACATGTCGTTCTTGAACCGGTCGTTCCACTCTGTGCCAACTGCCCTCCGACGATTCCGTCCGCGAAGCCCTTGACGAGTCCTCGGAAGAGGACCAGTTGGCGTACCTCTGGTCTTGTCGGGGTTGAGGCGTCATCCATGAGTCCCTCCATAGCCAGGGGTCCTCACTGGCACGGCTCGAAGACCTCGAAAGTGCTGACCCCGAGCCCCCTCCGTCACTCGCCGACCTCCAGTCTGCCAAGGGCTGACTTGCCATCCGAGCCGTCCGATGCAATCCTCTGCGATGTCGATGAAAGAACGTGGGCATCGGAAGCTCGGTCGTTTCTGGAGCGAGGGGGGGCTCCATTCCTCCACCAGCACTGATTGCAGCCGCTGCCTCATCAGCCGCCGCCTCATCCGCTGCCGCGCCATCAGCCACAGCTCCGTCGGTCGCCATCCCAAGGCTCAAGCTACGGACCTAGCAAGGAACCTACCGCCCCGGTATTCGGGGCTCCGCTACCACTGAAAAGGCGCAACGGCCAGTTTTCCAACTACCGACTGGAGCCGTGACCGGCTTGCGAGAACAACAATAATATGTTGTCATACTGAAAACTGGCTACACACCTACATTGCTGAAATGACTATAGTCAAGCAAAGGATTTTCGGTTTGGACATGTTTTGATGTTTGGTGTTTGGAGATGACTTGGTACAACATCATCAAAAAAAAAACTGAGTTGGTGGATGAGAACATCACTGCGGCGTGGTGATGTTCTCATTTTGTCATATTATGCCATGTTCAATCCGCATGTGGCCACGTGGTGGGCTGAAATTTCACCACGTTGGGTCTCGGCTCGCAGCAACCGCGCGGAGTAACAGCTCCCAGTGGCACTGATGTAATTTCGGCGGCTGCAAACGGCAAAGGCCTCCAAGAGGGCTCCTCCAGACGAGTAGACTGGACAGTCAAAAGGCTGCTTGGGGCACTTGGAGAGCACTTGAGATTCAGAAAGAAAAGGGTTATAGGCCCTCCAATGACCCTCAAAAACTCTGCTTTAATTGGAGGTCATGCCGCACACACAAAAAAAACTCGGGAAGAACTCCTTGAAAACAACCTGTCAAACGGGGTCACCATGGATCATCAACCATGGTCAGCAAAAAAACATCAAGGGCACACTACTGGTCCAGGCACTGGCCAATGAAGACGCGCATATTTTGTCCTGTTCTGCCAGGAATGCAGCCACGAACTCCGGAGCACTGGTGTGAGCTACTTCTGCCTTCATTCATAGGCAGTCATGTGAACTTCACCCCTTTAAGGGAGCGTACCCTTTCATCGTGCTGACAAGTGGTGTGTTGCATCTTAAATCCTTTTCATTGAGCCACGTGCAGCATCAAGGCAAACATATCAGCTCCGTTGTCCCAGAGGGTTTTGATGTGACTTTTACCCCATCTCAGTGTTACCGCTAAAGACAGGGCAGGACTGGACAGTTGTCTGGAAAGGTATATACCAAAGCAATGGTGTTCCAATCCCTCACCAAGTCACACACTCACAGACACCAAAGATATCCAAACCCCAAATTCTAGCACCACCGACACATCAGGAACCACCGGCACGGACGGTGGAAAACCGCTTCAGTCCTAGGCTTCGGACGTGTTCGTGCACGGGGAACATCGCGCCTTCCAGGCCTCAGAAACCACCCAGGATCCGTCTGTCCCTATCCACAGACCGAAGCTGAGGTACTGTGAGCAGGGAGACTCTTAGAAGGTAGGCAGTCTTGGAGGCGTCGAAGCGAACCTGAGAAGAAGGGTCCTGTGGATCTTTCGGGTGTCGCCCTTCGAACCTTCGATCTTCGATCGTGGGACGCCAACGAACTCATAGAGAGACGGCGCACTTGCAACGGGTGCCCTGTCTGGAGACCTGTAAGTAGGGTAGGGTAGTCTATTGGACACCCAAACAGGATGATCCTAGGTATACATATATACATAGTAAATTAATAGCGCGTTCTTCCCATCCCCAATGGCAATTGGGAACTCTTCGGGTCTGCTCGGGGGGAGTGTCCATGGAGTCCGGTGCGATCCCGGTGACGATCGACCAATCCGGTGGGGGGCCTTTTTTTGGAGGTCAACAAAGTGTGGGGATCTCGGGAGTGGCTTAGTCCCACTCTTTAACTTAGTTTACAAGGGACTCTTGGCAAATGTACTTAGAAAACCATGCACTTTTCATCATCTTCCACTGAAGTTTTGGACGGAATGAGTCCAACTGACAGCCGGTATCTCCTCTTCGGGAGTTGTGTCAAACACGACTTGCAGGTGCGGCAAAAAGATATATGCACCCCTAACTGACCAAACTGGAAGAGCGAGTTGTTTTCCCAAAAACGGAACTATCATACCAGGACAAATCGGATGGAACCCACTACCCGGTCACTACCCTCCCTCCCCCGGGGTTCCAAGAGTTCTGAACGCCGTTTTCAGGTGGATCGGGTGGCCCGTTTCACCGTCGTGGCTTAAGGAGTTGAACATCCTTGGGCCTTGATGGCCTTGGGCGGTCTCATTGCTTGTTGACATTTGTCTCTGCCAGGAATGGTCCGAAAACCTCTCTGTTAAGTCCGAAATTGGGCTTCTATGGGACCAGGTGGAAGGGACTCGCGACTGCCACGATCGGAAAACGCATTCACATTCCCGGCAAATGTCCCCTATCAGGGGCTGAATTTGGGGACTCAGAATTCAGAGTCCTGGTTTGCTTGGTGTCTCTTTTAACCGATCCCGTGGTTTCAGCTGGCTTGGAGGATGCCAATCACCATGGATCATGGCGCCATTAAGCTTCAGTGATGTGCTTGACTGTCAATCTTGATGCCTTGATGTCCTACCAGGTCTGGTTGCACAACTCTTCCGACTTGTTGGCTCTTTGATCCTGAACTTCGCATCTTGGCGGCCTGCTTGCCATACCGAGAAAGGCATATCAATGCACATGGAGGATGTCTGACAAACTGCTTCCCACTCGCCCAGCCCAATATCAGAATCAATCCCCCAGATTGGAGTCTCTCACCTGTCACCGGTTTCAATCGATCCATCATACGATTTCGATCTGCCCCCACGCGTCCACCAAACAGCCCAGTCACGCTCCATCACTTCATTCGCCTCCTGAGAACAGCACCGGAGTCGGGGCCGCAGCACGTCGTTCGCGAGCGGCGCGTTCTTCCTGCTATGGCGACCCTTGGCGTAAGTGACGGCGACGGCAAACACCTGCAACTGCAGCATGGTTGGAGTAAGCCGTCACTGTTCCAACTCTTGGATTCCAATGGTTGGAATTCGACGTCTTGGACCTCCGAAGCCTTCTTGAACCTGCTTCACCGAACCCAGACTCCCAAAAAGCAGCCAGCCGCCCTGGTCTAAAAAAACAAAACCCACCGAAAGAACGGACCTGGTGCTCCAACCCGCGCCGAGGCTCGAAGTTGGACTCCAAGCGCTTGAAATGCTCCAGCGCCTCCCCGCGGTCGCCTGGCCGAAAACCTGGGGCAAGGTTGTTCGGGTGTTCGGCGAGGTCCTTTGTTTGGCCGGTGTAGACGCAGCGAGGCGGGTTTGAGGCGTAAAAGCGGGTGAAGCAGAGTGGGGAAAATCATGTAGGATATGGCAAAAGGTGGAAAGTCCTCCCATAAACCTGTCCAACTGTTCCCACAAAGATATTTCTGGCGTCCGCGCCCCCGAACTTCCGAATGACAAAGCACTCACACTTCCAAAAGGCAGGAAGACCAGCCGCGACCTACGACCCAAACGTCCCGGATTGGATCGTGTTTCGTCGATGATTTGGAGCAGGTTGCTGGTGTTCAAGGCAGAGATGATCCTCTCCTTACACGCACATGGCAGGTTCCACAGGGAATGGAGACTATTTCAGTTGTTTCAGTTGACCCAAAGCTTCGGAGCCATAGGAGAAATCTGTGCACTGCAAGTTCCAATGAGTGGAACATGAGCACTGACTGATGGGTAATTATAGAGGCCAAGGTTCCGTCCAATAGCATTCCCTTTAACCCGACCGGGAGGACCGGTAGTTGGTCATTTTTGCAATGAGGAGCTAAGAGTTGATGAGCTTCTGGGGGTTGTGTTGCCTTTGACATCAGAGCAGAAAAAAACAGCTGGAGGGTAGAGAGACTCAGTGCCCCCTTCGGGGGTTCAAACATGAAATCACAAAGTCCAAGTATACGGCTGACATGGAACGCGCAAGTCTCTGGTTGGTGTGGAAAATCGTGCTTCAAATCTTCCAAACGTTGAGTTTTGAAATATATAGACTTTGGTGGAGTAGAGCCAATTCAGAAGCCCTTAACGAACTGAGGGGCTATGTCCTCATGTAGTGAAACGTGAGGCAAAGGCCAATGTCTCTACGTCAGTCCACAAACTCTCTACACTCTCGGCTGAGCTGACCACTCTGGAAAGAGAAAGACGTGAAAGACGTGGGTGAGGGCCCCCTAAACATGCAGGAGCAGGGAAGAAACAACATATCAACACGGTGTCCTGGCTGTTCAGGGCCCCAAAATAGAAAACCTCACCTGCATAAGACCAATATTCCAGAGTTCTCAGCAAAAGACACCGAAGGATGGCAAAAGACCTTGAATAATCGCTCCTTAAACCGAGCTCTTGTTTTCTCACCCAAACAAAGGCTGCTGAAACATCCGTGAAGCACCCAGCTAGCTGGTGTGAAAGTTGGTGCTCATTTGCTCCAAGGGCAGGAACTTCTGTGCTCGTCCCGACCCGGTTCAGACACTCTCAAAAGGATGTGGAATGAGAGTTCCTTGCACTACTTACTTTCCTCAGGGGTTCCCTGGTTGTCCACTTTCATTGCCTTTTGGGGTCATGGAGGGTCACCGACACAGCACCAAGGTGCCAGCACTTGTAGATTCTCAGGCCCCAAAGAGGCCAAAGCCTGCAAGGCCTGGTGGAAACGAGGCCCGGAACACACGGAGACTCGAACGGCACGTTCATCCTGCTAAAAGACCTCTCTATACATATACGCTCCATGTATGGAATATATGCCTAAATTGATCCCCCAAATCACCCCAATGTAGGCAAAAATGGTAGTCTCATGGAGTGTATGGGTATAGATCTTTCAACTATGCAACATGTTTGCCATTGTTTGCCTTTCTGGCTGCATATATATATATATATATATTCCTACATATGAAAAGGCAACCACTTTGCATAGTTGGAAGATCTACACCCTGGAAGACCAAGATGGACACTGAAAACCACTGGTTGGTAGAGGAAAACACTCTTCCAGGGGGCCAGGACTATCAGGATCTATGTTGCTTTTCGGGAGTGCATGGACATGTGGGTTTCTTAAGGTCCGTCCTTCCGGTGAGTCTCGAGCCTGTCCAGAGCTGCGTTGCTGTCCCTCCTTCGTGGGTCCCCGAAACAAAGGGAGGAACCACAGCTGCGCCCCTTGGGATTCTCGAGCGCACCATGTCACCATGTACAAATGGAAAGCAACGATTTGTCATACCGTCTACGGGTCTCTCTCTCTCTCCCTTCCCTTCACCCAAGTCTTCATCTGAGGTGTTCAATGGCAAGTCTTCCGAGCAGATCGGGTCTCTCCCGACCTCTGTACAAAGCAGAAACCCACCAGCACCATCCAGGTCACCATCCAATCCGGTCCCACCTCTTGGCGGGGAGGCCCACGTCCATCTTGACGGCCAAAGGGTTCCAACGCCTCCAGCAGCAGCTCACCTTAGGAGTGGCCGGAGCGAGTGGCCGGCTCGGAACCGCGCCGAACAAAGCACAAAGAATCCTCGGGTTTGGGGGAGTGTCCCGAGATCATCTAGGGAAAACACAAAGCAACCCTAAAGCCAATGTGTCCATAGAAAAGACTCCCAGATTCAACAAAATCAACCCCAAATTTAACGGGAAACCTCCATTCACCATCACCGCACGGGTCACAGGCGGACTTTCGCATCACCTCGTCCGCTGAAACAAAGGCTTGTCGGAGCGCTTCGGCAGCTCTTTGACGGAACTCCTCCTGGTTCCACGGGTGACCGGGTAACAAGCTAGCATGAGCTAGAGTCGACTCGAGCATATCTGCTGCGTATCTGCAGCTCTCTGGACGGACGGCAACAGCGCCGACAGAGGTTCCATGGTCAGGACATGATCGTGTCCGATGCAACTCAATGTGATGTCACGTTGGGGGCAAATTCTGGAACGAAGGCACAATCGAGGATGGCAAAGTGTCGCTGGTCAAGTCACCGTGGGGGTTGCAACAAGAACAAGAAGCCACGACATGTATAGGGAGTTCCGACATCATCTCACACGTTGAACGCAAACATATTGAATATGTAGCATTACAGCTATATTATATACAGCTATTTTAATGTTGAACAGCAGTTGCACGGCCACTTGGGCGGCATCCGCGTGAAGTGTCCGGGGTTCCCCCGCCTTGTCTCTGTCCAGGAACTTGGCAAGGACTGGCACAGCCCGTTCAGCACATTTGCTGCCGAGCCTTTCTTGCGTTGATCACAGCACCAAATTGTACTATAGAAAGGGCATGAAAGGGCTATAGGATGCTATAGGTCACCACTGGACACCATGATGCCATGCTTTCAGCCAACATCAGCCAACAAAACGTTCAACCATGTCAAATTCCGTTGTCTTCATCTGAGGTGAGGCATGGTCGGCGTCTCACGCCGACCAACTTCAACGCGCCGACGTCGGAATCGATGTCTGCGCTGAAGCACAGGACTGAGGACTTGTTGAAAGAGAATGGGCACCCCGTTTATATAATGCTTGATCATGTAATATGTAATAGCCCTCTTAGGTTCTTCTTATGTATATATATATACATATATGTGTTTAACTATCTTAGGTTCCTATTATATAATAATATATGTTTTATAATATACTTATTATACAGTATATGTTTTCTCTTAGGTTCCTCATGGTGCATCCAAGACAAAGGAAGAATGAGCTCAGAAATCGATTCTTCCAGAATGCGATCTTCGCTAGGCGGTGCTGGGGATCCACGGTTGGGGTTCCGAAGGCACGGGTGGCATCTTGGGATGAGAAATTCTAGTGCCTTCCACTCCTTTGATCTCCTTTATAGAAGTCATGAGTGATCAAGACGAGAGCTGCCACGCTTTTGTTGCAATTCAACTCCTTTGGTTTCACCCCGGACTGCTGACAGGTGCTTTCCTGGTGAAAAAGAGAAATGGATCCAATGGAAAAGCTCAATTGCCAGGGTCTCATTGCTGAACTCCTTCGCTACACTGCCTGAAACGGAATTGGAGTGAACACCCCCTGTTTGGTCTTCGGATTTCATGGTCATCCCTGTGGGGCTCATGCCTTTCACTGGAGTTGGAACACAAGCCCCATGTTGAAAAAGAAAGGGCTGTCCTTCCGCGAAGCCGGAGCCACGTGGCCCTGTGACCCCTTCGAGGCACACGCCCAAGGCATCGATGGCTTCGGGCGGCGGGAAGCTGTTCGCCAAGACCGCCCAAACCTGAAGACCGGATGTGGTTTGACTGCCGATGTGAAAGTGGAGAAGAGAAAAAGGGCGAGCACGGGATGGGGATCATGGATTGAATGATGGAACCGGAGTCCGGGTACGAAATCATTGAGAATTGTGAAATGATATGCACAACTCACTTTAGTATCCCTAATTTTCTGGAGTCTACCCTTGCATGCCACGCCGTTCCAAGGATGTGGTAAGGCCTGATTGTGAAGAAAGGGCTCCACTCACACCCGCTATGACTCAAATCCCTCCTCCTGGTCTGAGCAAGAACTGTAGAATATATAGTACGTGGCACTGGAAGTCCTATCTTCCAAAGCCTTGAGTGGGAGATCTTCGTTTCAATCTACAACTTTCATCAAAGCTGAGAACAAGTTGGGGAGGCCTGCGCCTCCCAGCTTGCTCCTTTTGGACTCAGAAGAATCCCCATTTTCTCCCTGGAAGAATCCCGCCGGTTCAGTCTGGACATGCGCTGGCTTCATGCAAAGTCGACCACTGCCCAGATCCTGTGCCTTTTCGGGTCTCGAATATCCTGAAGATATTGAACAATGAAAAGAACCACTCCATTGTACCAGGGCCAGGGGCAGCAGGGGAAGGGATTCCATCAATTTCGCAACATTGGGCGGAGAAACCACCCTGGTGCGAGTTGGGTCAAACCGTCGTTACCTGCCCTGCCAAGGAGCGGGTTCCAAGTCAGACACCACCGAGACCTTGTAGGAAACTGAGAGGTCCTCATGCACAAAAACACCAACTGAGTGTGTTGTCTCAGCATCATGCATGTGTGGGGACACTTGGGAGTCTCAACCTGGCTAATATACACAAGATACTGTCCAAGACATGAAGAGATTGGAACTGTGAGATCACTCATGAGCTTCTTCATGCAGTGTCCCACCATAGGAAGGAATGTGAACTGCCTAGCTTTTGACCAGATGGGTGAGCAGCCCATCCTCGAAGTAGACGGAGGCCGGCGCCAAATCCTCCATCTCTACATAGCTGGCAGGTGCGCTCGAGATGAATCGTGGGTAGTCCTGCCGAAGCAGAGTGTTCGTGTTGGGCCAATGGGCTGGCTAAGCGTTGTGAATTTTCTGTGGTATAAGACAGTATAAGTGGAATAGTGTGGAATGATGTGGAATGTATCTTCTTCAGTCTGCTGGCACATGGTTAATATGTGTTGGAATATCCATTTTCTTGGGTGCCTATAGGTTCTGGACAGAGGGACATGGGGTGAACCAGGGGTGTAATCAGCAATCAAACAGGCTTCCCCCTTCAAGCCTTCAGGTTGATGTCTTGGTCCTTCAGTGCCACCCACCAGGTACCGAAGACTCCAAGAGACTCCAAGCACCGTTCATATCGAAAATATCAAGACTCACCCCACAACAGTTGCCATTGTCAAGGTCGTGGTCATTGTTGGGAGATTTGTTCTTCGTTCGGCGCTCCAAATCCGTTCAGATCAGTTGCGCTTCTTTTCGTCACAGAAGCTTCGACCATGCCACCTTCGAACAGCCGCCTTGTCTACAATTAGGGCAAAATGCCTGGTTGATTCTGAATTCGGCTAGCCTGGCTAGCCGAATGTGTGACTCGAACTCAAGCCCGTCAAGGTTAGAGGTGGCCAGACTTGCCTCCGGCACTTCAATGACCCGGCGCTGGAACGGAATGCAACGGCCTTGCAATCGATACGGCATGCCTCTGAGGACCAGGGGCAGCAAATACATAGATGTTATTGGCAATGTTCTCCTTGCTTCTGCATTTCACGCCATTTCCAATTGTGGAGCTTGGGCTTTGACAATCTGGGTGGGCCTGCTCTTTACGGAAGGCTTCATAGACCGATGAAGCGGGTCTCAATCATTGGGGGCGACCCAGCTGCAAACATGCTGCTGAAAGTTTGCAATAGTTATGGTTATGGAATGAATACTAGAATCGGCCTCCAATCCCCATTCTTGGAATCACAGATTCTTGTCTTGAATGCTTCTCCAATCAAATTTAACATGATTCATCTGCCAGCTCCAGGCCGGCCCAACACATCCACCATCCAGTCCTGGCGATAGAACTTCAGCGCCTGTGACACCCACACCACTAAGACGCCGCACAAAGCGCCTCACCGTGACGGAGGTTCAGTCGGCTGCGCTGAGGGCGTTGCTCGCGAGACTTCGTGGTGTTTCAGCTCCCAAGAATTATAGGGGCCGCGACTTAATTTTGGAATGATTTGTTGTTTACTTTTTTTGTTTTTCGTGTTTCGTGGCAGGTGCAGTACTTTGTGGGCCTTGGAGTGCGGATTTTGTGGCAGGCGCAGGACTTTTTGTGGACCTTGAAGTGCAGATTTCGTGGCAGGTGTAGTACTTTGTGGCCCTTGGAGTGCAGATTTCGTGGCAGGCGCAGGACTTTGTGGACCTTGAAGTGCAGATTTCGTGGCAAATGCAGGACTTTGTGGATGTGGAAGTGTAGAGTTGGTGGCAGGTGCAGGACTTTGTGGGCCTTGGAGTGCAGATTTCGTAGCAGGCGCAAGACTTTGTGGACCTTGAAGTGCAGATTTCGTGGCAGGTGCAGTACTTTGTGGATGTTGAACTGCAG
>CAXAMN010012091.1:159772-193082 GCA_963970005.1 Durusdinium trenchii
ATGAAGTGCAGATTTCGTGGCGCGGGGGGGGTTGGGGGGGGCGCAGCACCCCCCCCAGCAGCACACCAGATCCAAAGGTGAGCAGCTCGTGCTCGCTTGCTTGCTTGCTTGCTTGCTTGCTTGCTTCCTTGTTTGGTTTCGTCTCTGCAACGCAAACAACAGGAAAAGCAAATGCAAAAAGAGAAAGGAGAACAGCTGCCAAAAAGAAAGAAAGAAAGAAAGAAAGATAGATAGATAGATAGATATAGATAGATAGATATAGACAGATAGATATAGACAGATATATATATATATAGATGGATAGGCCAAAAAGCCAAGAGCCACGAAAGCCACAAAAGCCAAAAGCCGCAGAAGCCACGAAAGCCAAAAGCCACAGAAGCCACAGAAGCCACGAAAGCCAAAAGCCACAAAAGCCAGAAGCCACACAAGCCAGAAGCCAGAAGCCAGAAGCCACGAAAAAACAAAAAGAAATCAAAAAAGGAAAAACACATCCAAAATTAAATAGCCCTCCATTACTGATCGACGCACTGGGCTCGTCCAAGGGGACGATGTCGCTGACGCTGTGCCAGATGCCTGTTGAACACCTGGATTCAATGAAGTCCCAGCTGAATGTGCTGAAAAACACATAAGTGAACACATACAATATATGTATATATATATAAATAGCAAACAAAACACTTGGGTTTGGTCTATGTGCTGTTTGAACAATGAGTGACTCTGGATATTTGGGATATATAGACCTTCTGTGACCTTCTGTTTGAACCGTATTATAGAGTCTAAACAAAGGTGATTTGCTTCTGGTCCAAATTATTCTAAATCTGGTGGACATTGCCAGCTTCGCCCACAAAACAGGTACATTCACAAAACAAACGCACATGGTTACAAGGAAGTGGAACAAGGTCCATTGCAGGAGCACTATCGAATGTTTGTGGCTTTGACCTTCTGAGCTGTGCACGTTTTCCTATGCATTCCCAATGTCCATTACCCAAACACTCCATGTATGCCATATATGCCTGCATTGACCACAAAAACCACCCCAATGTAGGCATATACGGCAGCCCATGGACCATGGAGTGTCTGGGTTACTTTTTAGAAGGGATCAATCGTCCAATGCCCTTTCCCTAAAAGAAAGATACTTTGCAGACCGGCCAAAACAGTGCTCACAACGCGCGCGGTTCAATTCCGATGTGCAATGCAAAATGGTCACTCTGGATTTCAGGGTGGCTTTCGTAGACCGGGGAGCGGCAAACTGGGGAGTGGTCCGAACTCCTTCCATCAACTCTTCAGTACGGGCGAACAAACAAAACCAGCTTGCATCCAGAAACTCATTCGCATCATCATCCTCTCAGAGAAGTCTTGGCCTAACCTTGGATGGTGAATTTGGACTGCCCAGAAACTGACCAGTTTGGCCAGCCCAGAACAAATAACTAGATCGTCAATGCATCAGGGTTTGGACCAAACTTCAAAGCAACATTCAGAATCAAACATCTTTACAGCATCTTGGTTTCCAATGCTTGGCAGAAATACTCAGAGAAATCGAACAATATAAGAACATATAAGAACTATATAAGAACGCCTTGTCCCAAAACTGTGCTGGGCAATTGGGACCTTTAAAACATGGGAGGCCAAATGTCCGTGATCAGTGATCCATAGTCTGCGAACTGTGTGCGGTTGCAGTACCCTGCAACATGGGCCCCGATATCCTGGGTCCCCTGTCTTTTGAAGAACTCCGACCTGCACCAATTATTGGATTCTCCAATCCTCAAACATAACCCAATTATAGAAGTTCATATACTCAATTGTCTTGTTGTAGGAGCAAGGACGCTACTAGGGGCTCGTGGCATCGCTACTAGGAGCAAGGACGCTACTAGGGGCTCCTGGCCTTACTACTAGGAGGGCATCATCAAGCAACTTAACTACACGACTTATTCCACCGCGCCTCGCACCACCGCCTCCCAGAAATTCTTCACCCGGTGGCTGCTGGATGCAGCTTTCCGCTGCGGCGACTTGCTCCTCACCTGGGGAGGTTCAAAAACACTCTCTGGAACTCACATGGTTAGGTGGAGTTCACCCCCTGGTTCTAAGGAGAGTAAGTCAAAAGGTGATGGGGAAAGGGAATGATCAGGTTGTGCGGATCGGGTCTGTTGTACTGCATCGTTGAACAACAAATTACCTGATGGAGTTGTGCTGCACATGAGAGATAGTGAGAGGTTTAGTCCTCTTGTGTGGATCTTGAAAACGAACACCAAGAATACAACGTTATCACAAAACATCATCTAATGAACGCGCCCAACATAGCTCGCTTTGCAGGCCCCAGATCTGGATCTGAGGATTTGCAAGAGCGTGGCTCCTTGGAATCTCAATGTGGCCCATGGTGGCTCCAATTTCGAGATTTCTCTGCTCTCAATTGGATCTGGATGTCGCACATGGGATGTCTGCATATACTCTCCCAACTCCATCCTGACCCCCCCCACCAACCCACCCAGCGTGATCCGGCGTGCCGGGTCCTTTGGAACTGCCCACGTGCCGCCCAGGTGACTCACGTCGCCCGTGAAGACGTCCGAGGCCCAGTTCTGCACAGTCCGCGAGTTGGAAGAAAAGAACGAGCAGCTGTTTGGATCGATTCCTGGAACAGGCCTCCAACCTACTAGCGATGGCCTCCCCTACTAGCGATGGTCTTCTTTGGTGTTTCTCCGAACTTTTCCACCTGTTCGACCAAGCAAGTGGGGTGCTTCAGGGCACAAAGAAGGTGATCTACTCACTGGGTAGGAACAGGTGTAGTTCCGTTGCGAGAGTTGGCAATCAGTGCAAGCTTCAAGGAAACAACATCGGCAGCGAAGCGTGGATCTCTCGTCCTATTTGAGACACGTGCATGAAACACAATCCCATCTACTGACGAGCAGCCGAGTCTCTACTCTTGGTTTACAGGGATATCTTTCGCCTGAAGGCCAAACACGGTGACTCTTTTTCGGTCAAGACTCTGCGACCTGGTGATCAACAACGCAACAAAAACGTTCCATATTATGGGGGGTCGTTGGACTTTCACTTTAGATTCTATTCTTAATATATAGTCATATTGTGCATACAGGATCCCTGCTGAAGTTGTCATGACGCAGGTGAAAATGTCCAACTATCGGACACTTCCTTGCCAGGAGAGCTAAGAAACAGTTCCACGCGTCAAAAACGACCGGATTCCGCAAAAACCATGTTTTTTTGTGGTTGGGGCGAATTGGGGTTTGGAAGCGAACGACCCCATCGGCCTGCAAGGCTGCAATGAAGAGGTCAGGGTTCGCCATCATCCGCACGCACTGGTCCCACTCGGTCCGTGCGGGCAACGTCCCCTTGCGCTCCAAGCGGATACCTTCATGCTCGGTGCGCGGCTGCTATTTTCGCTACAACGCAGTGGTTTTAGGTTCCATGTTGATCTTCCAGGGCGTAAGAAAACAACAGTACAAACTAAACAGTGCTAATGTGCTAATTTTGTTTCAGCGTGTTCCCCCATTGTTGGGATACGTCGAGCAAGCAGCCGTGGAAAAACAAAACAAGAGAGGGCACATTGTTATTGTTGATGCTGTTGTTGTTGTTGGTACTCTTGTTGTTGGTGGTGGTAGAAGCAAAAGCAGCTGCCCAACATAGTTGTCACACGTTGTGTTGTAACTCTGGAACTTCAAGGGGACAAGGTTAGGGATAGGGTTTAAGGTTTGAGGACATGTTGGTTTCGTAAGTAACTGGACTTGTTGGATGTGTTTCACTGAAGCCTGGGTTGGTCCGGCTGTGTTTTTGAAATGTTGTTCTGGAACGGGGGGGCAAAACAATGGACGCGGCTGAAGTGTTGTATTTCATTGGTATTTACAATGGTTTTGTTTTAGAAGTGTCTTTGCAGGCACAACAAATATCCCCATTCATCCCAGAGAAGATGCTTGTGTCGAACATGTTTTTCGTTCATTTTTCCCCAACCAGTTTACTGTTAGGGGTTCTCAATTCATTCTTAAGATGTGTCCGCCCTTTGTGTCACTGCTGGTGTCTGCCCTGGAACGCTGGCCATCTATCATTTCAGTCACTGCTGGTGTCCGCCCTTTTCCCTTTGTCCGCGCTCTTGTCTCCCTTCTTGTTGGTCATTGTGTCCGTCTTGTCTCCCTTCCGTTTCCTTTTCTTTCGCTTCTTGTCTCCCTTCTTGTTGGTCATTGTGTCCGTCTTGCCTCTCTTCTGTTTCCTTTTGTCTCCCCTCTTGTTGGTCATTGTGTCCGTCTTGTCTCCCTTCTGTCCTCCGGTCTTGTCTCCCTTCTTGACTGTGTCCGTCTTGTCTCCCTTCTGTTTCCTTTTGTGTGCCTTCTTGTCTCGCATGACACACATATATCTTAGGAATAATGTGACTGTATAACTCAACTAATTGATGCCAACAAAATAATGCTGAAAACTGGTTGTGGTCTATGCTTGCACAATTCAAAAAATACATGACATCAATTACACAACAGTTGTTTCTCAGTCGGTCTGGTGCAAAGAGTGCCACCCGAGTGATCCAAAAAGATTTTTCATGGCACCGGTTTTGCAGTTGCATCGCACCTTCATCCCTTCAGCAGACCTTCTCACCCGACCCGTTCTTCAACAAACGCTTCCGCTCCATGGCATTTTTCCTCACGGCCCGCCTCGCTCTCGTAACATGGGGCTGCCCACCATGAGGTACAGCACCTGGGGCGGAACGAGGGGCTCGCCCCGACGCAGCCGGAATGAGCCGCTTCGCGCGCCGATGCTGTGTGGCGAGGTACGAGTATGAGGTACATAGGTATGATGTGTACGAAAAAGAAGAAATGGCCACGGTGGATTTCATGATGCTTCATGGAGATTGTCACAATGTTTGAATTGATTGAACTTGGTGGTTGAATGGAGCTCACATATCAAGGTTCGTTTGATTACTTGGCGTCCTTCATTGAATTGAGCCACCCTGGCACCAACAAAGAGTTCGCTGAGGCGGAGTTGCCACTGAATGAGGTCTGGCAAGCTGCAACATCTCACTGAACCAATCCATGTTGCAATAGCAACTATTTCTTCCATTTTCTTCCTATCCCTTCCCTTCATGTCTGCTTTCCCCTTCTGTTGTCATGTCCCCCCCTTTTTTCCTTCTGCGTTTATTCAACACCTGTGACCACCGAAAGTGATACCCTGCATCCCCTGGCTGGGCCGACGACAGTCAAAAATTTAGGAGGGTGATACCCAGCCCTTTGATATTCACACCGCTTCGCGGTCGAAGCCGCCAGCACAGAGTAAAGGGAAAACAGACACACACACACACACACACACACACACGCACACATACAGACATAAACATCCATCCATGCATACAGGCATACATACATGCAATTAGCACCCTACCGGCTCGGCAGCAACCTGCGCTCGCGGAGCCGGGAACTAGCAACTTGTGCTCTTGGAGCCGGAAGGAAATGTAAGCGTGAAGAAGCGTTTCGCTATGGCCCCGTATCTAATCACCAGCCTTTTCACAGAGGGTTCTGTCTCGGTGCGTCTGTCTCGGTCTGTCTGTTTCGGTCGGTCTGTCTGTCTCAGTCTGTCTATCTCGGTCTATCTCGGTCTGTCAGTCTGTGTCTCGGTCGGGCAGGACACACGGACAAACACACCCATGATGTCAACAGTGCAGTGTCCCGGGTTGCACATGCATCTGCGATGTCGAAAACATCATTCTCCATGGCCGGCATAACCAGCATCGCGAACATTTGGTCCAAAACCATATCCATTTGCAAAACACAGCATTTACCCATGCTTGAGTAAAGCTAAAGCTTAAGATTTATCTGGCAGATTTCTTGCGGTTTGTGCGAGCCTCAACGCCTCGGCACCTTCGGTGCGGGCGGATTTTTGTCTTTCGCTTAGATCTGTAACTTACACCTGCTTGACCTCATCGGCTTTCTTTAAGCTTGACAAGACGCACTATGCGTGACGATCAAATTCAACCTCATCAGCTCAATCTAACGCACCAACCCCAAGGGACCTGCTCGCTCTCTCATCTCCATCTCCATCTCCATCTCCATCTCTCTCTCTCTCTCTCTCGGGTGGCTATTCTCCGTTTTGTTCAGCTGCGCCAAGGCACGACTTGAAGGCATGCCCTGCAGAGCCGTGGCGGATTCATAAACGCCTTGATCTCCTCATTGACGACGCCCGCCCGGTCGGTGGTCGTTGACACGTTCAATGCTGAGACGTGGGATGACGTGGGATGCGTCGTCCCACAGTGGAGGCGGGAAGTGTTGGTCTTCCGTCAGTCTTGCGTTCCATTGCGTTCCCAAAAGACGTTCGTTCCATGCTGAGAAGAACATGATTACTCATTACTGGATTCCCCAATCACCATCATTTTCACACACACAAAGAACACGTAGCCGCGTTTTCCACAGCACTGATGCCATGCTCGAGTCTGTACACGTTTCGGATATAGTATATGGCAAACCATATGAGATCCCAACTTGGGGACTTTCCAAACGAAGGATGAGAAGCGTGACCCAAAGCTCTCCCTCTCCTGGATGTCCGGTCGCTTCACCTTCTCCAGGAGACGAGCCAAGTTCTTTCCCACAAACTCCTGCCATCAAACTCGCGGGTTTGCATGCGGCCCCCATGCTGAAAAGAACCACCGGTTAACCCATGGAAAGAGAGAGCCGGTTTCCTGAGTGTACAGAGTAGGCGACAGACGGGTCTTCTCGTGACGAAAAGAAGTTCACACCACCATAGCATCCTTGCTCCGTTCGTAGCGATGCCCTTTGTTCCTAGTAGCGTCCTTGCTCCTAGTAGTAAGGCCAGGAGCCCCTAGTAGCGTCCTTAAGACTACCCAAAAAGGTGCCTGACTAAAGCCGGATGTAAACTAGATCTTGTGCGCAGTCCTTCTGTCGAATCCTTCTCTTTGTCTACAAATGTCAGCAGCTTTGTGCTTTGGGAGTCAATTGTCTCTCGGACTTTTAAGAAGGGAAACGTCCTTTTCTCTTCCAACCTACGTGGGTGATGCTATGTCAAACGGTCAGGAATTATAGAGGGGTCAAATTTGCATCGTTCGCTTGGGGGTTCTCCCCTCTATTCATATGAATCTTAATCGTACAAGGCAATATGGCTGTGCGTCATTCTACGCTCCGCGGGGACCGACCCGTTGACCAACACCCCGGGTCCAATGAACCGATTCCTAATGGTGAACAGGATGTCAACCTTCGATGGTTTGTACGGTGAGGTGTTGACCCGTCCGGCCCGTCCGGCCCGTCCTTGGAAAGCTCGCGCAGCTGCGCGACGCGACCTGTCCCGGGCGAAAACAGGCCATGGACACATGGACACCGGTGATATCATGGATGGAACCCCCTTCTGAATGGCGGGATGCAATGGTATCTGACCTTCCTCAACTGCTGAAATCCACAAAACGAGTTTTTGGCCGAGCCAAAAGTCCGGACGGCGATGCATATCGGAGAAATCAGCTTGGGCCGGTTTCGAAACGGTGGGTTCCTTTTCGGTGTTTTGCGCACTCTTGACCCGAAAATGGATTCAACTGATCCCAAATTCACACAGAAAATTCTGAATGCGTTCATTGGGGTCATTGGCCAGACTTAAAAATAAAGGCTTTCCAATTTCATCCAATGTCGCGTAGTACTCTGGTATCAAAGATCCTGGGATTGGGATCAGGACTCGCTTTCACCATGGAGGAAACTCCAAAAAAGTCAGGAATTTTATGATCGAGAAATCAGCAGGCCTTCATCTTGATCCATGAGTGTGAGTCTTTGACCTCAGTATATTGAGACACACAGCAAGGTCAAGGGCAAGTTCTTCGACCTGATGCTAAGGAAACTTCGATGCGAGAAATACTTCAACGTGTGAAAGAACATATTTCTGACATTTCCGACAGAAAGTGACATGGTGGTACGACCTCTTTCCTTGAAAGTACCTCTGCATGCTGCGCAAGCATAAGTCTCTGACACATTGCCGGAATTTGAACCTGCCAGAATGTGCTGTGTTCACTGGCATGGACTTGGTGCATGGACACTCCTTCTTCTTGGTGATGTTAGGTGGATGGGAATATTAGGTCGATACCTTCAACTCTTCACAAATATACCTGGACCATCCAATCAATGGGTGTCCATCTCTAAGTAGTGTATGGTAGTCCAGCCAGGACACCCCTTTGATGGTCCTGGTATAATATAAATATTCCAAACAACATTGACTTCTGTCTTTTTGAACTGACTTGATCTGAAGATCGGTCTTTTTTTTGAGCTGATCTGTCAGCAAAAAATAGTTTAAAAAGACTGCACGTGGTCCATGCTGGTCGCATTTTGCTTTTGTGAAAAATAACTGAGGCATAATGAGGCAAACCTTGTTGACATGTGTATTTATATATATATATACATCAGAGTTCTCTGCTTCCTGTCAAATTCTGAGGATGTTTTGAACTTTAAAGATTGACTTTGATGGACATGAAACGATGTCGGCACATCAGGTGAGGTCGTATGCATGGTCCAAGTTCTCATCCTACTGGAGTTCTCGAGAGTACTTAGTAGTCTTTCACACTTGGTTGAGAGTACGGTCGTTTCTTTTTCTTTCAGACACACAAGTTCCATTCCACGAGCTCCAACCAAAAAGCTGTTGGATTCCCTGTCGGAACCCCAAGCTCACCAAAAGGACCACTCTCCTTGTTCTGGGGTGCAAACTCCCAGTGACACAAATGCTATACAACGAGCTTGGCGCAAAGAGAGAGAGAGAGAGAGTGAAAGTGAGAGTGCAGTTCTTATCATGTTCGTTCAATATTCAATACTGTTCTGATCCGCAAAACGAAAGTAGACATCAGGCCATGGCCCCGAGCCATCTCTTTGAAGAGTAGCGATGCACTTAGCTACTAGTAGCGTCCTTGTTACTCGTAGCGATGCTGATGCTCTTGTTACTAGTAGCAATGCACTTTATTCCCATCTTCTTTCTGCGTGGCAAATGATCATCCCCACACAACACCGCGCCCTCTGACAACTCAGATCATGGCACCTGATCGGCGATCTTGGACTTGAAGATTTGAACAATGTCGCCCACATCTACAGCACACCTGACACAGCGATGGATGCTTGAAATATATGATAGTAAAATGGATGTGGTTCATTAATGGCAAAAAAAGAACAGCAACACATCTACCTGGACTCATCCAATGCGTATCCAGGGTAGTCCAGCCACAACACCCCGAGTGGATGGTCCAAATAGACGAATAGACTCCTTTCAAGGCCTCATGGACTGAGGCCCGCTGAGGCCTTCATGGACTGAGGATGCTCCATCCACTCCCTCATATGACCAAGCTTCTGATATGACTCCCCGGTGATTTTCTCAATGGTCACCGTCGCCGTAGCCATCGCTGCACAGCTCGGTTTGGACGAATGTGTTTGTTCTTGAAAACAGCTGAGTTCTTGTGTGGAAACAACACCTGCTGATACCGGGAAACCCAAATGATCTGGACAAATATGAATCCACCTCGGGGGCAGGTGCCTGGACTGCATCATGAAGTGCCTGGGGCTGTCTATGGAGGCATAGACTTTCACTCTTCGGCCTAGACTT
The DNA here is from genome assembly GCA_963970005.1 of Durusdinium trenchii. Classification (NCBI taxonomy): domain Eukaryota; class Dinophyceae; order Suessiales; family Symbiodiniaceae; genus Durusdinium; species Durusdinium trenchii. The sequence continues at coordinate 169,331 of CAXAMN010012091.1, forward strand.
CCACCGTTTCCATCAGAGGCCTGGTTTGCCTAATACATACGTTTGTCCCCTTTGAGGCCTACTCCTTGGAAAAGCCCGGGAGTAGAACGTCGATGGAAAGCTTCTATCGTGGCCGTTCTCCGGCTTTCCTGTTGGGCCGGGGAGAAAGATGGTTTGGATCGATGGGGAGTTCTCATGGGATCGATGACCTTTCACGAAGTTTATGCCTGCTTGCAGCTTAGGATTGACCAAACCATTGTCTTTTGGGTGGAAAACCAAAGTCACCATCCCTACATCTCCCTCTTTGCAAGATCCATCAGGCCATGCGCCGTGCGCTTCTGCGGATGAAAAGAATGCGGAACTCACATGGCCTAGTGGCTCGAATCATCCGAAAAGTGACCCCCGAGCACAGTCAACCATGAACCCAGTCGTGAGTCTTCAACCGTTTTGCGGAGAAACACTCGATATAGTAATAGTATACCGCAATACCATAGCAATATGTATAATGCCTCTTGAGGAGCAAATCCATGTAGGAGTTTGGTTGCCCTGAAGCTTTCGCTGCTTTTGACCACTTCGCAGCTTTCGCGCGTGCACCAGCTTTCTCGTTGGGTGAACTGCTATCTTCCAGTACATAGGCCGTCACTTGCTTTGGCATACCTGGAAGCAACGACCCAAGAGCACAAGACCCTGTTTCCACATCTGAATGGGCTTTACATGCTTTCCAATGGGGATGACAGGTCATGACCAATATTTGCGCTTGTATGGCCGAGACATGTGATACTGCATCTCAAGCTGGTCGGCCCCAAACGTTCCCTTTGTTGCTAGCTCGATTCGCTGACTGTCATATGATGTCATATGTCATATCCATAAGCCTTCTCTGGGATGTACAATCCTAGAAACCCTCTATGATGGAGATCCCTCATTCACAACCACCACTCACCACCGGATGGGATGGGAGCCGTCCGCATTTCTGCATTGCACAGAGTCTTAAACAGTAAATGTCAGTCAGTTTCGAACCAGCGACGTCCTCATCACGAGGTCCACAGTAGAACAAACTCGCACATATTTGCACCAGTACACGTGTTGCTGTCCTCAATCGATAAATAACGCTTCTTGGAAAAGTCTGGATCGGAGATACGTTGGCAGTTTCATGGTCAATAGGACGTTCACATGCCTGATACATACTTATATGATCTTATATGATACACCTGCACTCACAGCTGGGAAGTTCTCTCGTTGGTCGACCGAGCCGGTGTGACAGAGCTAGGACCCAGACCCTGACAAGAGAGTGATGTCATGGCCGTCGGCATCCTGCGTATGCCTCGGGAGGGACGGGTCACCGTGGGGCGCCCCGAGACGGACCACCGCGGTCGCCCCGAGACGGAGCACCGCGGTCGCTTCGATCACCGACCGCATCGGTGGGTCCCTGATCTCCCAAGGATAGCGCGTGAACATCGCCCCATCCACAAGGTGAGTTTCACATGAGAAACAAGAGAAGCTGAGAATGATGTTTTCTGCCTCATCCAATATAGTCTTGTTTAAACAATGTTTAATCTATGCTGTTCGACCAAAGACCCCATGATCTTGTAGGGTGGCGGTTGCCACCTCAAGCCCTGCAGATGACCAATCTTTGTGATATCAATGGGCCAGGAGCTTCACACCTACACTTTTTGTAGTCCATCGGCTGACATCACAGACCAGTTGCCAGTTGCCCGTGGATCTTCACCCCGGTCTGTTGGAAGCGAAAAAACGCGGCCCGGTTAGACCGCCAGTCGGCTCGGTGCACATGTGTCCCTTAAAGGGTTTGCCTCTTCCGCATTTTACCGTGGATTGGGTCTACAACTCCCAGAACTTCCCTTTTGACCGAACTACCCCACCTAGGAGTCATAGTCCACGACTATTCACAGGGTCACTCATTTGGGACTCTCGGAACGGGATAGATCCTATAAGGGTTCCAATTGTACCCAGTAGAGCGCGGGGTCAACTGTCACACCAACGCCCAAAAGTGGCCTGGGCGCAGAACTAGGGCTCGAGGTTTCGGTCAAGTTGGCCTGCCAGGGTTCACACAACATCAATCAGCTGAGCTGGGATCTTCACATGCCAAACCAGCTTCCATTAAACTTAACCTCCAAGGTCTTTGGAAGGCTCGTAGTTGTCTTCACATCTGAAACCCCAAGTGAGAAACTCAGGTTGGATTTCCAGATCGAATACGAAACTCGGCCGGCTGTTGCCCGGAAAACGCGAGTCAAAGCGTGTCGGGTCCTCAACCAAAAACCCACCTCAAAGCCTTGCTATGTGAAGCCCTGAGGGTGCATGACCAAAGACCATGCTCTTGTTTCGTACGTATGTCGCCTCATGTCGCCTCCAAAGCCATTCCAAAAACGAGGTACCTGGACCCTATCAGGAAGTATTCTCTTCGATTCCAGCTCTATGGAGGTCTGTGGACCTCCCAGGCCCACGGCACCTTCTTGTCGGGGCAGCAGGACGGATCGTCACCATCCGCCACCTCTGCCTCACCACACCGCGGGCGACACTGGCGACACTGGCGACACCGCTGCGGCTCACGACGCAAAACCAGCGAACCCCGACCGGCGAGAGAGACAGCCGTCAAGTGAAATATACTTAGGATCCCCGGAACTCTCCCCGGACATACAGTCGGGGACAGTTCCTTCTGTTTAAGTGGCGAACATCAGTCCAAGAGGTGCGGCGGTGCGGGACCTCGTCGCAGGCTGAGACGAACGTCTCAGGTTCACGTTTGTGCTAAGTCTCACCTTCTCAACTCAATCTGGTACAAAAATCCGATGCCCTCTGAGATGTTTTCCTTTTGAACTCAGGTCCCAAACGTATACCCTTTATGGATGCAGTTCTACACCATTCAATAAGCTTACAACAAATACTTAAAGATTCAACATCTTATACAACAAATACCAAAACTGCATTTTCTCCAACAAGTGTACCATCACCATCGTGGCAGTTGTCTAGAGCGACTTGCCAATAGATGATTAATATAGCGCTCCTTTCTGCTACTTATATGATCTTACATTGATCTTATAAATATGCTTACAATACATTCATGTTTTGCTTTTGCATGCTTTTGCTATGTAATGTTGCGTGCACCAATACATGCACGAGAAAACACCATGCTGACACCACGTGACACCACGTGACACTCGTTCCCGAACATCGGCGAAGCGCGCCTGGAACATCGGCAGGGCCGCAGTGGGTGGAGCGTTCCACGCCTTGGTCCACCGGCGCGGGCGCCAGCGGCGAGGAGCGCTCGACCGCGCGGCGGGGCCAGCAAACACCGAGCAGAGACCGAGCAGCGACCTGGTGATGGTGATCAATGGGTGGTGATCCACCATGTTCATCCAATCCATGTAACGAACGACCCACACCAGGTAGAACAAAGGTCTCCTGGTTTTGACCCACAACCATATATGTGGCTTATAAGGGATTGCACCGGATGGGTACTAAGCTGCAACCAGCATTTCAGCTTTGTTATCGCAGGTGTTGTGGCTCCACCTTTAACCCTTGTTGATGTTTCAATGCAAGTGGTGAAACTGTACCACAGCCCCTTCACAACTTGTGCGTCAAATCTTTGATACCCTTAGTCTTGTGATCTTGTCCCATCAGTCTGTGATCATCCATGATGAGCGTCCATGACCATCCGTTGCTCGCAGATTTCCTGCAAGGCCTCATGTTCGACCATGCCCATGCTCTGGTTTCGTTCTTACTCGCCTCCAAAACCACTCGATGTGCATCACGATCACAGGAAGACCACGGAAGACCGCTCTTTTCTTCGCGCGCGGTTCGCTCTTGGTGCCCCGGACGCACACGGTGCTCTCGTCACAGCACTCCACCCCACAGGCCTCAGTGGGGCAAAGGGATCCACAAAGAGGGAAGCCATGCAGGTCTTAGCGGCGATCAATGTATTCTGTATGCATTCTGAAAAAGATCGAGGATGCATCCCAACAACGCCATGTCGACCTCTTGGGCTCTCTGTGATCTTCTATGAAGTCTTGAAAAATACCCGGTTAAATATGTGGTTTTGTGACTCTAACTCGACTTTGTCATTTTCCTTAAGTAGACTCTTGATTAATAGACTCCCATCTGAAGAGGATTTTCAAATGGGGAGGTTATTAATCAATAGTCTACATTACACATCCTTCCAAGTCCGACTACCTTCTTTTTCAATGTCACCGCCGTCACCGCCGTCACCGTCATCACGTCCCCGCCTGAATGTAGCTCTCGCAGCCCGTGTCACAAGGCCGATGATACCTGCGGACGTCACCAACGGACCGAACGAGAAACGAACCGGACTGGGTCCCGGTGAGTCCAAACACGGGTCCATTCCGGTCAGTCAAGTGAGGTCCAGAATGATTGTTCCTTGAGCCGAAAAGGGGGGAGACCCAGAACTGAGAGGAACATGCAGATACTTTGTCTATCTAAAATGCTTGTTTTGTTTAGTGTTTCCAGAATGGACTTGCCTCAGAAATGGGTTCCAAGTTGAAATTCCTGCTTTCACCCAGGCGTTTGTGGAGTCTCTCTCACTCACACACCAACTCCCTCGGGGCGACTGGCCAGGTTTCTCGCCGACTTCAATGAATTATGTCAAGAATCGTCGCCTCTACGTAGGTTGATTGGTAGACAAATCAAATCACCCCTTCCTAGCCTCCCCTTCCTGGCCACTATGGCCAAACGGCTCCGATTGAACTAGGTTCCAATCACCTCGTGGCCATCCTCGACCGGTTCAGTCGGTTGGTCTTCCGATCGAAGGACCTTGAACCCGTCAGCTTCAGGGATTGGCGCGATGTCGCGCCTGACTTCAGCACCATCGGGGACGTTGTGGATGGCTGCTGGGAAGTAGGTGTAGCACGCCATCCTCGGATTCAGTATGGGCCCAACAAGCCGAAGAACATGGTCCGCTCTGGTCGATTCATGGCTGCGGCAAGCGCACCCTCCAAATGGCAACGACTCGTCGGAAACCGGCCCAGAGGTGTATCTTCATGGGACTGATGTCAACAGCGTTTTTGGATGTTTTTGGATCCCTGTGCGAATTCGACCTTTCACATGGACATCTTTATTACTTTAGAGATACTTTTGAAAAAAAAGGAACACACAAACAAACTCCTAGTCTTCATTTGTCTTCAACCTGGCGACCCCAACACCCACGCCTGGCGACAGCTCGCGCACAGCTGCGCAGTTGGAAGGAGGAATCCTGCGGAGAGGTCTGAACTGTAGCAGGAGTAGAGAGATTATGATAATCTATCTGATTCAGAATTTGGGATTTCAAGTCAATCTGTTCTCACTCGATCTGTGAGACTGTGAGACTTCTGGACTCGATTTGGGCTTTACAATGGGGCTGAGGGTTTTGCCAAGCTGAGCCGAGCTGTGACACTTGAACTCCAGTGCCAACTCCAACTCGGGTTGGTTTGAGTCCACCCCATGTCTAAACATAAGGCACAAGGCAAAGCTAGTATAGCATAGCACAGAATACGATGTTCTATAATAGAATGGTGCTTTTTGGGGCCCACATGGGCCTACCATTTCATGGACATCCACCCTGGGATGTAAGCAGTAAGCCGACTGCACACGATTGCTCTGCGCACCTCGAAGGGCCTGAAGTGGTCCCAGGGCTCGATGCCCATGGCCGACAAGTGGATGAAGTACCTCAGGACGACGGGGGGGAGAGAGTAGGGGTTGATTGACATGGGTGATGTTGGAGTGGCTTCTGGATGGATGGGTTGGGTGGATGGATGGATGGATGGCTGGGTGGCTGCATGTGGAATTGGATTTGGACGGATGAGTGAATGGATGTGTGGGCGAAACAAAGGTGAACAAACTGGGTTGGTGGATGAGTTTATATAAGCAGTGGCTGAGTGAATGAGCGGATGTAAGTTTAAGTCATCATGAGTTTCTTTGCTTTTCAGATTGTAATTGTGATTGGCTGTTCTGTTGTGGGGTAAGATGGCCGAGATCATAAGTATTAAATGTACGTAAATGCTGTGTCATGAACCAAGCCGTTTTATTGCCTACAGCAGGGCATTTCTGTGCCTGGCCAATTTGTACGTCTCAATATGTCTCAGATCACTACTAGAGGAACACGAATTGATTCAGGAATGTTTCCTGGGATGAATAACATGATTGGATGGATTACAGTAGATGCCAGGAAAATGTACGTCGTACTGACAGTAGGCCAGTACAAGTCACCTCCCACACTGAGTCGCCCAAGAATAAGGTGACCAACCACCTATAACCACCTGCCCTGCTAGTGGACACAAGAAGCAAGAAGCGGTGTTCTTGTTTGATTCTGGCGGGTTACGATGGACAGTACCAACACCAGTACCGTTGGGATTCAGCCATGGCCACACCAAACAATTCACCACAACTTATGGTGCAAACAGTCCTCTTCAGATTCACTTCGTGGGTCGTCTGCACGACAAAAGTGCTGCAAATGAGAGGCGTCTGGACTGCTTCCTGTTCTTGCTTTTGAACCAGCTCCTGTCTGAAAGAGCATTGGGAAAAAAAAGCTCGACGTCGTACGAGCCCGGAACTTCCAAGAAGAGCCGAACCTGAGGATCCAATCACATGTTCGGCATCTTCAGATGCGCGTTTCCTCTAGTCTCCCTCTGAGTCTGTGAAAGGGTATGAAGATCTCTTGCACGGTTTCGAGATCCTTCCAAGCCTTTTTAAGTGAAGTGCCCTTTAGCCTCAGAATCTCCAAGTCTCGGCCTAGGAGATTTGAACGGGATAACACACCAAGTGCCAGTGGCAGCCGCAGCACGTTTTTTGGGGTGCAGCTTCACAAATCCATCAGGGCCACTGCTTGATGGATGTTTCGATCCAAACCCGAACCTCGGCTCTTTTATGCTTTTATCGTCGCCAGCCACCCGGCCACAACCCGGGAGGTGAGCTGATTGAGTGGCGGCCCGGAAACGGTCGAAGCGGAGCGTTCATGCGCCGGCGAGAGATGGAGCCCCAACAAAAGAACACACAATGCCAACGGAAGCAACAAGAAGCCTCGCAGAAGTTGGTTGATGTGGCTGAGTTTGGCTATCTTCCCTGTGTTTGGGCAGGTGAAAGAGTTCTCTATTGAAAATATCAAGCAACACTTTAACTAAACTCCTCAACATCCCAAATACCCCCGCGAAGGCATGAAGACATCCTGCAAAATAAAACCCCAAAAAACAACACAAAAACGCCCCAAGTGAAACCCTGTCAGGTTGATCTCCTGTGAAACCACCGGTCACGTCCCGGCTCCTGAATGAAGGCCTTACTGGTATTCTTGCCGCTCATTGGCAAGGCCTGAGACTGACAAGATCCGACAAGCCAAAGTTAAAGAATGTTAAAGAGGAGCATTTCAGCACTGACTTCCAGAACCAAGCTGGGGGCCCTTCAACCATCAACTATATTTCAACATACTTCAACCTGAAAATCAAATCAATTCACAAGTACGTGTTGGGTGAATCCAAGAGCTGCAGACTGGGGGGGGAGAGTTCAAAGCTTGTCAGAAAAAATGGCATACATGGACCCAGGCTTATGTATAAGTACAATTCTCCGGAAATCTTTGGATACCAAAATGAACTTTATGAGCCATTTGATTGCACAAAGATCATGTCGCTTGCCATGCTGCAAAAAATCCTGACATGGCCCATGTTTGTGGCACAATGTGGCTGGCACATCATCATATCAAACAAATCAGGCAAGGAAGTGGAGCGAGTCCACGTGGCTTGGACCGTTGGACCGTTCGTTCGGTGGAGCGAGCCCGTCGTACGAGCGACTTGACGGGCTCGAGGTCCCGAACCACGTTGTAGTCGATCGTGGCGTTGCCTCACGGACAGCCACAACCGCTGGGGGTCGATCTTGGAGTAGAAACACGAAGAACAATAATTGCATGCATATAATGCAACTGGTATGTGTCATGTTCCATCTTTTGATATTTCGGATTGAGGATCAAGAATGTATCCCCCAAGGACACCTTGCATGAGATGTGCTTTAATGTGCTTTAGTCTTCAAAAGGACCATGATGACATGGGATGAGTCACGATGAAGTGCTAAACCTCTCCGAAACGCCGACCCTCCCAATCCACGACTCGCCCACCGTGTCCACCGTTGGGGCGGTTTGGTGGGCGCCGCTTCGGGTTTTCTGGGCCCCGGGCAGAAGTCCATGGACTTGGACACATTCAGCAAGCCAATTTTGGCCCACCTCTCTGGAGGTCAACGACCGGTGACCGTTTGAGTGACCTGCCTGACAAACCCTAGTAAGTAGAATCTAGCAGAGAGGGCAAGACTAAGCTATGTAAGGTGGAGAATCCCAGCGTCACGCCACGGTGAACTCTGGGGATGATGAATGCCCTAGTGGTAGTGTAGTATATAGGAGTATATCAATGTGATTCAATATGGTTTATTAATCACGGTTTAAGATTCATTCTAAGATCAAACATGTTTTAGCGCTGATGACTACCCCTAGACATGAGTCTCGACTGCATCAAACGCTCATTAGACAAGTGACATGTGTGCTTCGATGTGCTTCAAGGAAAACACACCATGCTCAGGTGCTCAACAAGGTCCACGCACAAAAATTACGACGGCCGGTTGCCACCCAGTGGTTTACGGCGTTTACGGGTGCCTCTTCTTTTCCAAGCGAGGTAAATCTTGGAGGCCTGGATAGACCTTGGAGGCAAAGGGGGGAGGGCTTGGAACTCAGCACGCAATGCGGAGCGCATGAGCTCAGCGCTTTGAACATCTGAACTGGAAGTCTTTTTTGCAGTGTCTTTTTTGGGTTTGGCAACGGTAGGGGACCTTGGACATAGACTTTCTTGATTACTTGCTTCAAAAAGCAACGTTCTGCGTGGAAATAGATTGGTCAAACCCGTGGCAGAGTGGGCGCTCAGAAGGCCGTTGAAGTGGACTTGGACTTGAGACAAGCTTGAGGACTAGACTAAAACCATCTATATATATAAAACGATAAACCCATTGGGGGGGGGGGGTCCCCCTGTCAAAATACACACCCACTTGCACACCCATATTTATTTACCTACATTGGGCCGGTTTCCAAGGTCAACGTAGGTATATGGAGGGTCTGGGTAAGGGAAGTCAATGCGGTAACTTGGGGAAAAATGGCATGCACCTTTAGCGCAGCTCAGCACCACTCGCACCAGTTCAGTCGACGAAGTCGGGGTCTTCACGTCTTTGGGGTATCAAATGGCATGTTTTTTCTCTCTCTATCTCTCTCACATGTTTGCCCACTTGAAAGAGACGATGACATCACTCGAAACACGCCCAAACGTTGCCGCGTGGGCAACACGAAAACACGCCCAGACCTGCGTGGGAGAAAGTCACGCTTCACAGGCTGAAACATGAAACATCACGCTTCACTGCAGAAACCCTTGCTTTTGAACCATTAAACACACTAGGCATGACATCACCGTAACACGGACTTGCTCGCTCTATATAACAAAAGAGATGAAGTGGATGATGAGGAGGTCTGTGACTGCAGACTGCCCTTCCTTGATGGTGCATCCCCCCCTGTACTTTAATCAAGGGTATTAAATGGTTTCAACACGCATCAAAGCAGCACTAAAACTGTCCAAAAAGTAGGAAGGAATCAGCCACATTCAGCCACCCACATGTCATTTGGCCACCATTTCATACTCTTTCAAGCTAGCAAAGGTCATGGATACTGGAGGCGATGTTGTTGAATTGGACCCCTTCATACTCCTTCTTGCCTGTTCAATCTGCGTAAGCACCGCTGCACAAATCCTGAGCTGCATCCCAAGCTGCTGGATTGATGCAGTACTGTTGTCTGCAGGCCGCATTGGTGGTATAGAATTCCTGCAAGCGCTTGGCACACGAAGCCGCCCTTTCTCTTGGTGTTGTTTCGAAACAAAATTCTTCCGCCGGTGCGTGGTACCCAATCTGGGTCCAGTCGGTCAACAGGACCAGATTCGGGTCAACAGCTCAACGTCCTTCGCTTCTTCTACGCCCACTCCCCCGATGTGGCGGGGTCTCCGACCCGTTCGCCCTCGCCCCCTCTCCAGTCCCGGATCAAGCCCTCAGCTGGTGCGAAGAGCAGTACCCAGTGCCTCGGCCCAGACCGGATCGCCCTCCGCGTCCGGCGCTCAACGAGCCGAACGACGAGGTGAACTCCTTCGACCGTTTGATCGCCCGGAGCGGGCCCGGAGCGGGCCAAACGCCACGTCACGACGGCTTTCCGCTGGTCAGGGAGTGTCATCCTTTTTTCCACCAGTTCGGTGCCCCCGATCCCAAAAAAAACAGAACTGCTTGTCCGGTACTCCACTTTTCCTGGGATCCGGTCACTCCTGGCGAAGGGCGAGCTCTCCAGGACTGAAGCACTGAAGGATGTTGAGGGGTATCCAAAGGACGAGGGTGTCTGAGACGTGTCATGAGCCCAAGTTCCTGTTCCCAACACATTCATGATAGGAGTTGCCGAAGCGGCAACTACGATACTTGAGTTCCAAAGGCAAACAAACATGATCACAAACTCACCCACCCACGTGTTTAATGTTGTGTCATTTTGCATGCAAAATGGCTGGGGCTCCAGCCAAACACTCCAGGGCATCCTGAATTCCTGGATGGCACACCTCAAAAGCGAGCTTCCGTGTCAAAATGAAACCTCAAGCAACTTCGCAACTCAAGGCTATGCCTTGAAGATATAGCGCACTCTTCAAGTTCCCTACATGGACATCATCTGAACAAAAAACAACACGCCCATTCGAGGCCAGCCCCAAACATGCCACCAAAAAATACAACAAACAGGAGTTATAGTTACAGTCGTGTGAGTCGTGTGTCCTTTGCATCTAAAGTCTGAAACGATCAACAACCGCTTCAGTGCTTGTCGGATGGTTTATCTGGGACCATGTTGAGCAGCACAGGCCAAAGCTTCTAGCTCAGAAGAAACTACATCACCATATGGAACGACGCTATTAGGTGGAGGCCATCGCAAGTAGGTTGGAGGCCATCGCTACTAGGAACAAGAAGCTACTATAGTGACAAAGGTCCTCCAAGTCTTCCAAAAGAGCGCGCCCGCTGCGACTAAGGCGCCTGCTGCGCACTCTCGCAGCGCGGTCGTTCCGGCGTCTACTGTGGTTTTAGACGGTGTTCGCTCACGGACAGGCACATCGTGCCAGTGCAACTACCTTTGAGCCATCCGACCAAGCAAATCCGACCAAGCGGCGAACTGAGGTTGTGCTTCCATGCATGGCTTTAACATGGCTTTAAAATGTTGATCATGACGAGAGAATGGAATTCTGGCGTCTTCCTCTGCTATCCTCTGACATGCTATGTTTGATGTCTAATGATTGCTACACTGGAACCTGCCTTTGGGTGTATCAAAATAGGGAAACCTCCCGGTTCGGTTCGGAAAATAGACCAGTCTTCAGTCTACCCAGGTTCTTTCAGTCTAAGCGCTTTTCAGATCTTTTCAGTGCCTTCAGTGATCATGGGTGTTCTTTTGGCAAGAACAGCACGCAAGTCTAGTTGAAGGTGCCCATGTTCCAGGCGTGGAAAGACCGGATCTGCGCCTTCCCAACAAGCTGGTTCCCGCTAACCCGGTGGCGCAGCTGGTCGGTGCGGATCGGTGTCACACCCCGGTGAACACCCGTTGGTGCCTGCACTACACCCCGCATGTGGGTGGCCTTTGCCTTCGGACCCCTGAGACCACCCTAAGCTAATGGACCCAGTAGAACTGCCACATTTCATCTTGTTTCCCTCAACCCCCGAGCCATCTCCTGCCATCCCTTTTTGGACACCTGAATCTGGGCATGTCGACCAACCGACGCCCGGGGGGGGGGGCCAGATTTCACCGGTCACCACTCGAAGGACTCTAAGGAGGTCGGCCAAGTCGGAGCCACACAGGCTCTCAGTTGCACCTCCGCGTTCGCCTGAAAAAGAACGGTTGAAGAACGGAGGAAGGAACGTCCAAATGTCCTTGGTTGAAAAGCAAACAACAGCGGTGGAGAATCCTTTTTTGTCCAAGCTGGAGGATGTTCCAAAACCATCCAAAACCCCTTCCGTTCGAAGGCGAAACCAGGACCACATTAGGACGTCACGTACGTGAGGTCTTCGCATTCGGCTGAAACCACGGTCCAAGCCACCGGTGCGACTGGCAACTGGCCATGGTGGGTATCATTTCGGTCTCAATGCGTACAACCCAGCCATCCACGTGGATGGCACCACCTGTTATGGTCTTCGAAAAGGGACCGTTTCCGTCGACCTCCGTCTTTCGATGTCTATGGCGTCCGGTCCGACGGTCCTTGCGGAAGAAGTTCTCGCAGTAGATGCTTCGGCAGTCGGCTTCAATGTCGAAGGAGCCCGTGCAGCGAAGGCACTCTTCGCGACCTGGACAGAGTGGACGGAACCCCAATGGGTGCGCAGTGATGTCGTTGATTTGGGGAGCTCCAGCTGTGGAGACCCGGGTGGGCATTTGGGTTTGACCTGATATTCTTTGTACACAGCCTTGTGCCTAAGCAATAAAGTTGGGAGGGATTGGGAGGGTATGTCTTCAAATGTCTTAAGTCTTGACGATATTGATATTGATCTCAACAGTCCCAGTCGGTCCACAACAGCAGTGTGTTTGTACATGTCCAGTGTGAGGAGCATTGGTGCTTGTTGGTGCAGGGTTCAAAAAAAATAACTCAAAAAAGCCACCCAGCAGCTGCGAAGGGGTGATGAACCCGCTTGGCAAATTGCCCTGTTAAAGGTGATGAACCCGCTCTGAGGAGTCCAAAAATGCCACTCCTCCATTCAGCAACAAGAGGCACACTTGAAGTCGTCGCTCCCAGAATTGCCGATGTGACATGCTGGTCAGCAAGCGTGGCACCTGACACGACCAAGGCAGGTAGTTCCAGTTTTTCGACATCTCGTAGCTGAAGTGGAAGCAACGAGAAGAAACTCTCACAGGTCTAGAAGTCAACACTCTGACCACCAGCTCTTTAGGCTAAATGTGGCTAAATAAATATCAACATCGTCAATGTCCTGCATCTCTCTCAGGCTTGTCTTGAACAAATTGATGGTGTTTGGACATCCAAAGACTGCTTGACAAGTGAGACCCGAGGCCAAGTAAACCTCCAACGAAGACACATTTTTTTCGAACGATAGAGTTTACTAGGATTTTTCTTTATGCTTCAAATTCCCCGTTGCCTGGGGTTACTGCATCTCCTCAAGGATTTCTTCAACAAACAACCCAAAGATCTACCCGAACATGACTAGCATTGACCCTTGAGGATACATTCAGGACAATGTGCTCTCATCTGGGACATCCCTCCAGAAAAAAACGACTTGCAGTGTTGGGTTCCTAAGAGTCACAAAAATGCATTCTGCATATTTCCGCAAGGATGTAGCCCTTGGATTCATAAACCTGCTTCAGTGGACGACTGGATGCCTGCAAAAATCCTTGTAAAACATCTCAGTCTAATCAAGATTCATGATTCATGATCCACTTCCAAACGGAGGACTGTCAAGAATGACGACACCTCGATCACTGCTTCGTATGCCCGGTCGCTGTCCGTCGGATCTTTCACCGGGCGGCAGCGTCTCCCTCTTGACAGGCGCTGCAAATGAAATTGTTCAGCGAACCTACGCACAATGGAGTGAACAAGGATGAAAAGGAGTGTCACGACCCGACGGTGGAGGCGCTTTTTCTTCGTTGCCTTCAAAACCCTGCATTGGGTGTATTCCATGTGCGACTAAGAATGGATGAGGATGAGGATGAGGATGAGGATGAGGATGAGGATGAGGATGAGGATGAGCATGAGGATGAGGATGATGATGATGATGATGATGATGATGATGATGGTGATTCGTAAAGGGAGTTACCAATCCATGGTGATGTTCTATAGTATTTCTGGTGATGTCCAAAATGTGCAATTCTCTGACTCCAATGAAGTTCATCCAATGGCAGGTACTACATATGTAATGTAATGATAAGCTACATAACTTTATGAAACAACCTCCTCAGTCCAAGCTTACCAAAGACCTCCCTTTAAACAACAATAGAAACACATAGAAACATTGTAAATCAAAGGGGTAAGAAAACCAGATGCCTCAACAAACAGTTCTATGTTTGTCTGGCGTGTGCACAAACATCCCAAAAACACAGAACATCCAACACCTGCTGTTCCACAGAGACAAGGCCACCGCACGACAAGCACATAATAAACCACGACCCGTGGGACTGGAATAGCAATCAGTTGACCTGGGGTGAAGGTAAATTTGCCAGTTCCATGGAGTGTCTGGGCTCATCAACTGCTTGGCACTTCACCCGAATTCTGCTGCCGGACCGGCGAGATACCATGTAGTCATAGATGTCATAGATAAGCGCCCTGAATACAAGGTACGTTGAAGCCAGGAGTTTGAAAATTCGCTACCGGTAACGACCTTGGTTACGTACAGTAGACACAGACTTCGTGTGGATGGGTCGGATTGGTCGGTTGACCTCTCTGAGACTGCGGTGCCGATCATGGAGAATGAACGACATCGATGAGGGGATCGAGGGGACTGAGTCTTCATCCACAGTCACTGTGTGCTTTGAATTCTCCGGCTACTAAAACCATAATGAAAACAGTTCAAACAACAACCATGCTTTGAAGCTCCCGGAAGAGGCCTCTGCTCCTCCATGGAGGACATTGGTTGGACTGCTGATGAAACCAAAAGGATAGGTAAGTCGAAAGCTGAAATCAGATGAAATGCCGACGCATCGAAGTCCTCCTTCCTTCTTGAGCCTATCCAACTCCTCCAACTCCTCTTCCAAGGAGCAAAACCACCCCCCATCCCACACCTTTGTTGATTATACATGTTATTACATGTTCATAGAATTCATCTATCCGGAGCCTTAGCGCCACCGGAGGCTTAAACATTCAAAGGGGCTAAAGCACCTTCTACTCTCGAAACGAAACTCCAATTCAACTGGGTGCAGCCCTGGTCCAATCCTCATCTGGTGGTTTGATGCTCATCTCTGCCAAGTCAAAACATTCCAACTCCTAATGGATACAAGGAAGACAATAGACACCCAGCAATCGTCAATGCTTTTTCATCAAAAGTCCTAGCTTGCTTTATGTTCATCCACACACCTGCAGCACTCCCGGTCATTCTCCATCCCCACCTCTTTGCCCACAGGCCACACAAACTGGCCCTTTGGCCATGCCCAGCGCGTCGCGCTGTGCAGAGCTCAGAACTGCCGCCACATCCCTGCAGGCTCGCAACAGCAAGATCTGTTGATGAAGGACAAACACACAGAGAACTTGACCCGGGAGAACTTCCATGGATTTCCTACGGTCTAATGATTGATGAGACTCTTGGTGCTCCAGAAAACAGGAAAACATGTTGTATGATTTCTTAACATCCAAGTCACATTGGCGTTGCATGTCATGGTGTTTTCGGCCCAGCGACGATGAAGGCCCAGGTCGACCGCTCGGTGGGTGGGGCCGTACGACCGCTTCGCTGTCTCCGGCTTCGGTCTCCTTCGCTGTTTCCGTACCGCCGAGTCGAGTCGTCAAGTCGTTGGTGTCAGTCGACACCAGATGATTGACGACTTGGGCCCCAGTCCGACTGTGTGCAATGTCGACTTGGACGAACCCAGGTGAAGCGGCAAAGCCAGATTTTCGGACCTCCTTCCGCGTCACCGGGGCCAATGCGCCAATGCTGTCTGATGGAAGTTTCACTATATGGGCTAAGCCGTCGGTCTTGGTCTTGGGCATCTGAACTTATACCGGTTCTTGACCCAGTTAGGACCAAACACCTAAAACCATCATGACCCAGCATAAGCTAGTTACCTCATGTGACCCCCAAGCTGCTACTACGCTCTATTACGAATTCATATATATATGTCTATTCTTCCAGGGTGTCGTTGCCCGGCTGCCGCGCGGCCTGCGCTTCGGGCGATAGCCGGCAGCGATCCAACGGCGGACGTCCACGTAGCCCTGCTGACCGTTGGGGCCTGAGACGGCACGGTCTTCGCACCGAGAACGCTCCGAGGCGAGCGAGGCTCCGGTGCGGTCTCAGAAGCGTCCGACTTGTTCCGAGGTGTTCCGGGAACGGCCTCCCTTTTCTTGATTCGGCTCCTTCTTTGGGGGACCAGAAAACCTACATTGGATCTTTCACCGATTTCAGGGGTGTTTGAAGTGTCACACATGACCCCAAAAATCACTTCACATGACTCCTGATCGCATGCAGTGGTCAGTGAGCTTAGCAAAGCTCTGGATTGCTCAAATAAACACGTGGCGAAACCACTAGCACACCACAAACAAAAGTACACCGATTGATTTGGAGTTCAGACATGTTCAGACCATTAGGTCTTTTGGTTGTATGAACTGAGTGGTCGAATTTAAAAGGAACCAACCGTATATAAAGGATTCCCTCTCTTTTTCGCTCAACGATCGTCTTCTCTTCGTCGAACTCGTCTTCGTCTTCTCTCCTCGGACGAGCATGAAGAGGCGATGGAGCGCCGGGGCGACCTGTCGCTCCAAGTAATACCTCGGCCGCCGCGCCGCGGTCGGGCGCCGAGATCGGAGCGGTCGGTGTTCGAGGACGGTCGACGGACCGACTCGGTGTGATTCGGGGTGTGAAGACTTACCACTCCTGGAGACCGATTCGGCCGAATGCCTGGGCAGGATTGCGATCTAACTACTCCTCATTCCCATGGTGTTTCTACGCACCAAACGACCTAAAACCATCTAAAACCCGAATGCCCATGGCTGTCCAACCTGAATCCGGCACAAAAAAAGAATCGGACTGGAAAGCCATGGGCCACTGGGCCATGGGCCAGTCTTTCAGCATCCAAAGCTGGCTGAAGTCTTTCTCGTCGAACCAGGGCCAAAAGCTTAGCTTTCACACAGCAGGATTTGGATGAGAGTGAGGCTAAGACTTGATGTGCCCCTCCTTCGCATGCAGCGTCGCTTTCTCACGTTTTCAGCCATGAAGTAAAAGTTCTTCTCACCCTCATGCGGGCGAGCTGGCTTAGCCAGCGGTGTGGGCAAATTAAATACCTTGTCCATCCTTGTCCACCATCTGGAGAAAAAGATCCGATCGGCCTCTCACGAAGATGCATGCCTATGGCCGACATGAGCTAGATGGTAAGGCTTCTTAAAAAGTTATGCGGCTCAGAGATCAACTCCTCGTCAAAGATCAAGCAGGACTCGTCGGACGAGCCCCCAGAAGTTGAATGTTCCATCTTCTCACTACCACACTGGATTGTCGGGTTCTTGGAACACTCAAACTTATTGGGACTGCCACTGCCATCCGACTTCGTCTCCTCCAGCTCTATGCTCCTGGAACCGCTCTGGCCTTGATGCGATCTGCAGGCGTGATCGACTTGGATGGACCACGGCTGTACTTGGTTCACTGCTTGAGCCGTCGAGTACGACGGTGGCGTCACGTGCACGTGGCTGGGCCTGGACATGGCCCTCTCCATCGGGGTCACGGTAGCAACACAGCTAGCCCGGACGACCAGGCTCTGCATTCGTAACTGAAGGACCTGCATTTCTCGGCGTTGCTGCGCAGCCAAGCTGGACCATTCGAGGTGATGCTTCTTCAACAAGCGTTCCCTGGACGGCAGTGTCCGAAGGTGCTTGGGCTCCATCAGCTTGGGCTCTTGCCCTATTCGAGGGTCTTCCTCGGGCCAAAACGGCTAGGGACCAGAACTGGCCCACGTTCAGTCCCAAACAGTGCCATTTCAGTGCATGTCATCATGTCTAGTAAACCGATCCTGCACCAATGTCTATAGATCGTTGGGCAATGCTCTGAGGAGAGGTTCCACTTCGTGTTGTTGCCCCGAACTTTCCCAGACACCACCGATGGCATGATGGGACTTCCCAGAAAAAATATATTATATATGCCGCATTAGTAATATATACCTGATTCAACCACCCCAACGTAGGCAAATGTACCATATTGAAGTGTCTCCGTGTCGTGTAGTTCACTGACTTCGGCCTAGTAATATCATACAACAGCGCGTTCGAAAAGACTGGGTGTGACTTCTGTGCATGGTGTGCATCATCAGCCTCTGGTCACTGCTTCAGAGCAACAAAAGGAGAATGAGACCAGGTGGACGAGCTGGCAGTTCTACATGGGAGACAAGCTGGGGAAGGATCAATTGCCACACGAAGTGGAATAATCACAGAAGTGGATGGGTGTCCAGGGAGTTACAAAATGAATTATACAATTAGAATGCAAGGGTGGCATTGGTCCCACCGGTGATGCATCACAAGCCACACTGTTGACACCACTGAAACAAAATACTAGCTATATTGACTTGCCAACACACATGCTGAAAACCACTGGTCTGGGCTGGCAAAACCAAGGTGCTCAATATCCAAGAAGAGTGGCGTAGAAAGCACCTGGCTCTGCATCGCGTGCTTTTGAATCGCTGGCACTCTGATGCACACTGAGACAATTTCAACCACCTTTCGCTCTTTTTTCAGCTATCAACTACTTTGGGGTGACTGCTGCAATGTATAGTCCAAAAAGAGTCTCTTGTTCACAGTCGTCTTCCCCTCTGTGGATCAGCGAAACTCCCAAAAACAACACCAGGATCGCCTTCCAAGACCAAAAAAGGTTGTCCTGGTCTTCTGGTCACTCTAGTCTATAAAAATAAGAAACAACAACAATGGTTTCAGGACATGACCCGGGGGTATCCCCTCTGGTAATCGACCATACCAAGCCTGTAGGTCAGGCCATCTATGCAAAAAACGATGCACTCGGGATCACGCGCTTCAATCTATGCGTTCGCAAACAAACAAGAAATCATCGGTCGATCCAACATCTCGATCTCAATCAAACACGCATGTGGCGTCCCCGCATCGCATCAAACGGACACTGTTCAGCCTCTGGGGTGCCTCCAGTCACACCTGTCGGGACCACCTCGGCATCTGGATGGACAACATAATCCCCCAAGAACCGCCAGCACCATTGATTTACATAGTATAGTGAATCTCTTTACGTTGCGGTATTCCACCATGGGAGGGCAAAAAGGAGGTAGGGGATAGCACCTCACGGAATTCTTGGTGATCTGCGTGTCACACTTCAGGTGTCGACAAACTCACTCAATGTGAGAGGTGTTGGTGTGGAGCACTCATAGCCCAAGACTAGGGTTTCTCAACGTAGTCCTGAATCTTGAAACTTCCAAATATGAGACGATCAAGTGACTTTAGATTCATCGTTTTGGTGGAAATGCCAGTGACCCTCCACTCTCCCCTTCAATTCACTCTGGAAAACTGTGGTCTGGTGACCCTTCCCAACCTGCTGGTGTTTTGTGTGCTTTTTTGGAGCAGCTCGGCCGGGTCCCGACGCGTTGTTTGTGTCTTCTGATGTTTTTGTTTTAATGCGACAATGGAACAGATCGATCGATCCATGGCAAGTATAGTCAGGCAGAAAAGGCGTCCGAGGCGTTGCTTTGGTCGCCACCCCTCCGACTTAGGTGCACTGAAAAGGTGTATTGACCCTAGGGCTCCAACCACATCACCAGAAGGTGGTTGGGGTGGGTTCGGGGGTCTAACCACCTTCTGAGGATATAGGAGCCCTATAGGGTGACTCTGTCTGCGCCGCTGACGACCTGACCACCTGTGTTTCTTGCGCCGAACTGTGCGAGAGGTGTCAGTGACTCAGTGGACGATCTCTGAAGCCTCCGACGCCTTCCGGGGACAAACCGAAAGTTTTTTTTTTTTTTTTTTTTCGAAGTACCGGTTCGTCCAATCAACTAAGATCGACTGGGTAAGTTGATGTAAGTTGTATATATCGTCGAAGCGGCAATAAAGTGGCATTCTTTTGAGGACGCAAGTACTTTTATGTCTTCTGATATTTAAGAGTTTAACAGCTTCAGGAGTTTGTGGTTGATAGTCAGCATCGTGACAATTTTCCAGGATAATGAATGGTCCAGCTGTTGATCAATCCGCTTCGGGAAACTCACCAGTCTACCCAGCCACTATTTAATTAAATACCCACATGGCCACAATTTAAGAGAGAGAGCCCCTGGCCCTGGCTGGGTAGACTGGTCTATTTCGGTCTATCTCCCTTCTTCCAGGAGGTCGTTGCCTGGTTTTGGACATCAAGAAGTCAACAAGGCCCTCCTCCGATCTCCTCCGAGTGGCCGCCACATCTGCCAGGCGCGATCCCGGAGGCCCTGAAACCCGGTTTTTGAGAGAATCCACGGTGGTGTGTCAAGCCGTGGTCAAACGGATGTTAAGGAGAATGGATTGGAGGCTTTGAAAAGAGGCTTTTGGTGGAATGATTCTTACAAAAGGGGTTCTGCTGTAGATGGAAGCCGGTGGGAGACAAGTTGTCTTCACCAAACCAGTTGGTTCCAAAGAAGCAAAGCAGGAGGTGACCAGGGATGACGTATTCGCAACTTGTAATTTTGTCAGACAATTAGGGAACAGCACAGAAAGTTTGAAACACCTACATGACAGTTGCCACCTGCAAATGGGTCAGATCCTGCCGGCAAAGGAATTATTGTGCCTCACGATCCCTGCACAATGTGTGGATTCGGGTCTTTGAGATCTAGCATTCACGCTCGAAGAATTGTCCAATCGAGCACTGAGCCGACGGTCATCGTCTGATGCTCTCAGCATATGACCAGCAGCTGCAAGCTCCCTTTTTCATCTTTGTTCACCGCAAATCTTTTCTCTCGTCTCCTTCATTCTGAAGACATGAACAATGCCAAAACACATCACCATAATTCTACATGCGCATAGAATGCATGGCATTTATTCTCCAAGTGTTGCCAATTGATCCACGGTCACATGTCACAATAAAGCCGTGCCTTTTGTCCCATCACGTGATATTGCCGTGGGTGGATAGGTGCACCGATAAGGCATGATATCAGGTGCTTGGATGTGCCACTGGTCGCAGCTGCCTGGTCACTGGTCCTTTACACCAGGTCCCGGCTGGATGGCTGTAAACATCTCCTTCTGTCTCATGATCAGGATCGGCCCGCCCGTGAGCGCCTCGGAGACCAGGTCGACCAGCGATGATCTCTTGGGCCAGACCGATGGTCCGCTGGGGACACCCAGTGGATATCTCTCTAAGTATAGTGTAGGGTAGTCCAGCCAAGAAACCCCTTGGTTGGTCCTGGTATGTATAATATATATATATATATATCCATCATATATATATATATATACTTATTGTGAATTTCGAACCTTTCGGTCACTGAGGAACCAGTCTTGACCCACTCAGGTGTGTTCACGTCCGAAGCCACGAGTGTGCGAGGCCGCAAGGGTGGTGTAGGGTGGGTCACCCGTGACCTGAGCCATAGAAGCAGTGAGGACACTGCAGGGCGAGGCGCCCGACCGTTCGTACCAACCTTCAGGTGAGCTGTGAGTGGAAAACGCACGCGGCTGTGCGAGGGAAGGAGGATCTTTTGTTGCTACCTTTGTGTCAATCACATTGGTAGCGGAGCTACCGCTAAAGCTCCAGACAACACCTGACCCTTGTGCTTGGTTGTTGTTGACTGCGTGGTTGAGTCGGTGAATACGTTGTTTGGCCGCAAGGCAGTCAAACAAGTCAGAACAAAGGCAATGGAAAAGGGAAAGGGGGTGAAAAAGGAAAGCGATCCCCCTACTCCTCAAAGTTTTCTGGCAATAGAAAGAGCCTCCAGCAGAGGATCATGGAGAGCAGCTGCAGGATTTGTGGCCGAAAAGGCCATTGGAAGGCTGAATGCCCGCAACGTGGATCTCAGTCGGTCCCATCGACAGCTGTGTTGTGTGTTTGTGAGTCAAGGGACACCGGTGTTCTGAGGGGTTTGTGGGAGACCAATGAAGGGGAAATCATTGATTTAGCCCACAAAGGGGAAATGATCACCGAGTGTGAGAATTTTGATGTCAGGACTAGCTTGCCAGAGAGTGCGTTTGCTAGCACCGCCCAATCACCTGAAGCCAAGTCGATGCATGACACCGAAGCCAGTGCATTCTCGAGCTTTTCAACTCGCGATGCCCTGGGAATCGTAGATACAGGTGCTACTAAGACCGTCATAGGAAGCGGTTTCGTAGCCAATCTCCTAGCCGCACTAAGGCCAGAGGTTCGGAAGCAGGTCCAAAGGTGTCGTTGTTCAGTGGTTTTTCGGTTTGGGAATCAAGGGACACTTGAAAGCAAGCATGCACTCGTTGTCCCAATCGGACCGCTGAAGCTCAAGATTGCCATAGTGCCAGGCCATACACCTTTCCTGCTGTCGAATACTCTGCTCCGAGCCATCGGAGCCACCGTAGATATAGCTGGTGAAGTGATCAAAAGCACTCTCTTGAAGCGCAATATTCCAATTCAGCTGAATGCCAAGGGTTTGTTTTTAGTTGATCTAAATGATCTGATCACACCCACCAGTCAAGATGCCGAAGCTGAACCTGCCGAGACCTTCGCCACTTTGAATTGCAAAAGCTTGCCAAGTGTCTCTGTCCAGAAGCCTGGACAAGTGCAGTCGGAAACCAAGACCATGATGAAACAGAACGTTCAGGTGAGGACAGGTCTTGTAACAAGCAGAATCCAACAGTTCGAAGCCGCCATGCCCGAATCAACAAAGACCCATACGAACGCAAAGAAACCAAACGAACGTCCGAGTGTTCGCGGGGGTGAGAAAGTCTCATTCGAATCGGTTCCAGGGGGGGTCCAGCCCGGTGTCATCCGTTTTGGGTTCAAGACCGGATCTGTGCAATCACACACGTGTGACCATCCCATTCGTTCACCTGTGCCGCATCACTATCATGCCGACCTCCGAAGCAGCCGCTCTGAGTGCCCGCTTGGCACGTGTCATGGGCGAAGCAAAGAAGGAAGAAGCCCTCGATCAGCTCGAAGCCTTCAAGCTCCTATCACTGGACGAAATGGGCCAAGCCAAGATCGATTTCGGATCAGCCCATCTCGGTCGGACCTACTCGGACATGTGGGAAAAGGAGGGCAAGTATGTGAAGTGGTTCCAGGCAAGTTACCACTCGTCGAACAAGGTCAACCATCAGAAGTTCATCCACTACATCTCACTGAGGGTGACCTATGCCGAGCACCAACTGGGTCTGAACAGTCAAGACCTGCAGCCATCACCAAGTCAGAGGCCACTTCATCCGGCTCTCAAGAGCAAGGCCAAGGCCAAGCCGATTCAGGAAGTGACCCCACAGGACTTGGCAGATCTTGCCGAGGACGAATCCTGGGAACCAGTTCAGGAGATCGAGATCCAGCCAGAGATCTACACGGAGATGGCAGCCATGGACACCCGCCTTCAGACCATCGAAGGTGCGATGCAGGAGATCATTGCCCACCTCCGGGCTTCATGAGCTCGTCATGGCTAGACTCCTTCAAGGAAGCTGATATACATGTATCGTCCATGTGCCAAAAAGATGTCAGTCCAGGTAAGACTCACAGTCTGTCCCATAAATTCCATGCACTGGTTCAGCAGATCTCAAAGGAAGCCAGTCTAGCAAGGTGTGATCCAGTGATCTCGAACGGATGCAGCCGTCTACATTTGCTGGAAGTGTTTTGTCATGAGGCCAGTGAACTGACGAAGCAAGTCCAATTGCTGGGCGGCAGAACCAACCGTTTTGGAAGGGCGCAGGGGGACCTCAAAACCAAGGAGGGGAGAAGTGTTCTGTTTCAAATGGTGTGGAAACAAAGACCCCGTCACATATGGTTCAGTCCCACCTGTGGACCATGGAGCGCATGGAACACGTTCAATGAAATGAGATCAATCCAATTGTGTGAACATGTTCAACGAGAGAGAGAGAGAGTCACACTTATTCGAACTTGCACTAGGAGTAGTCTTGCTTCGCATGTCACGTCAGCT
>CAXAMN010012102.1:0-35977 GCA_963970005.1 Durusdinium trenchii
CCCTAAGTCTCCAACGAGGTCACTTTGAAGGTCCTGGCAGTCGGTTTTCATGTCGATCATCGTTACTCAGCTTTGCTTTGCTTTGAGCTTTGTCATGCTGTTCAAGTATCACAGTATCAACCAGGGTGGCAGATCAGCTGACTGCGTCCCGTGCGTGCAACCTATAAATCCAGGGAAAAATACATGGAAATACTATGACTATCACTGTCCATACTGTTTGCTCATTTTCTTTACATTAAATGCAGGGTTTCCCGGAATTCACCTGTTTGAAGTTCCAATGGCCGCTCAGTGTCGCCCGTCCCAGGCATGAACGGCACAAGCTGGTTGCCCAAGAAGCTGTGAGATCCAAAGAAACCTTTTCTGAGTTATATAAATATATATAGTAGAAAGTATGTTGAAAAAAGAAGGTACTAGGGGCTCCTGGCCGTACTACTAGGAGCAAGGACGCTACTTAGGAGCGATCGGACGCTACGTTCAGGGCATTATATAATACCTTGAGTCCCAGCCCTGGAAGTCCAAGACTAAATTGTCAGGCGCTGACCCTTTCTTTGGATCCCATCGTAGAGTCAACCTTGATTTCTAGCGTTGGCGTTGCACTTATAGTCACTGACGTTGCTTGCTTCTTGCATGTTTTTGTCCTAGTGGGAATGTCTTTATAAACGTGTTCTAGTGGACCTTTTGTCATTTCTTGTGTTCGAGGTCCCTTAGGCACATCCAAGAATCACACCATCGAAGTTGCACGTCCTCGGTCGGTCTCCCACTGCTTTTTGCTCTCTTGAGCTCCTATATGATCATATATATATATATATATTTAAATCAACGTAGATGAACCGTGGATCTGCCAAGTTCTTCGTAGGTTTCGTATGTCAAAGTCCGGCAGCTGGACGCCCCAAGGAGATGAAGGGGACGCGTCCCTACTTCCGGCCTTTTCCTTTGCTCCGTGTGTGTTTGACTGGTTGCGCTAAGGAAGAATCCTCAGATTGCGGCGGGCATCGTCACCACTGGCTCCGACTTCGAAAAGATGTTACACAAGATGTTAACCTACGAGTTTTTGGGCAAGGAGGTGTTGTCTGAGACTTGGTCCGAAGGTCGGATGAATGTGAGATGGCACGGACAAAATATATATAATCCTCGCTCACCACTGGGTATGCTCGGGTTTGATTTTCGCCAAGAGATTATAAAGTCTTATATATCAGTCCTGATTGTTTTTGTCTCAGAGGTACTGATTTCGGATCACTTTTGTGAGGCATCTATCTCAGCACGCGCCAGTCATTTTTTTTTTTTTGGAAGCCAGAGAGTTGGGTGATGCACGCGCCCAGGAGATGGAGCGGGACTGGTCGGCCGCACCCGTGTCACCCTCAGGTGATGGCTGGTTCGGACACTATGGCCGCTGGGATGTGGAAGGGTTCGGTTGCGGGGGGCTGAGGATCAATGGAAGGAAAGATGTGAGCAAGAAGAGAAGAGGTCTGAAGACCATATGTGAGAAAAGAAGATGTGAGAAGATGTTGGACATCCGACAGCCAGTGCATGTCAGAAGTCATGTCAAGGTTTGCGAGTTTATGAGATTGACACTGACCGGAACTGTACTTGATGTAATTATATATAACATAGATTCAACTATAGCAAATCTTCCAGGGGTACGTGGATTGTTGACATGTGAAGTGAATCTGAAACTGGATCCACCATGATCCACTTGGTCGATGTAGGGTAACCTGCTATTTCTTCAGCCAACCAGCAGGATTCATCTAACATGTGTTTTCAGAGGTGATCATCTGGCTATTTGGCAGGGTCAGGGCACGAGGGTCGGTTTTGAAGCAAACCTCTGGCGAAATACATAGAAATACTGTAAGAACCCTGCCAGATTTGACACGATTCTGTTTGAGTGGAAACCCTGCCAAATTCAAACCATTGTCCATAAGGTCCTTTACCGAACCATTCGGATGTCCGTCCACGTCGGTGGACAGCCACAAAACCAGGTTCAGGCGGTGGACAGCGTACGCAAGCTTCGTTTCTCGAAAGGGGATGGGGTTCACCTCCCCCACAACCGTTCAGGAACCCCATTAGAATCCCTATCCTTGAGTCAAAAGCCGAATCCAGCGTATGCTCCAACCACCTCCGTTTCGAAGGTGGTTAGGGGGGGGTTCGGGGGGTCTAACCACCTTCTGAGGATATGGTTGGAGCCCTAGGGATATATCAAGGCTTGCTTGGGATCTCGGTCTTCTGGCCGGGCCCACAAGCCCGGCCAGCAGCAAGGCCGTGGTGTTTTGGATCGAAACGAGTTCGTCTCCTGTTTCGTCTCCCCCGCACGGACCTTTGGAAAGCCACCCGTGTGCTGTTTGGAGACCTTTCCTCAAACACCAGCCCATCGGACCGAAAAGCCCTTTCAGATCTGTTCCTCCTTTTTGCTCCGCGTTTCTTCGAGGAATGGGTCATTGGTTCGACTGTATGGGCTATGCAGCTGGTCAGGGCTCTGCGGGCGCCTCGGCGCCTTTGTCCTCCTGGTGCCAGGCGCGTTGTCGCACGTTCTCGCTCCCGCTGTGGTGCTCGCACGGCTTCGAGGACATCGTAGGACATCCCTCTTTTGGAGGGAAGACATCCCGGGGCGCTTTATTTTAGTGATTTTTGGGTCAGAACACCTTCCCCAAAATGCAGGGTTAAGTTAAATATGTGGAGACGCTATTATGTTGAGATATGTTGAGGTTTCGATGTTGTTTCGACTTGGTGAGTCTTGGTACCTGATGAAGTGGTACCTGATACGAAGCAAGAGTCTTTTTGTTACCAAACCATGCATGCAGGGCTGCGTCTTTCTAACTTGGACGTCTTGCAGGAGCTTCCCCTGATGCCTTCAGTTCAAAGAATTCCGGATCGGCATGTATAGAGAACAAAGCACCAGGCGAATACAAAGTTTGGAGGTGGGAGGCAACCAGATTCATTCGAAGCACGAGGAATTTCCAGGAGCCAAAACTCTGCTCCGGATGTGCCTGAAACATCACCGAAAGATCCAGTTGGGCATGACCCCCAGTTAGACAAGAAAAGATGTTTGTTTGACGCATGTGACTTGGCAACCCACATCCCCAACAAACGTGAGGAATGACTGCCTCCAAGCATGTCAGGCCGAAAGCATCCAAGCTGGTCCAGGTGCCTTTGGCTTCTTTCCATTGATCGATCGATGCTTGGGCGAGAAGAGAGACGGCACGGTTCGTCGGGGACGGGGGGGACTTGTTGAAGACAGAAGTTCTGCACCACCAAGGGATATCCCACAACTACGAGGGCTTATGCTGCTGGAGTGACACTGAATCCTTTCCTTCAACTGCATAGTCTGCATAGTTTTATCAGGATTTCTGGAATGAGCGAGAGTGTTACGGATGCTTGTAGATCATATACAGCACTATATAGCATCTCCTTAGCATATGTTTACTTATCTAGCTATATTTGGTAATCTGATCTCCTTTATCTGAAGCGTGCTTGGACACCATGTAACGATGATCTCAGGAAAGAGAGGCTATTACATGCAGATCGTTCTCAAGGAGGACACCGGGGGCGGGCCTTTTGAATTAATCCGGTCCACCTATTAAAAAGCACGCCCCCCCCCCCGCAAATAAGGAAACCTCGGTCGCATAGTTTTAAATAGGGGTCCCTGAAATCGGGGGGTCCAAAATAGGGTCACCTGCAAAGAGCTTCAAAACCAAAAAGTCACCCAGGCAATTTTTGTGTAAAATCATTTATTAAACTCGTATAAAACAATCAAAAAACCTCCAGATCGAAGGGTCTTCCTTTTCCCCTACAAAAACCTTTGTTAGAATAGTGATTCTTCAGTAGACTAACAACTAAAGCTTTCAAAAGGTGATGTCGCTGTGCCATGCGGTTTTGCATGATCTCGGTGGCAAGTGGGTTTGCGTGAGTCCGTGCCATTGGGGGAAGGACAGCCTGCTGGTGTAAGCGCGGCGTGTCATGGTGGATAGACAGGGCGGACAGAGGTGGGCAGTTAAGGTTAATTTAAAAACGAATATGAACCGTATTCAGGGGTTTCCGACATGACCTTTTTTTAATAGGTGTACGTTTTTTAATGGGCACTCGGGATTGAGGGGTGAATTGGCAGGGCCCCGCGGGAGGACGGGTTTAGAGGCGGTGGCATGTTGGCACTGTGCATGGTCAGCCACCACTGTGCATCCTATCCAAATGCTGTCAAAAGTCAGCTTGTGAAGTGTATAAGTCTCAAAACATAGCTACAAGAAGCTACAAGAGGGCATCACTACGAACGGAGCAAGGACACTACTAGGGGCTCCTGACCTTACTACTAGGAACAAGAAGCCTCCAGTAACAAAGGGCATCTTAGCTGTTGCCAGCCCGGAGGGAGCGACGCCAAGGCGGTTGCACGGCCCGTTTCAGCGAACGAATAGGACGGATGGACGGTGTTTTTCCTTTCCGGGAAAAGGACGACGAGAAGATGTACCACATCGTTCTATTGAAGATGTCGCTGCTCTCTGTCCCATTCATCAAATCAAACCCTCCAGCAGCTTCGTGCCTTCTTCAACTGTCATTGAATGCCTTAGAAAAGCGTTAAATCGAAAGCAACAAGAATGTTCAATGACCGGCTACCGTTTTTCTTCTCCACTCAACACCGTTGTTCTTGCCAAAAAAGGCAGCTTCACACCTGCTGCCGCTGCACCTTTTCAGTGACCCAACATAATCACCGGATTAGTTTCATCCCTTAAACATATTTACAATCATCTACATATACTTAATTTTAATATCTACGATATATTGATATTTAAATGGCATAATATACATGGCTAACGTAATGCAGTTCTTTTTTGAAAGCTGAGCCATGGCTCTTTTCAGACCCTCTTTTTCCCGAAGGATTCCAAGTGCCGGAGCGAGGTGCCAGAGTCGCTTGGCTGAGCGACCAGCCCTGGTGCTGCTTCGGGTGATGGTGATTCCATGATCTACCCAGGCCGGTAAATTTCCTTCTTGGAAAATTGCAAGGGCTTCGCCCGGGTGCCGCCGACCCCTTTTCAGGAGGAGTGTAGCATGTGTAACTAAAGGCGTTTGTGCAGTTCCGGTGGTTGCCCGTCTGTGGAGAGAAGGTGGGCGTTCTAGCCTTAGGAGGCTGCAGCTAGGGAGTGCAAGTGCTATGCACGGTCGTGGTGGGCTGGGGGTGCTGCAGGGGCAGTGGTTTGGACAGGAACATAAGCAAATCCAAGCCAGATGTCATTGGGGGTGAAATTGAATTCTGAATCCTCCTTGAATATATTTTGGCTCCGTAGAAAGCTTACAGCCACGTGGATACCAAACAACAACTCAAGCTATCGAGGTTCTGTATGAAATTGTTGAGGCTTCAGGACGTCTTGACAAAGCAACATGAGAAAGAGTTGAGCGGCCGCATTTAGATTGGAAAGGGAGGCAATGGGAGACACGTCTCAGGTAAACTTTAAATGAATGTACTCTCACTCTCGGGGTGGTTTTGGTTTTTCACACCGCAACTGGGCAGGGAGGTTCTGCTCTGCACTCTGTTCATCTCTTTTCCAGATATGGCATGGCAGCAAAACTTTGGTGAAAGAACTCCAGTGAAGTAGTGTCACGAGGACTTTCACTTGTGCTTAGACTCGACCTGGAATGTCAGCGAGGACCACCAATGTTTGGAGCAAGGGGCACAAACCCTTGGTTCTTGTTTATCTCTTCCTGGAGCTAACATGGAAGTGGAGAATGGTCCCTTGCAAGACCATTTTCCATTAGGTGGTTTTCCACTTCCATGTTAGTTCCAGGGAGGGTATTTGTTTTTCTTCTGGGAGAAATTTCATCCTAAGTCCAGTCCTCGCCAAGTTTCATAGCAACTCTTTCCGGCTTGGCCAACATCATGTACATGTAGACTCTTGATGAATATAACCACCCAGTAAACCACCCATAAATATATGTGATTGCAAGGTGTTGAAATATGATCAAGAGTTTACATTACGGTGTCGCTGGAAGTCGGTTCAGGAAGACTGCGAACATCAATGACAGAACAAGTTTGCGTCATGTTTGTCCAAACAATCGTGGATTTGCAGTACATCGCCGTTTGGTATTCGACAAATGGTCATTCTTACGGGGCCATGCCATGCACTTCCAAGAATAAGATCAGGAGTGTAACCACATCAGAAAAAAAAAACAAACAAACAAACAAACAAACGCTCAACCGGTTTGAGTCAAACTCCTTGACGAGACCATGCGTTGCCACCGACGTTCACCGTGTGTGCCTAGTTTGAACATGTCTGAACAAGGGAGGGGTTGTGCGTCAGATTTGTTGAGTCTTGGGCGGTTGGTTGTGTTGAGCCATGCGTTTTCTTCCCATGACTCCTCATTTAAGTGCACTGTAATACAGATCGATCAGCTGTGTAAAAAGAAAGGTGCCCAACCCAACCGACTTTCCTTTGGACCTAGTTTGGGAAGCATTCTCAGCTCTACCCATGTAGCCCCCAACCATCATCCCCCGCTGCGCGGCTCGCTCCAACAAGAAGGCACTTCTTCCACTCGAAAGGTCCACTCCGCGCCACGTGCGCCGCCTGCGCCCATCTCGCAGTGCCGTAGACCGCCCCATCTCCGCCCCCGCTGCAAGGTACTTGTGGATCTTAGCGAAGCCTTTGGTGGACGCCATCCTGAGCCATGAGCCCATCACCGAACCGGGGCACCAAATGGTGTGAAAAGGGGGGGCGGTTTAAGGCTAAGGGTTTGCAGGGTTGTGCATTTGTAATTTGTTAGTCATTCATGGATGCCTTCCCAAAAAATGACTTGCCTTCGTGGTTTCATATCTGGAACAGTGAAGAACCCTTTTCTTGAAGCTGACTCACATATACAGAAAATCCCTCACTCTGATAGATAGTGCATGCTGCAAACATTTGGAATCTTGCGACAGATACCAGGCCTCGCCACATCCAGAGGGCCCCACTGGGCCCATGTTTACGCCCTTTTTGTTGCACAACATTCAGGTACCAAGACCCCCAGGAGTTGGGTGGTTAATGGACACCCCTTAACATCTGAGGGGCTATATATAGACACCCCGACAGGAGGGTCCTGGTATAGACCTTATTCAAGACGATGTGAAACATTTTGACATTTGCTACGCCTTTCCGAAAGGGGTTTGAGCTCGGCCTTCGCCTTTCCTTGGAGTCAGAGCTTCCATCCTGAGTTGATCGGACATCCGGAGGGAGAACTCCTCCGTTCAGTTTCAAGACTGGACCTCCGAACTCCCTCCCCAGGAAGTACGTGGATGACCAGGTCACCTATTTGGGGGAGATGACCAGGACACTCCACTCAAACATGAACAGGGAAGGCCATACCGCTCCGCAAACTTACATGGAACCTGAGAATTCACCATATTCATACATCCAAATACCAACCCAGTGGTTTTTATGGTTCCATGTGCTTCTTTGCAGGGTTTTTTGTTGCCACTGTCGGTTCTTCCGTTGGCTCGAGGAAGAGGGCCTTTTGCAGAGCTCCTTGGAACGAACGTGGACCGTTGACCCCGTTGGTGGAGTTAATGTCTCAAACCAAAGTGTTTGAGGCCACCACACACTATATACATGTATACACATACACAGATCATATACATGTATACGGTATACACACCATAATTTTTATATATACATAGTGCATTGAAGCAAGTTGGGAAGGACCCCAAACATCCCTAATTCTGTCTCCGTATGAGCATCTTCCACACCCGCCGACATTGTTTACCAGAAGTGCTGATTTCCATGTGCCGCAACTACAACGGTTACATTACGCAACATACCAATGGAGTGGCATCAGCCCCAGCCTGGAACCAATCTAGAACATGCTAGAGCCATTGGTTAGCTATGGTCTTGTGTGATAGTGATGTGGTCAGCCGCATCACTCAGAAGACTTTGCCGAACAAAAACGGAGGTGAGATCCAAGTGAGGGAAACGTAACGTGTTTTCGCCCAGCCTACTTTCCTTCCGTGACGAAAAGACAAGGGGGTTTGGAGAGGTTTGTGGCTTCAGCAGAGGCTTCCCCCTTTCAAGGTTGTTATAAGGCCGAGGGCTGTTAAAATTCACAGATTGATTAAAGGGAATATCTACCGGAAACCATGCTTCTCAACCCTCCAAACTATGGGCTTCCTGTTGATACTTGTATTTCCTTAAACCAATTCTGGTGTCTAGGGCCGGAGTGGGTCCCTTGAAGCAGGCCCGTTCCAAGGCCAAGGCGGATTGCTCTTGCGCGAGATTTACGACATCTACAAGTCTTTGCCACCGAGATGCTTGTCGTCTATATGCATATAATATATATATATAGAGAGAGATAGATATGTACATTGTAATTATCGTCTACAAACACAATAGAATCTGGAGGAGGAATAATATGAACGATGGGAGAGGGGAGCGCCGTGAGCGGTGCATTTTTCAATGAACATGATCATGTGTGATCATATTTATTGTTTTATAGGTTGTCTTTAGACAGATTTATGTGTCTGATGTGTCAGCAAAGAACCTTTGCCAGGATCTGTTTGAAGCATTTGTCAGCATTTGGCATCCTTCAAGGATTCAATGTAGAAAACATATTCATCTGTAGTTGAGTCTCCTGTAGCAAAATCTGCTTCGCTCCTCAAACAGCCGTGCAATCCGAAGACATGAGCTACGACGACTTCCACGAGATTGTGAATGGTTTGTTCTGCGGGAGCATTGCTCCTATTGCGCTGCCATTGCCACGTGGATCCTTCAACCTCCTCACCTTTCACGTTTCCCATGAGGGAGCTTGCCGGAAGGCAGACTAACCTGGTCCATGCCTTTGACACCATCCGGTACTTTCAGGGTGGGATCGACATGTCTGAGCTCAGCACTGGCTACAAATTAAGACATGCGAACTCAAGGACCTGCAGTATTTTTCCGCTCCCTGTGGTCATGGCTTCCATGCAGCGCACCTTTATCTATCAAAAGATGGTGCACGAGAACATGGGCTTGCTTAGAGAACACGCCACCTTTCAAGTTTACTACACTACACGCCCTCTGTCTGATGAAGTC
The DNA here is from genome assembly GCA_963970005.1 of Durusdinium trenchii. Taxonomy (NCBI): domain Eukaryota; class Dinophyceae; order Suessiales; family Symbiodiniaceae; genus Durusdinium; species Durusdinium trenchii. The sequence continues at coordinate 9,015 of CAXAMN010012102.1, forward strand.
TGAGAGCCTGCGCACGGTGTGTAGTATATAGTAATCGGTACTGACGCTGTTTGTGCTCCTTCTATCAAAAGAGCGCCGAGTCGTTGTCAGGCTTGTGTAGGCTGTGAATAACACAAAGGCCGTGTAGTCTGCAAACCTGGCCAATTGGGATTTTTGAGTCTCCAAGGAAATCAAAAAAAAACAACATTTCTGCTCAGGCAAACAAAGTCCTGTCACAACTGTTTTGTTGTTCTTGTTGGGTTTGCTTGTGGAAAAGAAGGTGAGGCAAAATCAATGTCTTTTAGTGGCACAGAAAGCAAGGATGCAAAGAAAGCAGTGAGAGAGAGAGAGAGACAGCGTTCAACTGATAGAAGCCAAACACAGATAAGACCACACAATGCAAGAGCGCTCCTTTCTGGACCTTTCGCCACATTCTACTCCAGGATAACTCTACAATACTCTACTCTACATGTCAGTGAGTAAGTCAGAGATTGCGCCGCATGCAGACCTGGGCGTTGTTGAACACAGGTCGCCAGTCGCCCAAAATCTAAGGATGTTGGCCTTTGAAAGACGAGGACGGCCACATTGACCCACAGGTATTTCAGGTCTGATGTGGACGAGCTGCACATGTATATCTGATGCGGTCTGATGATGAAAAGTCGTTGTTCAGGTCTACCCCTTGCCTCGGAGACCCTCAGCACCCTCGTAAAGTTGGAAATAGAGGCTGAGACGACAACCACCTGTGCAAAATGTTTGGCAGTATGAGGGTCGATGTGGTCACCAATGTGGTCGTTTTCTTTCTGAAGGGGGTATTGGATGTACATTGCTTCTCTTTATCTGCAGAAAGGCGAGCCTTTTGATGCTTTGCCCACTTGGGGCGAGTCTGTGCAATTGCGCCTGTGAAAAAGCGAAGCGATTGGCACATGTGAGCATGGTGGGCCCAGCGGCCCTTTGAGCATGGGTGGGTCAAAACAGGGATCCAGATTTTGTTGGCCAATGCAAAGAGCGAACAGTTTCATTGGTACTTCAAGCCTTTCCGGCACTCCCCAGATATGCAAGCTATGCAAGGTTCTATAGGTTTTGGGAACGGTTTGTTAGTTTCATTCCCAGCTTTGTTGGCCATTGACTTGTGACTTGCTACTTTGTTGGCCATTGCCAAACCCGCTTGCTACAGAATGATTCAAAACCCATCCTTGGCACTTCCGCACCGGCTCCGGTTTCGGAGGCGATGGGTATATTTTCCTGCAACTGGCAGGGGGCCCTGGGGGGTCCTGGGGGCGGGGACTGTGGAGAGATTCATGTCTTCTCTTTTTGGGCGGTATGCTCCTGTTTGAGCCCTGTGAGGGTTGTTGATATGTTTGTTCAATCTGCACCTTATAGAAGGACCCCTCTAGCCACGTGCATTTAGTTGCACTCTACTGACTCTACTGGCCACTGGCGACCAGACATATACTGTAGTACTGCCAAACACAAAACACGCATTTCTATTCGAAGCCTTTCCTTGCTGGGATGTCCTACAACAGTTCTCCAATACAACCCGGCTAAGGCAAGCGGAGAAACATGACATAAGCGATAAAATCTTCAACATTGACTACCTTTTAATCGTCATTTAGATATAGACATACATATATACGTACAATTCATTACAATACTTAAATATATATGTGTGTTTTTTGTCATAAAGTGCATCGTATATCATAATATGCATATATATACTGTAACATAAACACACATAAACATGTATGATAGTTCTCCTCTTCAAACCCAGCTGGCACCTCCTTTTCTCCCAGGTGGCACCGCAGTCCTTCCCCGAGCTGCGGGAGGTGCGCGGACATGCCGAAATGCGGTGGCCCAAACCCGGTGCACCGGTACTCATGGGGAAGATATCTATGAAGATGGAAGAAATGCCCAAAACCATCTCGAAAATCATGACAGATCACTGGCGAGAAGAGACTGACAAATGCGGTTTGCAGCATCACTGGTGAACTTTGGCATTCTACCGGTAAGCCGTTTGGTGCACCTTGTTTTGAAGGAGTTCGACCTGGTGGGACAGCGAGTGCCTACTGTAGGTCGTTGGGGGGCCCCCGTGGGAGCCACGGGTTTTGTTTTTTTGAAGCGAAAAGAGTATAGGGGCAGATTTAAAGGGAAGCAGCAACAATAACAACAATGAAGGCACAGTGATTTTGTCTGCAATATGATTTCCAAAGAACGTAAGATTTGAGGCTCGAGGTGGCCGTATCTATTTTGGTCTTTGAACAACTGTTCTTGTTTCCTTCCATTTTGCAATTTCACAATGCGACATTTCATTTAAAAACAAACTTTCACTTGCTTCATGGCTTATCACCTAAACTATGCGGTTTCAGCCCACTTCACATGTCTCCTACAACCGTCTTCCGCAGCAAGCATTGTGGATAGCCGCGGCATTTTCCGACGGTCCTCCCCGAACGCACCCTCCTTTGCCAGGTGACCTTGAGGAGGTTGGACATTCCACAGGATTCCACCTTGGCCGGGCGCTTTGCGTGGCGCGAGCTTTTCGCGGCGCGCCACGCGGACGCTGTTGAGGGTCGAGCGTGCTTCTCACAGAAAGAGAGGACAAGACGAGGTCTTCCCAATGATCGCAGGGTGGGTTTCCCTGGCAGCGCTGTGATGTGTTCAAATCATTGTTGTTCTAGGACAGGGTACGGGAAGATTGCAAGCTGTACAAGTCTCTTTACACTGCCGAGGCAGCAACGTATTCACCGACATGTGGTTCAGGTCTCCCTGCAAATGTTGAGGCCCACATGACAGATGCACTGCTGCAGCTACGCTCGGTGGTGGCACACTCAGCCTCATGTAGTGAGTTCCGGGGAGCTCGGTGGCATGGGGTTGGGTATAAGCAGGAGCTTCCTTCCTGCATGGAAGCAGGTGGCCTCAGATGGTCCTGCAGGTGGCCGAAAAGATGAGAGTTTGGTGGGTACCCCCTGGATGGGTTTTCGTCTTCGAAGTACTGGATCCAGAATCCTTTTGATGAGTCTTAGTGATTAGATTAGTCTTTGCAGTTGGTTCCCAATCATTGGAAACTGCGATTTGAACTGTTACCTGGAATCCTCTAAACTCGCTTTCACGTTCAATCCGTCCATTGTTGGACGGTCCAATCACAACAAATACATGGGTGGAAACTCTCGTGAATGACTTGTCCAAGACGTTGCCCCAATTCTTTTGCATCAGGTTTTTTGGCATTCACTTCTTTGCCATGCACCATAGTTTTTTTGGGTGCCTATTTTTGTCTTTTTCTGAGAAGCATATGTTTTGTGTATGTGTCTTCCTTTGGCCGCTGCCCGAAAAAAGACAACAGATCCACGCTCCTTTGGCCACTACGGTAGCACGAGCGAACCACTCTCTCGGACGCGTCAGGAAGTGCTACGGCTCTCCCATTTGCGGCTCACCAGTCGCGGCGCCAGCCTCCTACTACAGGCGCCGACGCGGGGAACCAACGCGTGGTGTGCAATAGGCCCGCACGCGTTTGCTTACAGTGAGTTTCACTAGACAAATGTTTGGGAACCCACAACTGAGGAAATGGAACAGGTGTTGTAGAACTTGAATGTAATCAATTGTCAGAGATCAATGCATATGGCTCCACTGTGGGAGCCAATTTTCTCGTACATATTGTTCGATTGATGCGATGCAAGTTATTTTGTTTTCTTCATGCCAGTCAGTTAGAGAGAGAGAGAGAGTGAAAGAAGTGAGAAGTGGCAAAGAGATAAAGGTATTGCATCAGGCTTGACCCCATCCAGAGTATGGGAAGGCTTGGAACTCTGCTCAAAAATAGACGAGATAGCTCAGTTAGATTAGGGGCCTCTACTGCCACCTCCTTTGAGAAACGATTTCGGGTGTGAGGGTCGTTGAGGCCTTCGTGTGATGTTTGTTTCATAGAGGAAGTCCAAAGGCTCTACTCTACTTTTTTCTTAGGGAAGTAAAAGTTTCCTTTCAGGTCACCATACAGACTCTTTTTTCCACAGTCTCTCCCAGGATGTTTGAGTTGATAGACTGACACCTCAGTGACTACGCCCCTAGACCCTGGACCCTCAGTTTGAATGCGTGTCGCTGGTGGAAGGCGGTGGCGGAGCTGGCTCCACGGTTGACTAGCCTCGGGGCCCAGAGATGCGCGAACAGCAAACCGCGGCAGAGTCGACCGACCAAGGAGGAGTTCCAAATCAAGATCCGTTCATGCTGAGGTTTACTGAGATTACTGAGATGGGGTTAGATTCGGTTAGATCAAGGGGACTTGATATAGGCAAGACAGAATAACAGGGCATCCAACCTTCACAGCCACATCTCAGCATCTAGAAGTGTATCAGCAATGGCAATAATTATTGAACAAAATCCATGGTTTGGGTCGCTCCCCCTCTGGTTGCTTCAGAATGGACAACTCTCCCCATCTCAATACCCACCTTGATCGCTCCCTGGATTGCCAGAGATTTGGTCCATCAGACTGTATGCCTAGAACCTGAGTGACCTCCTTTTTTGAACCACTGAACCACCATTCACCCAAAAAGATTGTCTTTTTCATATTAAAACAGGGGTCATGTCTGGGTTCGAGGTATCAAATGCCAGTGAAGTTCAGGAACAGGTAGACCTCCTGGCTCCGCTCGCGTTCGGTGCCTCTCCAAAAATAGAGGTCCAAGACATCCCTCCACCCTTGGTGAAAGTTCCAACGACCCAGTGTTTTTCTTTTTTTAAAAACCTAGCTATAGGTCAGAGTTCAGATTCTTAGGGTAGAACCCAACCCGGTGCTGCTAGTCTTCCGTTTGACCAGTGAGACTTGTCGACCGACAGGACACCGATAGGACCGACCCACCATAGGCCTCAATGGACTGCCCTTGGCGCGCTTGGTGCAGATCAAGGATCATCCGGAAGGCGCTGCGAGGGGCGAAGAATCTCTGAACTGTGCGATGCTTTGGACTGGTGGTCCGATGGTCCTTTGGCGGGAAATGGAAGGAAACGGAATACTTCTTTATTAGGGGGCATTGCGGTGTTCATGACAGTGCAATTGACGTAATACAGTAAAGAACATCCTTGCACTGCCTGAGCTTGGGTTTGGTCTGTCCTATGTGGTCCCTTTCTTGTTCTTTCAGCAGTAGCCACTTGAACAGTAGGGGTGTGCATGTGTGTAGGTTTATATAGTGAATACAATCTTCCAGTATAGAACCTCTTGGATGGATTTGGATTGGATGGACTCTTGCGGCCAAAAGAAGCAACGGCTTTACGGCCTTATGACCTGAAATGTTCCAAGAAACATCCATGATCATCCATGGATGCTTTCGTTATGTCAAAGGCCAAAATTAAATGGTATACACAGGACCAGGAACAAAACTATAACATATACTGTAAAATTTGTGTATATAAATATTTTTTTGCCAATAGGTATTAAGCGATTTGTCTTTATGGATGAATTCTCAAACATCTATACCCAGACGCTCCGTGTATGCCACTATGGCCTACATAGAGAGTGGTTCTTGGTGAATGTGGAGCGTTTTTGGGATGCATAACAAGAAAATCCTAGAACCTAGTTGACCTTTGTTTTGATAGAACAAAACAATCTTTTTGGGTGGTTGGTGACTCCATCCAAATAGAGTCACTCAGGTTGTAGAACGACATAGTGCACATGAGTGGACCCATAATGGAATAGAGAGCGCCCCAAATATTTACAGTCGCGTTTTGTTGCGTTGATGGTTTATCCACGTAGTTTGGGGACCTCTATCATACTTGCTTGGAGGATGTTTTGCCCGCGAATTGTGTCTCGAATGTCCCTTTGCCAGGTGGCAGTCCACTGGATTTGACTGACAGCATCGTGTGGTCCACAGAGATATGAGGCAAAGTTAATTGACCGGGATTGGTGTTCTTGGATCCCCAGATCGGTGAAAATAGACGCGAGTGAAGAAAACATGTTGTACAGTTGTACAGGGTGGCCACAATTTTGGGATGAGTAATGATGTATTTTCTCACGTGAGAAAGATATCATATACTCAATATAAATACTCGTTCCCAGTACTGACTGCAACAGTAACAGTTGTTGTTGTTCATTTTGGATACCAAGATTGTCTCCCCTCCAATCTCCCTCCTTCAGGCCATTCCAGGATGTGGCGTCCTTCAAGAGGATCCCAGGATGTTCGGCCGGCTTCGCCTGGTCCGTCACGGTGGCTGAGGAGTGGAATGACTTCACCTTGGGCGTGATGGACGGGGGGCCCCAGCGGGCGGTGAGTGCGGGCCGATCCAGATGTTGAACATGTCCGAGCCGAAGGTCGGTTCTAGGATGTTGCAGGGTTCACTGGATTGAGTTGGGAGCGGAGCAAGGTGCCCCGGCTGGATCCCTGGTTGGACATGATTGGACTGCAGAATCTGGCTGACCAATCTGACCAGAGAAGCGCCAGCAAAGCAGAAGTAGAGAAGCCTGGCCTTTCTGACTTCAACTGAGAGGCCAGTCTCTCTCCTGGTCAAAAGCGAATAAGATGTGAGTAGTGTTTTTGTATGACCTCCAGTAAAATAAAGTCCAACCGACCTGTAGGGAATGTCTTCAACACTTAGAGAATAGACCCTCAGAGACTCACCGTTCGATTTCTCTGAGGCTCGACTCAGCCTATGGCAGGTGGCCAATTTCAGCGGTGCAGGCAAGGAGACCGTTTGGAAGTCCTGCAGCCAAAAGACATCAACACACGAAGCTATTGAAAGATGATGAAAGATGATCTGTGGTGGTGGATGGCACAAAAGTTCCTCGATCAATGGATACGATTAAACATCTCTAGGGGATGGTGTAAAATCAAGCCCCAAGATTGTGTGTGAGCATGGAAGGGCAACAATCCAAAAAGGGATACCGCGACCACTGTTTTGCTTGGACAGTTGTCGAACTGATCCAATCTGGAGATAGTTTCGAATGACTCTGAGTTTGCCTCGGAAGGAGGGCGCTCCGAGCCATGTTCTGTTCTTGAAGTGTGTGTCAATACCAAAACATAATAAGAGCAATGGTCATAGTTGCACGGTCGAAGCTTATATCGGTATAAGTGTGCTAGAATTTTGGCACCTAGATGATTCTTGCCCTTGTAACGCAGACTGATCCCTTTGCCTCTAATGTGTGTGGAACATGTGATGCGAAAGTACCCTGAAAGCCGAGCAGTATTATCGCTCCACGACTCTAGGTGACTCCAACCCAGCTCCATGCCGTGTTGTAGCAGTGAGTGGCTGCGAAGCTGCCATACGAACAGCCACAACTATTGAAGGAACAAAATGTTCAGTGGAACAGACTCAGCTCCTAAGACAACGGAGTCTTTGAGTGAGGCTCCGGCGGTTTCGGGTCTCAAGTTCTGCCATCAATTGGTCAGGGACCGGGGTCTCTTTTTCCTCATCCCAGCTACCTCGGTGAGGGGGGTCGGTCGGGGTGAAAGGCGGGTGGGTCGACCACGCCAAGAGCTGCGTGAGGCGGAGTCCCCAGTGAGCTGAAGTTGCAAGGCGGACCCGTGGTTTTTCCCCGCGGGAAGACGAGCGAGTGGGTGAGGCGGTTCCCGGCTCGATGGTAGAGGAGTTCTGGTGATTGTTTTGGTGAGTCTAAACAGTTTTGGACCTTCATGTGAACATGTTTGAGTGGTCGCCATGTGGTCGCCATGTGGTAAGGGTCGCCAGCATTATGCAAATCCAACGCAAGGGCCCCACTGGAGAGCAAATGCCATTTGTGAAGGGTCGCCAGTGGTCGTGATGTCTTGAGGCAGGCTCAAATGCACCTGTCCCAACCCTTTGTGACGTTTGCCATACCACTTCAAAGAAAGTATGAACGTATTTATTTATATATTACATTACAATATTACATATATATATATATGCCAAAAAAAGTTTTTTTCTTGAATATAATATATATATATACATATAGCCGGACCACCATTTCATAGCCCCCAACTTCCCACATTGGGTGGCTCCATGAGGCACATCTTGCCGCACGAACGATACAGAAGCCCAGGAGCGAAACAAGTCAGAAACAGACCAACTCACACGAAGCAAGAAGCCCAGAAACAATCCCCTGAGTACTGACCTACAACTCGCACGACCACCAAGTGCCTAGCGCCATCGAAGGCGCCATCTCGCTGAGTCTGGACACTCGCTTGCCCCTCGGAAAACTCGTGTCAGGCCAGAGCCTCACAGCCGGGGCTCCCAGAAATGCAACCGTCACCGTCTTCGTCCTCCGGACGTGCACCTCCGCGCACGTGTGCACCACAGCGTGCCCGAACGCCCCGGTTGAGGACGTGGGTTTGCGTGGCTTGTGCGCCATGCTGCGGCACTTCGCTGGACAGGCGAGCGCGAGAAAGACGAGTGGGGAGGACGAGAAAGAGAGGAAGATGGATGTGGAAAGAAACGTCAACCTAGTCATAATACCTAGCCGCCAGCCAGCGTATTTGAAGGTAAAGATAAGGCTCCTGCTTGTTCAAAGGGAGTTTGATTCGGTCACTCCAATGGAAATGATCTGGTAATTCCTAGCGCCAAAACACCGCTAGGGGGCACTGCGCAGCAGTAGGGAGCTCAGACGTTTGGGTGGAAGATGCTGGGACCTGTGTCGTTCACTGGGGTCGTTTGCATGGGAAGAAGCCGGAGTCGAAGTGGGATCCTTTCAGGGTATCCCTACAAGTCTAGTTTGACCCAGCAAAACAGAAGTGCCCGTTATGTTTTTTGTTGCATCCATATATGTGTTTTTGTTTGACCACGTCCAGTCAAAAGAGGTCATTGACCTATATAGGGTATAGTTCTAAGATGTTCTAAGGGTGACTCGTCTCGGAGCGGCGGGTTTTCGAGCGGCGGATCATAGTGGAGATGCCATGAAGGCCTCCGGCTGAAGATGCTCAAAGATCATTCTGTATTCCGACAAACTTGAAGTGGTGAAGAAGCCCTTCTTTGGTGCATTGAGCGATGGAGCTAAAGTCTACTCTTTGATTGTTTTCCTCATGTACATCTCTAGAACAGATAAGCAACAAGTCAGCCACACCTAATTTCTTACTGCTGCGTAAGTGACCCGCACTAAGAATCAACAGACATGTGACACTACAGATGATGATGCATGAACTTTAAAATCTTTGGTTCAATCGCAGGCTTGACTGTGAATTCTTCCTTTTGAAGCGTTTCACTGGGTGGCTAAGGGTTTCGGATGCCATAGGATGCCATTGAACATGACAGTCCATTGCAGCCACATGACCACACCCTAGAGCTCCTGGCCCATATCCTCAGGTTCGGTGCTTAGACCCCCCAAATCCACCCACCCCCCCCATCTTCGAAACGGAGGTGGGCCAGGAGCCCAAACGGGACATCTCATTCATGTTTGTTCCATCACTGGACCCCAAAACCCCACCCTCCGCGCGAATTCATCAGAACCGTCGAGACGTCTACGGCCGCCGTGGGCCGCCGTGGCGGCACGGCACGTACAGCGGGGACCGTTCGTTGGTTCCACCGAGGTGGAGCGGTGAACTTGACGAAGATCGACTTGTCTGGCCGGAGGGGCTAAGGGGTGGAAGATGGCCATCACTGGGGAATACTTGGTTCACATGAATCAATGTCAAAAGACTCCAATCGGTGAATTCATGCGACACATGTCCTATATCGACAGTGATCATTCAGGATCCACTCATGTCACCAGAACCCCCAAGGAGAGTCGCCCCAGATGCTTTGCGCCCTTCCGCGGCCCTTCGCGTCCGGGCGAGGCAACCTCCAGATCACCGATGCCACGGTGGCTGACCTGTGCCACACGTTGAAGACTCCGTGCGGGGACCCGGGGAGTTCCGTCCTGCGGCGCAACAGTTGGAAATGCTGTGAAGTCTAGGAACTGTTGTTTCGACGGGAGCTGATGGAAGCAGTTCTTTACACGGGAGTGTTTACGATTGTTTAGGGACCTGTTGTATCCTAGTCATAGTTGTTTTAATTGCTTGCGCTGAGCTTGGAGTCGGACAAGGTTTCGGTTAGAACTTTGGTTGCCGAACCTTGTAATTCTTTACCAACTGATCCTGGTGGTCGCACCATCGACACAAAGAAAAAGGGGTCCACCCAACATCATCAATCTCGCTCCAATTGAACATTCCAAAACCTCAAGACTTATAGCCGTAGTCTTTGATCGCAAGAAATCATAAGAACCCGAGAAGCCAGAAGCGTATATTCTTCTTCGTTGGCCCTCACTCCTATGCCGGGGTGAGCTTGCAGATGGTGCTGGGTTCAGGGTTGCCTTTTAAGCTTTTAGGCAACTCATGTAATTTGGAGGTAACACTAAGACTCGTGTTAACATGTTGTACTTGTAACATGTTGATGTTGTATTTGTATGTATTTGCTCTATTGACACCATTTTCACTGACCCTGTTTTGCACCCGATTTGCTCGACTGACCAGGCACATGGGTTCGGCCCTGCGCGGTGGCTTGCGGGAACTGAACCTTCGGTCCTGTATGCGCTTGCTCGGGCCCCGATGATCGTCCAGGAGATGCTCGGGGCACTGGATGGGTTCATCTCGCCAAACTGACACCATGCGACGGTGTTGGAACAAGTGGAACACGCCTCTTCATCAGACTGGTTTGGCTTTGTCCAAGAGCTGTATAACCATAAATGATCATTAAATGCAGATGAGTGCCATCAATGCCTTGCTCGTTGAGGCCTACATTAGACCATCAGGGTGGGAGTTACACTGGTTACACCACCTCAGTCCACTTTGTCAACAGCCAACAGAACTGAAGCTGCACTGACTAGATTCGATCCTTCGTCCTTCCTCCAGCTTGCTGCCCGGAGGTCTTTTCGACATCTGGACCTTAAGATCCATCCCCAGTTGGAGGTGTCAGTTGAAGGGGGAGAACCAACCTCCTCTTTTCCCGGGACACAAAGACGCCCAGGTTTTGAAGAGTTGTTTCAGTTGTTGCAGCAATCGGAACCCGGAGGTCGTCCTATTTTAACACCCACCGAATTAATTTGATGTGTTGGCGAAAAATGGGTTGCCAAGGAAGACCCGCTCAGCCTATGAGTTGCTGAACTTCATGCAGCACGTGCGCGAGGCGCAGCTGGCGCAGCGGGTGCCACGTGCCGAAGCTGGTGGTCGGCTTGGCGTGTGGTTCAGTGTGGCCTTACAACGATGTACCGTTTGGTCTTCGGTTGTGGGCCATGCCATCCACGCAGCCATGCCGTTCAAGGTGCAATCCGAAAGGCCACAACGGACGCTGACAGATGTCACGACCCGAAAAATCCTGCAGTCGGGTCACGGCGGACGCTGCGGTCACTGAGTGCAGTCGAAACGAAAGGAATGCGGTCAATGAGTGCCAGACAGCGGGTTGAAGTGAGGGTGACACACTGCGCAGGGTAACACACTGTGACCAGACGAGCTTGGCGCGCAACGAGCTCAGCAAGCTCGGCTTTCTCGATGGTTTCGACACGATTTCGGATGATGACCTGAGACGAAGACAGAAGACATCTGGCGGACCACCAGCTGCCACATGATCCAGGTATATCCAGGTGAGTTTAATTTACAGTATTCATGTTGTTTGCACATCCAAACGACATGTGCTTCCCGAGGCGGCATTCTCCTCTCTAAACGATTGGTTATCAAGACAGCTCACAAGCTGTGTTCGTATGTGTTTTCTTTCATTGTCTTCGTTGGTGTTTGTTTGATTTCGTTTGGTGATCTTCAAGCGCTTGGTGAACGGTGAAATCAACATCCCGACCTCCCGGCATGATGAGCGCACCGTCGCTTCTCGGAGGCCTCCCGAGAGCCGGGCTCAGCGGGACATACCTTGCGCATGGTGAATGGTGTGGATTTAGAGGCCCGGTTTGGATGAGTCTTCTTTCCTTGATGAGTCTTTTCATGAAAGAACCATGTCCTTGCGGATTTTTGACACAAAAACTGCATGCAGTTACAAATATAAGACATTCGCACAATGTCCGAGTTTTACTAGACAGTCTTCTTGTCAAGACACGCAAGTCTGACCGTCTGACCAACCATTTCATGTTTTTGAATGTGTTTGATTATTTTTGATGTATATGCTTCTGTATGCCTTTGTGGAGGTCTAAGTTCAAGTAAGCCTTCCGTGAAGTTTGAGTAACCATCCAGGTTTGCCCGTGAATGTCTATAAGTTTACTGTTTAACACGTGAAGTTACCCCCCCAAGAGAACAACTATTCCTGATCTGTGTTTTTTAAAAGGTCTATGGGTTGTGTGTGACTGTCTAAGTTTACCCATGAACGTGTGTGAAAATGGTTGGTGAGAATGCCTGAGAAAAGTGTTTTTGTTGCGCTGTTGCAGTACATGATGGGTTCAATGTGGACGATGTGTTTTGCTATGCAAGCTTTTCAGCTTGACCCTTGACCCTGTCAGCACCACCAATCACCACCAGCAAGTCTTGATTTAACTTTGAGCAACATGAACATGTCCAGTCTAAATAACTTGATCTTTGTGTAATTACGTGTGTTTGTTCGTGATGTTGCAGGACTTATCACGGAAGGCATACAACAGTTCCTTCATTTAGCGCGATATGCATTGCACATCTGTGTGAGATTTGTTGCGCCCAAATTCCAGACCCAATGCAACAAGTAACACTTGATCACACATCATTTGGACACAAGAATGTCTCGAACCAACGTTGTTTGCTCCATGACGTGGGCGTTGGAAGTCTAAGGGGCTTCCCGTCTTCCACCACGGGGGCTTCACCCGGTGCCTTCGAGGCCCTCCAGGCTGCCACGCGTGGAGATCCCCGCGGGCGCGTGGCCGCGCCGCCGATGCTGTCCGGGCACTCGGTGGAGTCGCAGCGCACCGAATGGCTTTGGGCTTAGGTAGAAAAGAAGCGATGGCCTCCAACCTTCTATTATACAGAAGCCGGTAATAGCTTCTTATTCAGGTTGGGCTTCTATTATAAGGAACCGGTAATAGCAATGGCCTCCAACCTAGTGGCGATGGCCTCCTACCTAATAGCAGTGGGTGGTGGATACTAGGCTTAAGCCTAAGGAATCTAGGCTGCCTAGTAGGCTTGTAGGTTGAGGGTACCATCATGTTGGAAGAGGCCAAAATGTCACTTTCAGAGTCATTCGAGGGAATTGCATGGACAGGTTGCCAAGAGTAGAATCAATCCACCAAAGTTATGGTGACACTTTGCATCACTTAGACAATCTTAGACATTCTGATTTCACAAGAAAGGTCTTGCTCCCGATTGAACACGTTTGTTCATCTTCCATGCCCCCAATGACCCAATCGCTGCACCAGGCTTCGAAACCTCGTGGAGGCTTCGAAGGTTGGGACGCACGTCCGCGGTGCAGCGGCAGGTCGCACGTCCGCGGGTCGCACGGGTCGATGTATTTGATTTGGTGACCAAAAGAGGATCCTTGGGGTGCTTGAAAAATGACCAAAGAGGTCAATGATCAATGTAGGGGTCAAAGGGATCCTTGTTTATTTGGTTGAAAAGGGGTCAATGATGAATGTAGGCAAACACATCTTCCATGCATGGATGATGGCTTGGGATGCGGAGTCAAATCAGTTGAAGAACTGGTTGAGTGGGTGATTGTACGGTAGGTGGGTATGGAAGATCATGAGTACTTTCACAAAGACTCCATGTGGCACTGCCCTTTGCCCCGTGGGTGTGCGGCATCACAGGTTAGATTTTCGCTTGTTTGGGAAGAACCGCTGACTTTCCAGTGGTCGACCAGGTTGCACATTGGTCGATTGGGAAGTGTGTGGAAGCCATGTGGATTTCAAAAACGAAAGTTCCAGATGTGCATGGATATATAGGGTTTTGGATGCTTTTGGAAGCATTGATCACAGATGGCTGGTGCGTGATGGTGTGTGCAAATGGTTTCTTGAGTGGCAGGGTGGGTGATTCACTTTCAACTTCAAGTGCATACATATCTATATCCCAGACACTCCATGGGACTGCCATATATGCCGATCAGTTGGGGTGGTGCCAGGGGGTCAATGGGGCGGCAGTCCTATGGCAGTCCCATGGGTCGTGTCTGGGTATTATACCTCAACAACTAACTAACTCTGCATTCCCCATGCCAGGTGCTGCATCAAAAATCGGACACGTGTCACACATGTACATGCCGACCACCCCAGTCGAACCCCCTGGCACCACCCGGAACACGTGTCTTTTCGTTGGTTCTGTTTCGCCTCACCTCCAAGGAGCCAACGAACGGATCTGCCACTCACTCCGTGTTCCCTTCCGAAGAAGAGGCCTCCGCGCCTCCTTCCCCTTCCCCCTTCCGCCTCCTTCTCACCCCACCCAGCCTCCACGTCTACCAGTCCACAGGCGACCTGCATGACGGAGTGCGACGTCCACTTCTTCGCCGGGGCGGGGGGGGTGGATGGGGCCGTGGAGTGGGCAGCCCGAAACATGGTCCGTGCCCGAGAGTGGTCCGTGCGGACGCTGAGGTGTTGAAATCAACGGGAGGATGGGATCATGGATCATCCGGTTTGGGTTGCGCCAGAATTGCGTCTGAAAGATCTGAAGATGTACTGAAGGGAAGACAAGCTGTACTCAGAGTGGGGTGGGCAAAGTTAGTCTTTTCGGATTTAAATACACACCCAGAGCTTCAATCCTAGAACGCTGAGCACATGTTTTAGACTCGATCGCTTCACAATTTGATCCCCCTCGAACTATAGCTTCAGAACTCGATGCTTCATGCAAACGACAACCTCTAAGGCTTGTCATGTTTGGCCAAAAGCTCTTCTTTGTGCGTACGGCGTAAGAGCCACCGTCTAGATAGGGTCATGCTCCGAGTGAGTTTTCTCCGCACTTTTCTCCCTGCAGGTGATGCACCACTTTCAGAGCATCCCCTACTGTCATGTGCGCAGAGCTTAGTCTCGAGATCGGTAGCGGCAGCCAGCATCGGTCGATGAACCCCGTGTGGCTGGCAACCGTTTTGCAAGTTGATAGCTGACCATCGAATGCAAGTCGGGTTCAAGTGACAGTAGCTTTAAAGGATGGGGATGGTGTGGGGTATACGTGTTCTCAGAATGTCACAGTGATTTTGTTGGTCTGGATTAAATCTAATCATGTGTCCGCTCTTGATCCCAAGAACCCATAAGAACATATAAGAACCCTTTGGGCTTTGGGAAGATGATGTTGATTCGTTTCCTTCTGGCCTGGCTCCTCTCACCTCCAGGCACATCGTGATCCCGACCAGCCTCTTGAAAGAGGATGGTGGAGCTAGCACTTTGGACGTTTGGGGCAGGCGCCCACCGATCGTGAGAAGAAAATGTGCCTCTCCTTATGGCATAGTCCTTTATTGTATGTCCTTATTATATGAACATTATTGCTGGTGTTGAATATCTTATTGCTACTAGTGTACTAGTCGCTCGAGATGCCTTTTGGTGGATCGGCTCATCGCCCAGATCATAGACCTGGTCTGTGAGGGATAGGAGATGATAGGAGCACAGGGACCTGCCAGGATTGCACCCCAAAGCCTCCGCTTTCATCGAGCTCCTTCTCAGGGAAGAACAACTGAATGTCCCGCTGCAGAACAGCTGCCCGGTGCTGAATGAAGTTCCTCCAGGGTCCAGAGTCCGTTCCGGACGTTTCCCGATCGCCACCAGGCCAGCACACCAGGCAGGCCTGCCTTGCAGCAGCCTGGCTCTGGTTTGGGGTCGGTCGGTCGGAATGCGATGGGAATCCGGGTCTGCGCAAAGGAATCTCTATTGGGAGCTCATTCTCGGATTCCCTGCTAAGCACCAGTCAGAAGTTGATAGAATTAAAATGAGAGAGAACTCTAGAGAGGAGCAAAGCAACTATACTATCAATGATGATTGGAAGGGTGAGTGATGGTGAGTGGTTTATTGGTTTGTAGAGTCTTTTTCAGATATTTTCACGGAATTTGGTCAGTTGACAGGAGTTTTTTGCGTTTCGTGCTGGATTTGGTCGACTGAACATTTGTTGTCTCATACACCAAGTCTGACGCACCGCTAGCACCGCTACGCAGGTTGAGGCGATACGCAGGTTGAGGCGACCTGATGTGATAGTCATGTGCAGTGTATCCTCGGAACATCTCAGACTCAAGGGTTGCAGGTCATTCGTCCATCTTGATGTACTATAGGAGGAGGTTGTTCCTAATACTATAGGTCCATCCCTATTGAGTTGCAGTGCAGGTTTCCCTATCCATCTTGACGAATGACCTGTACTTCAATAGTAATAGGGAAAGCTCGTATCGCCTATGGATTTTATCGTGTCTATTGCCCTTCTTCCAGGGGTCTGAACTGGGAGGTGTCCCTAGTTTAAATAGATGTTAATGCACGCCCCACATGAAGATCGTTTAGCCGAAGAGAATTGGCATCGCATGATTTGGATGATTGATCATGGATACTCCAAGCTCCCAACAAAGGGCCACACTATTACTTGCTCAGCAATGCTCAGCCCAAGTATTTCATCCGCTCCCACCTTTGCTGAATGGAACTACTTACTTGGCTGTCTCAGCGCAAGGATTCCTTTTAGCTTGCACTCTGACTCAAGACCACATGCAAGTGGACGGTATGGTCCCGAAAGGAATATCTTTGGAATATTGTTTCCCTAATACCAAACGGATGGTATGGTCCCTTGGAATATGAATAGATATTGTTTCCCCAAGACAAAACGGGGAATTGTCCATTTTAGTCACAAAAAGAGTGTAAGTCTTTCTTCAGCTGCCTGGGACTCCTGCCGCCAAGGCAACGACAGCCCCTTCCCGCCGCCCGTGCCGGGAGGGCGCCTCCAAGCGGTTGCCGCCGGGGCTGCCCAAGCCAGTGGAGCAAAGGGTGGACTGGGGGACTGTTGTTGTTGACACTGTAACATACTGTAACTAGTAGGATGTAGTGTACAGTATGTATAGGTACAAGTAGTATAACGAACCCATTGTAACTAGCAGTATAATATATCAATATAGGTCGACCCATCGTAACTAGTAGTATATAGATATAGGTACCTGTAACGAAAATGGGTCAATCAAACGCATCCGTACCAGTTGAAGACGTGTTGTCACGTCACAGTCTCCCACAGAATTGGGAAGCCAGAAGAGATAATTCATGGGGTAGAAACCGCAGTAGGTGTTATGATTCATGCAGTTTCTAGTTGGACTCAACAACTCCACACGACTAACTCCGTGTCAGTCAGCGTTGTTTACTCTTTCAAACGACTCAGAAGCCCGACGACCTGATCATTTGGCGCAATCTGAAATGTCTGGCAAAATGCATGGAAACTGTTCAGTGCCAGTATACATGGGACGGACGCCCACAGAACTATCCCACAAATAACATCACAAAGCACGTGGCTAATAGTTGTTGCTCTGTCAAAAACCTGATGGACCGATGAAAACGACTGAAACTCAAGAAGCGGAAACAAACTCCTCGATGTTTCTGGGATCATGAATCTTCGCACATGTTTGTGGTTTCCAGCGACCATTGGCCATCGGTGATATCCCGTGATAATCCATTGTCCTGTTGAATATGAAAGTTGAGAGCAATATGCATATAAACAGTGTAAATCTCTCTTCTGACTGCAGGAAACAATCAAACATTCAATCATATTAGGCTATGTCATTGTCACATTGTCATCCATTGTTATCATTGTTTAAAGACTTTCGGCCATGGGATTCACATCTTCATAATCCTGAGGCACAGCTACAGGCGCAAGTGGACGCCACCTGTCGGTTGTTCGAAGCTTGCCATGGCCTGAGGGAGCAACCCGGACAGACCCGGACAGCCTGCACGGTCTAATGAGCAAGTGTGGTGAAGGAGTGCCAGATACATCCAGTTCACAAGAGCCAAGAGGATCCAAGAAGCCTGAATCCAACCTCGTTGAGCGGCGGATTTACATGTCGGACCCCGCAAACACATGGCTCTTTTACTTGGATTCTCCCAATTACCACTATAAGGGTCATCCGAAAAGACAACACAAACAGTTCAATCAAAAAGCAGAACCAGTTCCCCTCCCCTCCCCTCCCCACACAGTCTGACACGGATCCACCACCGGCGCACCGCTCGACCGAGGCCCGGCCCTGGCGGAGCTTCGGATCTCGATGATCCCAGCGGTGCCGGGCTGCGAGGAGCGCAGCGGACGTCACACGTCACACGTCACCGGAGGGTGAGGTGGGTGGAACCAACGAGGGACCAAACACCGTGGTGTCACCAACGAGTTGATGCAGAATGAAACCAACGAGTTTGTATTTCAGAATGTTTGTGGTGTCAATTAGTGGAAACGCCATGGAATCAAATTGGTACACGGAATGTCCGGATGCCATCCGGGAGGCCTTTTTTCCGCTTCTGCTGGGTGACTCCCTGTAACTGGGGACGGCGTTAGAGTGTTTTTGGGAGGATTCGGTCCCCCCCAAGTTCCAAGTTCTTCAGACGTGACAAACACCACGAGCTGCGGAGCCTGTGGCGAGCACGAGCTGAATTCCGGTGCCGAGCTAGGTGGTTCCACAAAGGCCCATCGTTTGTTAGATTGAGGACCGTGGTGATCAACCTTTATGATTTTGGTTCTGAGACGTGATTCTGAGACTCATGAAATTGTGAGTTGAATGTGAGAGACATCTTTCTTTAAGTCAATGATTCGGTTTTGGGAGAGTACCCCTCCTAGATCTAAGCACATCAGGTTTTGACCTACACAGACATAAGAAACTGGCTAACAATCTCTACTGAGGCTACTGAGACAGAGATGATCGGAGATGGATCCAGCATTGTTCGAACTGACAGACTGGTACAACTGATGCAGCACAGGACAACTTTTGGTTTCAAGCTTGACTTGGGTCGATCGCCCTCTGGAAGAGTAGCTGCACTACATCCACATATCCTGCGAAGGTCTTTCGCACACCAGGACATTCACTTGGGCTGCATCGTTGGGTAGTTGGTAGTTCTGCACTCAATGGCAAGATAAAGGAGCTACAAGATATTGTTTTCCACCGGAACTGATGGATCTAGGTGAAAATGGAAGATTTCCCATGAGGGAGATTTGGGTCATGTTGCCCTTGCAAGCTGAGTTGGTTTGGGTTATGGATGTTTGACCGATACCCCGATCGGTCACACTGCACCGCCTCCCCCCGGCCGAGGAGATTCTCAAGCGAGCTGGGCATGATGTCCTGGTCACGCACGGGCCCTGTGGTTTGTGCACTCCAGCAGCTTGCCACAGGGTGTGCGCCTCCAGCTTAGTCATCGAATCCTGGCCATGTTAGTACATGTTCTGCTAGGGACAACCTAACCATGCCCTTGTGAGTGAGCTATTTACGTCCAGATGATCGGGTAAATGTGGAGATTGACTAGCAGGCGTACGTTTTCACCCTGTTTGGTTGTAGACACCTACGGATGCAGCTTTCAGGGCTTACTTGAGTAAGACGAGTTCAGCACAATAATATATATAGGTCAACTAGGTGGAAGACCTCAAGTGCAAGTTTTCTTCTGCCCTTCTATATCCCTTCTATGGCCCTAGAGCCTGAGTTACCCGCAACCTTGGACCACATCCACCAAGTAGTCCATACAGTAGTCCATACAGTATGAATCAGTATGATCTTTCCACGCCAACCACCACACGGTATGATCTGTTCAATTCTTTTCATATCAAAACCCAGGTATGATCTTTTCCAAGGTATGAATTTGTTCATATCAATCTCAAATACAGGGTTCCTTTGGTTAGATCTTCCCAACCCACTCAGCCCCATTTTTTTTGACTCGGCTGCCCGAAAAAGGTCTGCGGGTGCTGGAGCTGGACCCTCGGCGCGGGCCCTTGGGTGGCACGGTGGCCCCCCGAGGCGGGCAAACCATCACGGATTTGTATAATATTTGAGTCCTTTTCTACTGGCATGCCTCCTACCAATCGAAACTAGTATGGTTCCGAGAAAAAGCAATACATTTCGTGTTCTTGAGCCCTATAGCCCTACAGGTCATATACTGTAACCCTGTTGTATTATTGAAAGACTAGACCTCAGAAAGGACCACACCAACCACACGTTCACCTCGCTTCCGGACGCCTTGGGTCCCCGGTGGCCCCGCGCCAGCGCGACGAGTTGGGCGGAACGTCTTCGGTCGAGGCCATGGACTGCTTCGGGGCTTCGAAGGTCAAGCTCCAGGATGATGTCGTTGGGAGGGACTGAGGCAGAACAAGAAGCTACGAACGGGGCTCCTGGCACCGCTACGAACGGAGCACAGACGCTACGAACGGGGCTCCTGGCATCGCTACTAGAAACAAGAAGTCAGGAATTGGGGGGGGAAGAATTGGGGAGGGACACCTGGAGGGTGCAATGTGGAGGCTGGGCCGGGTTGCTTTGGAGAACAAGCAGTGTGGCATGGTGTGGTGGAGTGGGATGAAGGTGGATGGTGTTCGGTCTTTGTGCTTTTGGACGTGTTCGATCAGGAAATCCACTGCCCGAAAGTGGAACACTTTGTGGAGGGTCTTTTTCCACAAGGCGGGTAGAAGGCCTGTCGAAGAAAGATATGTTTTATTGGTGGGAGTGAAACCTGGGCAATTAGTCACACTCATCAGGCAAGCTAGGGTGGAGCCTTGGCCATGGACTGGCTCTGGTCGAGCGCCGGGAACCTAGACATTCCTCAAACCATTTTTTGAGATCTTTGCCATGTGGAAAGGAAGGCCTTTCTTGCGTACGGAAACCAAACATGGAACTATCATAGAACCATATAGAACCCGCCTTTTAAGTTATTGAGACAGTGACCATTGTTTGGAATATCTTCCACTTTCTATGCATCAAGGATGACTGATGATTACACTGTACAGTACTTCTTCCAGGAAATTCGAATATGTTTAAGTACATACTTGCAATGCCTGGCTATCATCTCACGACCATTCCAATGCCTGGCCCCGAATCCTTCGAACTTGCAACTCCTGGGCCACCGGACCTGTGGCGAGGATCGGTCGCTTTCGAACGAGGCGAACTCATGGCGGTCAGACGCGGCGAAGGCCGGGCCATGAAGCGCCCGTGAACTCGCTGCCATCCGCCAGGAGCGAGCTGCCAAGAAGCGCAAGGCAAAGGTTGGCTCTCCAGGTGTGTGGGTGACGCAGGGGGGTGATGGGCTCTCAACCAGATGTAGATGTAGATCGAGGATGTTACATGCCACAGCGATGTTGCGATATACACTTCAAAAAAATAGACATCAAACACAACACACATGTTGTTCCCAGACTAGGAGGTTATGGGATAAATCTTCTGGATTGTTTCCTGAATGAAAGACGTGATCAGCTGCTGAAGACATGATCAGTTGCTGCAACTTGGGACCAGGGACCAGAAGCTGCTGTGTCCACTGGAAGCTGGTTGGGTTGCTGGAATCCGTGTCATGAAACAGCAAGCTGTGGGAGAAGAATCTGGTTTTCCGCGTGAAACGCACCAATTTCTGGTGATGGGTCGTTCAAGTCTCGGAGACCAAACAGCGATGCCATGCCGAAAAGCATGGCCAACTTGGCTTGCCAGGCCCTGCGCCAAAAGCGCTTTATGCAAGGGATCCAAGTTCACTCTCGGACTCTCCAAGCAAGCTTCGGTGCTGCAACGAAGCAAGCAGCAAGCAGAGGCAGTGCACGGATACACAGCTTCCAAGCAGAGTAAGTGCACAATCTGAGTAGAGGAACACATCCATCGACGGAAGATATTATTTGTGCCTGTTCGACCAGCAGGGTGGGAGAGATCATAAGAATTAGAACATTATCCAGGAACAAGAAATTGGGATGTCCTTTATATATATTGGAATCTCAGACTTAGACTTAACATTGGATGATAGAAAAATGAAATATATATATATATAGATGAATTCAGTCCATCTGGCGGTACACTCCGGGGATGTGTCAGAGAGCAGGTACAACATGCTGCTCCATATCTTGGTGTTGCTTCGCATGATTGCTATATTTTCCCTGTATTGTGTCAAACCCTTCTGGGGGATATGTCTTTTCCGGCTCCTTAAGCCAATCCAAGATATCCATCCGTGTTCATGTTTGGCCAATGTGAAACATACCCGTTCGCCCACGAGCCGGCGTTTGGGCAACTCCCAGACAGACCTCATCCGCTATACAATTGGTATCTTCCAGGTATGCAAGAGTATGACACAGCGGAACTTCCATATGTGTGTGTGTGAGCATTTTTGTAGGTTCAGAGTGACTTCACATAGGATTCCTTCTCTCCTTCTATGCACCTGGCATGTTCGGTGACCCCTGGAGTGCATTTATTTTATCACCACGGATCCTGGGCCAACCTCCTGTTTCCCTACTACGGTATACTATATTATAAGACGTGACAGTGGAGTTGTAACATGCAACCGCACTATCTTCGATGTCTAGCCTGTCCACTAACTGATTTCCCGGAGTCGAAGGAAGTTCGGAGGTCCACCCGTCGACCATGTAGCGGACCACTGATCCGACAGTGAGGTGAACAACATCAACCGGCAGCGCCTGCATTGCTGCTTCCGGACCCTCTACGGTGCTATCCTGAGATCCGTGGATTATGACCCGACGAATGAGCAGATTGCCCCAACAAAATCCAACAAAGCTAGAGAGGAGCAACCTCCCTCCGTCATCCTCCCAGCACCTCTACGGCCTTCCCGTTGCACCCAGACTCTTCAGGCTTTGACGACGGAGTGCGTGCTGTAAACATGCAGTCTGTTCCTCGTAGCTGCAGCTTCTTGTTACTTACTACTAGTAGCGATGCGAGGAGCCCCTAGTAGCTTCTTGTCTGGGGTGTGAAAGGGGGACCCCCCAAACCAGATTTTTTCCTTGCACCGATGTTGGTGAAGTCAGTCGCCACCGGAAGACCGTTGAGCTCAAGCGGACTTCAGGAGAGCCTGGTCAGGTCTTGTTTCGGCTCAGCACGTGGCATCGATGCAGCGAGGCAAGGACGACGCCGAGCTCAACCATGAAGACATCATGTCGGATCAGACTACTGTGAGCGCGGGAGCCCGGTCAAGAACGAAAGGATGATGTTGAGTCTCTCATTGTTCCTGTGGTTAAAAGCTGCTGCGATCAGGGCTGGTAAACTCCGGTGTTGTTTTGGTCTCCGAAGAATGGGCATCCAGGGCTTGTTGCAAAAGCTTAATTAAGATGCCTTCCGTTTGAAAGAACGTCCACCGGTCCGACTCGAATCGACGGCCAGGCCTTTCCAGTGACGTGGACGTCTCGAACTTCTTCTCGGTGGCCACGTCCGGGACCGATGGAGACCCGACCGACGTTCGGCAACCCGTTCGGCACATGCCACGCTTGGGTGTAAGGGGCCATGATCAAAAACCAATGTGGTTAGAGGCCTTTGGTTGTTGGCGGTTGGATGGCATGGGCCGGATTTATTTGGAGTGTATATCCAAGGGCAGAGTCTAAGAGTCTGAGTGGGGGGCCATATATAAATATAGGATTATATAGGAGTATGTATGAATATAGTGTATTAATGGTGTATACATAGATAGATGGACAATGTCATCGCTCTTGTTGTTTCAGCGGATTTGTGAATAGCATGATGCTCATGTTTGCATTCGTCTTGCTCATGTTGGGAGCCTTTTTGGACGACGCTGAGACGATCGGGATATATATTGGGATTGCATTACCATTGTTTTTTCTGAGAGGGGAACCGTTTTTTTGCAAAAGCCATTCGCAAATGTCCCTCATTCTTCCATCCAAGAAAAATAGTATTGGTGTCCATGTTCCTTCCATGCTTAATGACCATCCCATGGCATTCACGGGTGTAAGGACCTCACTCACCACTTAGATGGCAGCTCAGGTCAGTGGATTTGCAACACCTGGATCTTGGTCGGGACCGCTTAGTCTGTTCTAGGAACAGAAGGGTCCGTGTGTTGCGGTACCTAGGCTCGTACTGTGAAGGGAGGGAGCAGGGTACAACCCATTGTGAGTAACAAGTGCATTACTACTAGTGGCAAGAAGCTACTAGGGTGGAGGCCATCGCTAGTAGGTTGGAGGCCATCGCTACTAGTAACAAGAAGCTACTAGTAGCAAAGTGCATCTCATAGTATAATCATATCATATGGTCCAAACCTTGAGCCTTGGTCGTAGCTTGACCAACACCAGGTAGGTCAAGGGGTGCGTCAAGTCGTGCGTCGCGTGGATTGGTGCGCAAGTCGTGTTACCATGGTATCCTTGTTTTGACCCACAGCCATATCATATATATAAGAGTCTATCTTGGAACTTGGTGTTGGACTCGGGTGCGCAAGTCCAGTACCGACTTGGCGACCGGATATTTTTCATGATAGCAGTGGTGGGTGTGGAAGCCGTGAGCTGTACGTTGCGTTCATTTGACCGTGCCAAGGATGCCTGTCAACAAAGCAATCAACCACAAACAAGCAACGGCTTAAGGCCGCTACCAACGGTTTAGAGCCCAATCTAGAGCAGCAACAATCGACAACATCAAGGACGGGGACAATAACCCTGACAAAGCACAGGACGACCACAGCGGTGGTGCGCAAACCACCCAGCATCAATCAACGGGCACCTCAAAAAATCCTCCCAAACCATCTCAAAACCATCAATCCTCAAGAATCCTTCAAAAGCATCACAAAAATCTATCCATCGATGCACCCATCCATCCCATCCATTCATCATGCCCCTCGGCCAGGCTCGTCGCACATCACCAAGCTGCCCGAGCTGTCCGAGATGCCCGCATTGACGCATGTGGGGAGAGCCCAGACGAGAAAAGAATCAGCTGATTTGAACAGTTTCTTAAATGAATGAACTGATTGTCAGCTCGCAGATGGCCCTCAAAAAAAGGGGCAAGACGATGACGCACTCCACTTGAACAACTTACCTGATGGTCTTACAAGCTGTTTTCAGCCCTATAGTATGGTTTCAGAAGGGACCATGAATACAACATTGAACAGCAAGATGTGGAGATCCGATGTGTGAGACATCGGTTTTGCAGGTCCGCCAGGCCGGCGTTTGATTGACGTCCGCCGACGGAAGACACATGGCGGGTTTGTGACATCCGTTTCAGCGAGTCGGCGACCGAGGGAAGGGGATGATGCTAACTGCTTCAGGTGAATCTCAACTACAACCATCTTGGAGATGTGGGAGTCGAGCTCTTGTATCTTGGCATTGAGTTCAAGAGTGAAATCTCATGAAATCTCCTTAGGATCTTTGAAGACTTGCCAGTATGGTCTTTGGCCATGTTGCCATGTTCATCACGGGCATGAAACATCCTCGGTTCATCACACGCGAGCGCGTGCACTCGCCGCGCGTCGCGTGTCGTGCGCGCCTCTGTGCGGAAAGTGTGCTCTGTTGGGCGAGGCGTAGAATCCACTGCATCCCCTTGGACCTGACTGGACCAGGTTGATCTACCTGCTTGTTCTGGACTCTATCGCGATCATCCCATGTTTGTGGGGCCACAAGAAAATGAGAAGAGGTAGCACTGGGCCAATGGAAGGGCTATAAAATAGGAATTAGTCGATTTGGAAGAACAAATAAATGACTTGATCCGCAAGACACGCACATGGTTTTCTTTCCCGCTGCCGCTGGGGAAATTCATCGAAATTCATTTACCCAACCGGACACTCATCATGGTCCCCCTACTGAGCCCGCAAATGATGTTTTTCTACAAGATGCATTGCCAAGTTCCTGACACATTGAGGTATACGCCTCAACGAATCGTGAGGACATTTAAACTGGCCAATTCGGATGTTGCCGGTTTTTAATCATTTGTTGTCACGGTCTTCGGCGCTCGGCCCGAAGACCTCATTTGTGTTGGAACTTGGAAGGATCGCTGATCGCTTCATTTCATTTCTGCCCCTACATACCTCATATCACACCTATATCATACCTATATCAACAGATCACACCAGCAACTATACCAGGACCCTTTTTGTGTCAGCCGGCAGTCTTCGGATGTCACTCTCACCAGTTATGGGACTGCCATATATGCCGATCAGTTGGGGTGGTGCCAGGGGGGTCAATGGGGCGGCAGTCCTATGGCAGTCCTATCGGGAGTGTTTGGGACAGTTTTTTTGGGGGGCGCCCAGTTCACCACCTGGAGGATCACGAATTCACCTAAGGTTCCGCGCCTTGGTGGATGCCGGCAGCAGCATCGAGCACTTGTCGGTGTCCTCCAATGACATCGGAGACGAAGGCGTGACACCTGCGGTGACGCGTGACGCGTGCAGTGTTTGGTGGCGCGAAACGTGAAAAAAGAGAACGCGGTGCGCTGCGCGATGGCCTCGGGATTTTTTGGCTGAACAAAATGGGGTGTGAGGTGATGATGCTGTCATGATGAGGCATCATGATGCGATGCGATGGATGATACTCATCGGAATAGTACCGGAGGAAGGAAGTGGTGTCCCATAAAGTGTCGGATCCATTTGCACCAAGGTTGGCAGCGAATTCGATGGCATGCAATAGGATCGACTCACATTGAGCGATCCATTTGATTCACAGTCGCTAAATCCTGTTTATAGTGACTGTGGTTTTCCTTTCGATATATCATCATTTCCTATATCACGTATATCATATCCAAAGCTGATCCATGCCTCAGTCCTTCAATTTCGTGACACTCCTGACACCACGTCGCAGGTGCTGCGGTCATCGGCGCCAGCTTAGGCAGTTTGCCACGTCTCACGAGTTTGGAACTCTGCGACAACTTCATCCAGGCGACTGAACGGAGGGGTGGAGGCCCCTCCGTTCATGCGCCATGCGCGGACCATGTGACCCATTGGTTTCGAGGATGGGTGGAACGGTGATCTCAAGACCAGCAGTTCCATGGAGTTGGGTGCGATCCATGGAAGAAGTCGGGGTGCCCATTATCCACTCACTTAAGGACTAAACACCACCCCTTTGTGAACTTGTGGGATATGAATATTCATCGGAATATATATATATATACCAAGCCAAACAGAGAGCTTTTTTGGTTGTATGTAGATTAGAAGTGAGCAGCAGAGAGCATTTTGGATATGCACCTCCCACTTACACAGCTGGTGACCTTGAAATTGAATTTGGTTCTGCATTAATCATTTGCCAACAAATATATATATATATATATTTAAGGGCTGCCGCCCCTGCCGCCGACCCCGGAAACACCTCGAG
>CAXAMN010012102.1:55977-81353 GCA_963970005.1 Durusdinium trenchii
GGTACTCCCTTGCGCGCTCCCCCTTCTTCGACCGGGGTCGGCGGATATGATAATATGATAATATATGTTTTTGCAGACAGGTTTGCACAGCCAGGACAGGAACTCATCAAACACCGACTCCACATGTCCCGGAGACTCGAAAGCTGAAGATCCTGGTAGTCCCAGAATTGGTGTCAGGGAACGGAACCGCCGGCGCTTGCCATTCGCGGGTCAAAGCCATGCCATGGTTTCTTGTAGATGTTCTCTTCAAACCCATCCAATGATGTAACATAGGGGTCTCCATCTTCACACCGCTCATTGGACTCAAGATGGAATTCTGTCGGGTCGAAAACCAGGTCATTCAACGGATTCATTCAGTGCAAGGTTTCATGAATTTCAAGGCTTTCAGACTGGACTTGTCCATTGCGCTTCCAGGTGCGGTACAGTCCCCCGGACCCAGGCTGTACGGCTCGCCCAACTCTCCTGCCGTCGACCATTGCTCAGGAGCGAGGCAGTATCGCCATCGCCGAGGCCATCGCCGGCGCAAATCCTGCAGAGGAGGACGCGGATGAGGCACAGAGCTGTCCGGAGAATGGCCGAGAGAAGTCCTCGCAGTTGCTGAGATGGACGGAGTGTCATGTCGCGGGGAGGAGGGGACGGAGTGCTTTTGTTGCAGTTCATGCTCATGCTCATGCTCATGTGGTTGGTTGGTTGGTCGGTTGTTGTTGTTTGCTACCGTTGCTGGGGACAGATGAACGAGTTTGGAGTCACCGGACATTGATTAGACTTTGACATACTTTGACATGTTTAATGTTGTAGAAACTTATTGAGTAGAAATCAAAATGGTATTCAAGAATTCCTAAGAACTTGAACCACCTCCGCCTCCTGTTCAGAATTTGCAAAACATCGCCCGTGGCCACCTTCATATGTTTTGTAGTATGTGTTGTATATTTCTGTCACTTGGTCACCTGCTAGAAGGGCTGTCATCACTGTATCACTCATATATCCCTAACCGCTCAGGGTTGCATGATCTGTATTTAAACAGCCAAAATATAGAGCGTGTAAAACAAAGAAACAACACGCTGTTCATTTTGGTAACTTGGATTAACTTGGTAACCTAAAGGTGGAACTTTGGAAGAAACACCTTATCTATCAGGACGTGTACCACGCTGTCCCTCAGTCGTCTCGACCCAAAAAGAACTCATTCGTCCGTCCGTTCTTCTGCCGAACGCCTGCCACTACGCTGCGCGACCCGAAGAGGTGGTCTCCAGCGTTCCTCTGCCGGTGCTCTCCATCGATTTGAAGGGCAACCGTAGTCGTCCCGGGTCTCAGTCGTCCCGGGTCTCGCGAATTCGAAACCAGAATATAGTCAAATGTAAGTTTAATAGCTTCTTGTTACTACTAGTAAGGCACTTGTTACTACTAGCGTGGCACTTGTTACTAATAGCTTTCTTATTCTTGTTTCTAATATAGAAAGCAAAAGCATCCCAAAAACATGTTGAGCGCCACACCACCCGCTAGATCCTGCTGATGCCGGCAGATGCCGGAGAATCTTCGGTGCTTGGTTGGAGGGTGTTGATTCTTGGGATAGGCCATGTGGAGGTGTTGTTGGTGGCCTTGGAGGACGTTCATTGCCGCATCCACTTGGACTGTCTTGTTCATTGGATTTCTCTACATTGTGTCTTTAACCGTCCACACCCTCGCTCATCCCCTTAACTGGAGGGGTGGAGTAGTGGCCCCCCTGTCCGCCGGTCCGTATTGCACCCGGGGATGGAACCCGTGTCCGACGCATGAGGGATGCGTCATATAGTCACATCTAGTCACTATACCAGCCCTCTGGAAAGCAAAACTTGGAGAGGGGTTTTAGCATCCCAACCTTGCAGTTTGGGTCATGCTTTCCAAGTGCACTGACAGGCTCAAGGACTAAACTTGGAGTTCAGTCCGACTTGTTGTCCTTCCGAGGCGAGCTGGGTGCCCGGCGTTGGGCAGAGGCGCATTTCAGCTCGGCGCTTCGGCGCTCGGAAGCTGGCAGGAGACCCCCAACTCTGCAGTGGAAGAAGCGTCATGGAGTCCTTGCTGAGTTCTGTTCTATCTATCGCTTTACCGCTGCCGGCCTGTTGACTCAGCGTAGAGGGAAACACTCAAAGTGGACACACTCAATCTTTCACGGGTAGCGAGCTCAAGAGGTAGGCCCCTGTGCAGCAAAAAGGGGGTGTGCACTTTTTGAAGCAGATTCTATGCTCAATCGTCCTTCTCTTCCACTGAGGAATTCGGTTCCAGAGAAATCATGTTTGGGCGCTACTATGGTTTGACCTACACCTACCACCCAGCATCATAATCTGCGCTAGCTTCGAGTTGGAAGTTATGGGTTACAGGAAGCCTCCGAATAGTAGTAGCACTAGCAGCAGCAGCAGCAGCAGTAGCAGTAGCAGTAGCAGTAGGAGTAGTAGTAGTAGTAGTGGTTTCCTTAGTAGTAGTAGTAGTAGTAGTAGTAGTAGTAGTAGTAGTAGTAGTAGTAGTAGCAGTAGCAGTAGCAGTAGCAGTAGCAGTAGCAGCAGCAGTAGGAGTAGTAGTAGTAGTAGTGGTTTCCTGAGTAGTAGTAGTGGTGGTGGTGGTGGTAGTAGTAGTAGTATAGGGAGTAGTATAGGAAGTAGTAGGAGGAGGAGGAGTAGCAGCAGCAGCAGCAGGACTCACCTGTACACCACTCACCCGGACCGCCAACATCCGATCTTGTCAGGTGATTTGCAACCACCCGGACCTGAAGTTCTTAAACTTAGCACAGCAATCGCCTCAGATGCTGTGAAGGAAGGAGAGAGAGGCAAGAAGTCAAGAAGAGGCCAGTGATCTTCCGACGCTGCCAACTACTACAATCGGCAGACAACATATGCTGGTTGGAAGTGAGAATCATCCCCCAAAAAAATGATTACCTGTCCCTCATTTTACTGGACTTGATCATGGGTATAGGACTCGGTTGTGGGTCAGACTGGACCTGCAGGGTTTGTTCACCTTTGATGAATTCAACTCACGATCGCTCGATCCGCCTGGACTCGAGCTGACCGAACTCACGCCGTGTTGAACTCCGTCAGTTCGACCCTTTTCGAGTCTTGGCTGAGGAACGAGCTCGGCTGCTTGACAAAGGAGATCTTCTTGGACTTAGGCGCCGAGCCGATGAAATCATTCGCTCTGCGCCGATGAAATCGAGGATCACCGGAGGTACTGCTCACTGTGAAATGCGAGGTCGCGAAGGTAATTAGAACACAGAAGCACAAAATGAACTCGAGGATAAGGATGATGATCGAGTGTTGTGATCAAGGACTTGGCAAACCCTAGAAGGACTGTTCCGACTTCTCCCATCGTTATTCCGGTTGGCATAGCGGTATAAGCTCTGAGGGTCCGCACCCCCCAAATGGTAAGCATTGGCTAGGAAGGTGGATCTGACATCATGTGTTCAAGAGTGTTCAATATATTTAAGTTCCACACTCCTACATGTGGAATTATATGTAATTATATAAAGTCGGGTATTAATGGGTATGAGTTTTGGATAGTTTTGGAGGATCGCTATTTTTTCTGGATTCATTGAGTGCCTTTTCGGACCCTTCCCTTACTTCTGGGTGACCCGCATGTGGCATCAAAACCGTGTCCGGACGTGCTCACGGGTGAAACAAATTCACCACCCAGCACGGGTCGAAGAGATGAAAATTTACCACCCACCGGGTACTTCAATGGTCACCCTACTCATCTGGATCAGATGCTTCGATCAGGTGAGCCACCAGGTGAGCGAATCTTCACTTTCTCCCCTCCCTTTCGCCGCGCGCGAATGAACGCCAGTGTGCGGTGCTGTGGCATCCTCTTCCTTGAGTGTTTCTTGGCTGGGGCAGGTGGACAGGGCCGAAATCGCAGGCCGTCCATGTTTGAGTTGTCTCAAAGCATGGGCAAACCGAAAGGGAATTGGTGGATTTGTAGGCGTAGTTTGGTGCTAGGAAGATCAATGGATTCTCAGCTTTGTCGGGTGGCCAAGCCGCAAGATCATGTTGATCGCGGAAGGAAGGTTTGCCATGCATATGTGTATATATGATCAGAAGATCACACATATTTATGTTGGTCAGTGATTGGCTCATGTTTCTGTTTTATTGGGGTGGTTTCAAACCGTTTCAGCACAAGACAAATGAGCAGAAGAGTGGGAAATCATCATCCCGCATGACCATCATCATCAACCCTTGAGCTGCTGTGCTGAGGCCAGGCGGTATCACAAATAGGTATAAACCTTTTGGTCAAGGATACCCGGATGTTCAGGTCCTTTGGATGTACTGTACATTTGATCAAACTGCATGTCGAACTCCTGTGAAAAGCGTGTTTGTTTAGGGCTTTCGTCAGAATTCAGACATGATTCTAGCCACTGATGGTCAGGATTTCAATTTCAGTTTCTCTGGAGAAAGTATGTGTCGACCCCCTACCCTACCCCCTACATAGGTTGAATCTGAATGATACCACAAACATCCAAACACTTCCAAAAACATACTAGGACCCACAAGGGGTGGTTAATGGACATGTTTTCGAAAAAAAAAAGGGTCTAAGGGGCTATCAATAGACACCCCTGAAAGTGTGGTATTTGATCCATTTGGTTGACCTTTGACCATCTTTGATCATACTTCTTATGGCAGGGTCCAGTGTGGTCCAACGTTGCCGCCACCGCTTGAGGTCTTGGATCTTCAGGACGGGAACACGAGACGTCTGCCGGATGAGCGGAAGAAGCCGGACCTCGGAGCAGGTGGTCCTGCGTTTTGGGGGGGGTCATGAGGCGGACTGTGAAGCATACTTCGACTGGAAGTAGACTCATGCCCAGGGTGTTTTCCATGTACCCAGGCCCTATTCCTATCTTGTCTATTTTCACAGGCCTTTCTTCCGCCTCACTCCATATGTTGGGCGAGGATATCGTATATGAGCTTGGCATCCAGATCACCAAGGTAGATTCCAGGGCCTCACTCCTCGCTCGTGCAAGGTCGAAAATGCCATCGGTGTGTTCACCGCCGAAGAACACCCTGGAACACCTGTCGTTCTTGCACGAGGGTCATGCGAAGTCATGATCCGATGTTCCTAGAGAGTGTCCGATGTTCATGGAGAGTGTCGGGACTCCTAAACGGAAACACCCCATGAAATCGAGAGTACTCGTACAATGCAGACATGATCAAAACCACCGGCACACGCTGTTCCGGAGACACCTCGGGCGGTCAGGAGGGCTCTGAAAAGGGCTATTGGCTAATGGCGAGTCACCGCGTGCATGCTTCTCCCGTCCAGAATTTGCCTAGACCCAGGTGTGCTGCACAACCACAAATCAAACGCGTATCGGACACACGCACAAATGAAACAAGGCGGAAACCAAGTCATCACTCTGCGCATTCCCTGCACATGGCACATGTAAAGCATTCTCATTCAATTTTGCCCGGCCATTCGAAGTAAAGACAAGAAAGAACTGAACATCGCCAGCAAAACCCTCTAAGACATCGATGCCTGATCATCTCGAGCCAGAGTGCTGAAAGCCTGCCAGTAATCTCTGCCAGTAGAAGGGACAGCAATTGACCATGCGTCCTCTTTGTTTCCTTTGATGTTCCGGTATTTATAGACATGAGACATGAGCTGGAAAAAAAAAAGCACACATGGAACTAAAAAAAGCACAATGTTTCTTGGTGAGCTACCCAGGAAGCTGCCGGGACATCGGGTCAACATATGCTCCATATTGGCAGCACATGTTCATCGAAAAGAGCCATGACACCTGCCAAACTGCCCTGCGGTGCCCTAAATGTATTAGCAAACTGAACTGATTCTGGTGGCCCACAGGTCCCCCCCAGGGACAGGGACTGGAGAATTGGTTCAAGACATTTCAAGACTCTCTTGAATGGCCAGAGACATCCCTACACTCAAGGAAGAGTGGATATACCTGCCCAAACCCTTTTTGGATTGAAACCTCACGAAACCTCACATTTGGGGATCGAAATGTTGCATTTCCCACATATCGATGTCCCCGCGTTGGAGCCCGCGGTGCGGGCACCTTGTCCCTCGCATCCCGAAACGGTCGCGTTCCTGTCCGTGGAAGGACAACTTCCCGCAGGGTGGCTTCGGCAGCTCCGAGATGGGTCCTCCGCCCCATGAGGTCATCGAGGAGAGGTCCGAGACGGGTGCGCGGTCGCGTGGCACAGGTCGCCGCCCTGCCGGGGCCAGGGATGAAGGCAAGTTCGGGTGCTGCAGTTCGGGTGTAGAGAGAGGCGCGGGGTATTTGTGAGTGTAGGACAGAACGTGCCCACGTTGCTTTGAAGGTCTTGCGGGAATCTATTAGATAAGGAGCGCAGAAATCAGAGCCGATTGGAACGAAAGACTGGGTGGTCCTTTTGATGGTGGTCTTGCATGTTCCTGGATGTCGTTTGGCCACTTATATAAATGGATGACGCATGATGGAATGGGTGAGACCACTGATTGAAAGCATCCTCAGGGGTCTCAGTACAGGAAGAGACGACGACGATGCGAACGACTGTCACGGGTTCTTTCTTTGGCCCCAATTTAGGAGTATCACCAATGCAACAACATAGTTTCACACAAGAGCCGCAGGCCGTAGGCCTTCATTTGTAGATACATCCTCCTCTTACAACATGTCAGTGTTTATGGATTTGTTAGTCTATATCATATTTGGCCATGATTGGGTCTTTCCACTCCCAATCATCGTCATGGAATCCACATCTTCGGCCCCCCAAACAGATGACCAAATCCACATACCAAACAGGTGGTGTTCGCTCCACAGACCTCACACAGGTCGTTTCAGGTCGTGTATATCTACCCCTGTGCGGGTTCGGCGCGTCGGGAGTTCAGGAGCTGTTGACGGAGCTCCCCTCGGGCGAGTGGGAGTCCTAGTGAGAGAGCGTGTCGTGGTGTGCATCCTGCGTAGTGGTGGCCGGTTGGTGAGAAGTTTCAGTACATCAAAGAAGAGGTTTGCCATCAGAATTCTAGGAAGGCTTGCCTGGAAGCTGACTACTTTATAGTGATGTTCTCTGTTAGATCCTTGGATTCTTGGGGACGGCAGGGAAGGAATTTGGAATTTGTTGCTGATGAGATTGCATCTCAAGAAGCTTTGTTGGCACATCACAACTTCTGTGGAAGCTGGACGATTGAGAGGCAGGTTTCTTGGGGTAGAGAAATCTCGAGGACGCTTCACTCGGAGTGTGAAGCAGTCATTTGGAATGTGGTTTTTGCTATTTGTTGGTTCTGATCAAGGAGCGCACAGGCGTGTGCAGCATCATGATAGGAGTTTGGTCAGCTTGATGTGCTGACTGCAAGGATCTGTGCTGTGGCTACTAAAGAGTTTTGACGCAACAGCAATCAGGTGGATGCATCCCAAAATCATGCACTGTCACTGAGACTGGATGTGCATGGATGTGTGCATTTTCTCGCCAATCCGCATCAGTCGTAGCACTGGGACCTCCCGAGAATATGTTTCAAGTTCACAAAGAACCTGCTGTTTCTTCTGCCTTCTGCGCCTTTGTTGAAGCCTGAGTGTTCACTCAGCGATTCAGCAGCTTCTGAGGTATGATTCCGCAGAAGTACGAAAAGGGGCCCGATGTCTCAGACATTTGCTTGGAGCTGTGAAACAGTCCCCCTCAGCATTGTTCGGAGTTCTGGTTGTTGAGCCCCCGTGAATGACACTCCCTGAAATCATCGTGGATGGCATGGCCCCTTCAAACAAGTGGTTTCATTGGTTTTCCACCTAACAATGATTGCTCAACCAGTGTGCAGTTGTTCCGAGACCTGGCCTCGGTAGGATGTTGTTTACACTCGCATAGACTTTCCATGACTTTCCAGTTCCAGTTTGGGGCAACAGGGAGTTTGGTCACCAAAGTCACCAACGACCGGTGGCAGAGGGTTTTGACCCCAGCATGATGGAAGCAAATGTACGTCATGGTTTGTTGCCACCAGCACAGCTTTTTGGCACAGCTTTTGGGGTGTTTGCCATCGACTCTGGCAACATAGTGTGGGTAGGGGTTTCTCCCTGCAGCCAAAGAGGGACGGCATCCACCCAGCGACAGGTCTTTATCCGAAGACATCGGGGTGCTGCAGAGAAGAAGGTGGGGTTGCAGAACTGGGGCTGGCAACACCAGAAGAAAGCCTTGCCTAAGTGTCCCCTCAAAATCGATAGTCACACCCTTTTTGGTAGGGTGTGCTTCAAGGATGGACTTGACTGATGAACTGTTTCAACACGCATTGCTGTAGTCAGGTCCAAATCCATTCGACTTGTGTTTCTATGGGATATTTGACGTATTTAATGGCGACGTGCGCCATGTTGATGTGCTGATCTTGTTGATTCAAGGTTTCATTCAGCTTGGCGGTTTCCTTTAGTTTCCTCCAGGTCGTCCTCCAGTTTCTCCTAAAAAATCGGTTCGCCCTCCACTGCGCTCGCAGGGGAGGCAGCCGCAGCAGGGATCGGTGCCTCAGTCGGGACACCGAGAACTGCACAGAAGAAAGGCTGAAGAGTGGGATTGATGATGATTGATGATGATTGATCCCTAAGGATATCTAAGGACCCTCCTCAGGTTCGCTACCCTCCAAGAGGAGGCGCCTACATCAATCGTCCCCCTGCAACCAGCGTACCTCAGGTTCGGTCTGTGGATCCAGAGGGTATGGGACTTTTGGGATCCAGAGACCGATGCAGCGAGGGCGCAAGGGATTTTGCGTGCTCATAGCGAGTCCACTGGACTTCTCCACCTTCTTCATCTTCGACTCTGTCGCAGCAGCAGCAGATGGAGCCACCGCACCAGCGGGTCAGGATTGCTTGGGACTCCTTGTTCTATTTCCTTCACTTCTAGTGGCACTCTGTTCACTTCTATCCCAAGTAGCGGGTTCCCCGCCCGAAGGAATTCGCATCCAGGCGCCATTCGCATTCCTCCGTCCATCAGCACACGCCCTCATGAGCAGCGAGACTCGAGTGAGCAGGGGGCAGAGACCCGGACTCCGGGCAGAGACCCAGAGTGATGGCCCAGATATGAAAAGAACTGGTTGCAGACTTACTGAGTTGGTGAATCATGGATGCAGAGTAGGGACTCACTGGAAATATGTGCTGCTGGTACCATCCTTCGTCGTTGTAGGGCGGCAAAACACTGGAAATTTATGCTCATGGTTTGTTTGTTTACTGCAGGTACTGTGGGATGAGGATGTGGGACACCAGCAAGATGGTTGGTTGCTGTCTTTCAGACCTTGACTTGACTCCGTTGGTGTACCGACCCTTGATGTTGAGGAGCTTTTTGTATTGAAAGAGGTGTGCAACTTTGTGCACAAGAAGATGCAGACATGCGTGCGCGCCCACAAAACAGGATGGTGAATCCGGAGGTTTGCCTGATTCTGTGCACTTGGCCCTCCAAAACCCAGCCAACGCTTCAACATCTTCGAGATGTGTTTGTTTAATAAATTGGGTCACTCACTGGAGCAAAGATTGGCTAATGACGATGCAGAGCTATACAGATTCCACGTGACACGCGAAGCTGAGTGCCACGTGCGCCCGTGAGAAGTTCTTTGTACTCTAGTGCCACTTGTGAAGGTCCTGGGAGATAAATGCGACCGCGGAGAAGATTGGACTTGGACCTGCTGACTCAAATTGGACCTAGGGCCGTCGCAAGGGGTCAAAGTGCATTAATTCATCAACACGGCTCCATGGGGCATTGCTTGAAGTGCATTTCAGACCAAACCTCATAAGATTGCAATACATGTGCACAGAATGCAGGGGGAAATCGGTGCGGATCCGCTGTGCTGTGCCTTCCCTCCCGTTTCTGCGGCCTCGGTCCGGTCACCGTAGATGTCGTGCGTAGACTCCGAAGCCCAGGCCGCTCGACCAAAAAGGTCACCGAATCGATCCATGTCGATCCACTGGGAATTCCTCCAAGCTCCCCCCCACGCTCCCGGTCAACTGGGCCAGCTGGACGGTCAACTGGGTGTTTGGACGTGCATTCGGCATGGGGTTGCGTGTTGGGCGATAGCACGCCTCATCGTGGTAGTTCCCGGCACCGAACCAAACGACGCGAGACGTCCACGAAGACGGTCGTTGGACGTACGGCGCCGGCACGAGACGTCCCGAAGTCGGGCGGTTGGAATCGAGGGTCACGTTGGAGGATGGAGAACGGTGTTCTTTTTTGGAGATGGATAGGTTTGTGTTTCTGTTCCCAGTGATCCAATGTTCCACACTTAGAAAGTGGTCGAAATCTTTGAAATCTGTTGGAAAAAGCTCCAGCTTGGGATCAGCTGTTAGCTCATGGCCGCCTGAGTATTTAGTTGCACTGTGTTTCAGGGTGATACCGTTCGCTTGTTCTGTTTTTCTCGCATTGCCGGTTTGCTTCAAAGAGCCTAATTCATAGTAGGTGCAGACGACGACCTCGGCGGTCTTTTCGGCACAAAAAGGTGTGCTCAAATGCAGTTGAAGCACTGGGAACTCTCGATGTCCACTTGGAAATGACTTTGTAGATGACTGGGTTTACGATGGTTTACTGATGTTTTTACTTGCCTGGTGCATGGCATCATGGCGTTGGGTTCTTAGCCTGCAAGCCTGAGATGAGGTTAATTAGTTGGGTGATTGTACTGGCTGGTGTTGTTGCAGTGATACCAGCTGAGCACACTGGAGGAGCATTTGGACCACAGCTCAATATGACTTCTGTGTGGTTCGTCAGAGGAAAGATAGCTTCCTTGACGTGGGATTTCTGGACATCTATACACATAGAGGGTCCAAAGTCCAACCCTGCCAAGCAGTTGCTCAGGTGGTCTTCTCTTTCCCCCCAAGAGTTGGGATGACACTTGACACCTTGACACGCCCCAAGTTGTTTAAATTGACCATCACTTCTGAGAGGTTTCACCCGCCCAAACCCCAGTCTTTCGGCTGTCTCCACCAGTCTTTCTCTTCGCGGCCCCCCTCCACCCAAAAAAGAGTACTGCAGGAGACTGGTTTTTTTGATAGCTTGTTCTTGGGTCTACTGCGTTTCGACCCATCAGACACAACCGAGTCGCAACGTGTCGTTCTTTCCCATCTACTGACAAGTCGGCTCCAGCGTTCGACTCGGCTGACAGAATCCACCCCACCGAGTCACGGAACCCGGGGGGATGGTTCGGCTCGGCCGCAACGGCCACGGTCGAGCCCATAAGGTGTTGGAGCCCATAAGGCAAGCCATGCCCTAGCCTTTAAAGCACATTGCTTGACCTGGCTTTGTAGTGTAAAATCCTTGGTCAAAACACATGGTAGTTGTCAAAGACCATTCAAACCCATGGCTGTTGGAATCCCCAATTCCTGATGATTTGCTCCATGAAGGGCCATTGGCCATTGGCGGGGCGGAAGTCCTGTCCTCCTGGTTCGGATCATCTCACCAACAACACATGAACGGCCGGTGGCTGACATCGCTGCCGTTCCCTCGGTCGTGCCGGCCCGGTGATGCAGAAAGCGACGGGGGGGATGGGCATGCGTGCGGCTTGATTGGGGCGCCCGAAACAAAGAGAGGTGTATCATTGGAAGACTCCGTCGACATCAGGCCGCGACATGTCATCAAAACATGATACCCGTGGCGTTTTCCCATATGGAGGGGGGCTGTCAGGACCCGCAGGGATCTACCCCGGGGATGAAACGTGTCAGAACCTGTTTCAAGTTGTGAAGTTGGAGAACCTCGTGATGTTGGACGGAAAGTGGCCATCATGTGCTGCTCCCATGCTGAGTCGGTGAGTGATGGTGCTGGTCAACCCCCCCCTTCTCAACATGTGTCTGCTGGCTCCAAAGCTGATCAATCAACTTCAACAGGGGAGAGAGCCACAGCGTGCCAAAAGCAAGCCAGTACTGCAGCCTGCAGCCTTAGGTTGCCATTTTGCCTTCCACGAAAAAAGATCATCCTCAAGCACACACCATAGTGCACATCTCAGGATAGAACACCGTGACTCCCAAAGCAAGTGACTTGATGCCATGTCCCTTATCTTGGCACATCAAGGATCAAATTAAACCAATATAAAAATTAAATGAATTAGCCATTCGAGTAGGCAAAAGATGGCACAAGGACATGTTTTTAAAGAAAGAGTATACAGTATGTAGCTCCAAAGATTGAATATGTGGAGGTTGATGCTTAAAGAAACAGAGTCTTCAAATTCAAATCAAAACCTACGGAACATCCTCGTCTTCACCTCCGTGGTTCGCCGATTCTGCCATGGGCAAAGATCGCCGAAAGTCCCGAAGCCGCAGCCGCAGCCGTCGCAGGCGGGCATGTCGTAGGGGGTCATGGGGTAGCGCAGAGTTGGACGTGGAAGAAAGGGGACTCGGAGTGTCACTGTAGAGTCTTGATTAGATAAACCTGCCCCCATTTGGATTGCAAAATGAGGGGTTGATGAATTTCTGGATCAAGAGTTGACAGTACTGTCATTGTCCTTCCAAGAAGCATGGCTTGGTTTGTTCCCTCTATATACAAAGGGGTGCCTAATGGAGGATACGGGTGACCATTATCATTTGGGGATTTAAAAAAGCACCCTTTTGTGACTCTTGGATAGAGGAACTTCTCACTTCTTCTCTTCTGGCAGGGGAACACTCTTTTTCCCCACCTGTCAGGTGACAGGTGAGGGTTGTTGGATTTCATGTCAGCTGCCTTGCTCCTCCGCCTCCTCCTCGTCCTCCTTCTCCGCGTCCTCCTATGTCCTCCTCCTCCTCCTCCTTTGCCTCCTCCTCCGGACTTCAACCGCAAGTGCAGGATGGCAGTGTTCCCCGCCGGACCTCAACCGTCAGCTCCGGATGGCAGTGTGCCCCCGCCGGACCTCAACCGCCAGCTCCGGCTGGCTGTGTTGCCTGCCGGACCTCAACCGCAAGCTTCGGCTGGCAGTGTTCCTCGCCGGACCGAATGGTAGAAGATATGGCAGAAAGTTTTTCAGAAGATGTCCCGGAGGAAATAGTGTCAAGAAATTGTCAGATGAGTGAATGTCAGAAGATATACCAGAAAGAATGTCAGAAGATATACCAGGTACCAGAAAAGATGTCAAAAGATATGCCAGAAAGAATGCCGACATAGTGGTTCAGCACATGCCAGAAAATTTGTCAGACTGAAGCGTCATGGTGGGGATCACTCGAAGTAAAGCAATTTGAAGATGCAAACGCCATGCTTGCTTCGTTGCTTTTGCCGCCAGGAACGGTGAAGAGGACGAGGCCAAAGATGGCACGAAGATGGCCTGATAATTTCTTGTTCAAGAGACGTATACCCCTTGTACGAGAGTATAAGATTACTGGACCAATTCTTATTTGAATCTGCCTGCCGGTGGTGACTAAAATCTTTGAGGAGACGAAGGAAAACCCCTTCATACATAGCCTAGCGGCCTAGCGGCACGGCGGATAGACGTGCATACTGCAAAAGTGCACACGTGTTCTTGTGTGAGCCTTGATGGTCTTTGAGGCCTCAATGTTGGACTTTGGAAGTTCGATCGTAAGCTCAAACTTTCAAGAACAGTATGTAGTAACTGGCGTTGTGTAGCTCAAATAGGGAGGCCACCCAACAACCCCTGGAAGAAGGTAGACCCAAGCCCGTTGGTTGGGGATCTCCCAATTAAAATATGCACCCGCACGTTCGCTGCTTAGAATCCGCAGAATCTGCATGCAACCTTGGATGATCTTGGGCATTCAGGCGAACCCCAGCTGTTGAATCCATTAATTTGTATGTTCACAGTGGGTCCTGGTAGTTTGTTTCTCCACACCTCGAATTCTGTACAAAACATTATAATCAGTTAAGACAAATACACAAACATGCACTTGCCCTTACATCGCGTGAGCGGTTTTGTGGGAGACTCGTTTTATGCCCCTTCAGTCTGATTTGACTGAAGAAGCTACGAAGTTCACAGATCCGTTGCGAATAAGGGCCCATTGGCCGTTCGATGCAATGAAGCTGTGCGATTCGCACGTTCGCTCCACACGGACAAGCGAGGAGGACCTTTCTCCGGAAGCCCGGATTGAGTTGCTGGAGGCGACTGTTGGGCTGCGAAGAACATGGCGATTGAGTGACTTACACCAGAAGCGGAAATAATATCCAAAACCACATTCAGAACCACAGTTGTTGACAGAGCCTTTGAACGATGCAACCAATTGGTTCCTGAACTGTTTGTGTCCGTTTTGTGTCCTTATTCATGTTGTTTGGCTGAAACTTTAAACATGGATGAGATGATTTAAAAAATAGAACAATAAAAACATGGGTGCACCACACTGCATCTCCTTGCTTCGGCTCTCCATGCTTGCTTGGTCGGCCGACCTTGGGCTCCGAAATGCAGAGCCGTTGTTTTTTCGCTTGACAGGTCGCCTGCGAGGTATGTTCAACGGTATGTTCATGTCTACTTCAAATCTGAGTGTCACTGAGTATCATCCTGAACGAACCTGATTGGCAATTCTTCGACATGATGTCATGGGTGGGCGGAAGATTCCAAGCCAGTTCATACGGTAGCTTTTTTGGGGGGCAAGTTGAAGGAGTGAGAAGTGTGGGTTGATTATCGGTCTACAGTGTTCTCACCCTCTTAGGTAGAAGACCTTTAATGGTACCCTGAGAATGTCAAACGTCAAGAGGTCGATGTGGCCCCACAAAGCCAAGAAAGTCTTTCCTGCTAGGGCCTCTAAGCAACCTGTACAAATTAAACGGAACAACCAAACTCAGAATCATCTCCGATGGATTGAGATGAATAAGGGACTTCTGGGAGCTACGCACAACGCTCCACAGGGCAAAATATGTTGTTTTTCTCGTTTGGGATGCGCACCTGGAAGGTGGAGAATGAGACGCTGAAGGTGCCGTTTCAGGGCCATGCGTTGTGGGAGAAGCTGGTGGGTAGAAGATCCTGCTGCAATGACATGTCCGAAAGCAAAACACAGACACAAACTAAAAGTGGACCCAGTCATGGAAGCCTTTTTGGGTGGTGATCAGATTGGCAAACTTCTGATAGGCAGAAGACGACTGGCTCCCCACACCGGTGGAGTCAGGGAAGAGCGAGATGGCGAGATGTGCAAAAGTCGAGCATGGTGGACGAGGTCACAGGACCTGGACATGAAAGGTTTTTCGGTGGCAGTCTGAGTGAACCTGAGGATGGTTGTAAACGCTTCATCCATGTGTGACAAAACACGTATCATACGGCTGGAGATGGGTTTGCTGCACTCGTCCGGACTGAGATGGCCTTCATCGTGGTGTAGTTTGGCCTGGCATGTTTCTTCCCCAAACGCATTGGTCGTCCGGCTTTTCCGAAGGCGGAGAACCGTGAGCTCCGGAAGAAGCTCGTGGAGACTTTGAGGAAAGGAGGTGCCGGTCGGGCATTTTTCGAGCGCCGATCTGGCTTGGGAGAGCCGGTCGACCGTGGCATAGTGCTGCAATGGATCTTTGACTTCTGGGGAAGGTTGAAGTACAGCTTGAACCTTTTCGTCATGTTTCATAAATTGTTTGTTGGGCTGCCGGTGGTGTTGCAAAGCTGGGTCACCGGTTCCAATTCAAGAGGATGAATACCTCGTGAAAGTGTCCTGAGTCGGTTCATTTGTCATTCAGGTGAGTGACCACTATCGGATTCTAGGAGTCCTGTCCTTGACTGTAATTCACTGCAATGTGTGGTTCCCAAATTCAAATTCATGTTTGGGTTTGTTTGCAGAACATGTCTACCAACAATGGAAGAATGATACCTTTCATGGCATATGATGTTGGGACTTCTTTAAGGTCTGAACATTCGCAACAGCACCGACAGCACCTGACGCCCTGCAGACGTGACATACTTCATGACACGTGACGTGGACCCATCTGGGACCGATGCCCTCCAGATGGTTTCCTCATCAACTATACCGTTACAGGTCAGTTGGATCAAATTTTTTGGGAGTTGTCACATAATTCAAAAAAAAACACTATAGTATACAGCTGTATACGCAAAAATATTCAAGCAGGTCAAGACTCGGCTTTCCTGGCTCCGCGCTCGCCTCAAGGTGTCTCGGATCGAGGAAACCACCGGCGCTCGGAACCGGAGGAGAAGGCGTGGGAAGGAGTGGCGGGGGAAGTGGTAAGAATGTCAGCCCCCCCTTACTCAACGTTCCGAGACGTCGGGAACGATGGGGGAACATAGGGATGGTGGCCCCAAAAAGCAATCGATGGGCATGGGGGTATGGGGATGTGTTCGTTTTCGTGAAAAGGAAGCTGGAACAGATGTACGTGAAACATGGTGAAGCTCTGTGAAAGCAACGAAAACGTCCATCGGACTCCATCGTGTTATATATTCAGTTTCACACCCCAACGCCTTCTCCAGAGCTTGATGGGCAGGTTCGATAAAACATTGATTTGGACACGCTTGTTTTTCTTTTCGGCAGATTGATTCACAATGGTCGAAGCAAGTCTTCCACTCCCCATCTACTGCCAAATCAAACCTCTCAATATATGAAACCCATCATGGTGAAAGCTGGTCTTTGTAAGGGGTGATGTATTTTGTCATGTATTTCCGCTTACTGGATGAATCCTGTTTCACCCTTCCTGGTATTAGTCCTGGTTCTAGGAGCCACAAGTGCACACATCCACTGCGAACTTCCATGACCATCCAACCCATGCGATGCGATCGCGACCCTTCGCTATAGGCTGAACGCGGTTCTCGCCGAGCCAACGACGTTCGGCACGAGCGCGAAGAGGAGCGGTTTGCCCACGCGCAGTGGGTGGAGATGGTCATTGGGCCATGTGTCACGGTGTTGAGGGCCGCGGAAGGTGTTCTTTTTTCCACAGGACGTACGTACCTATCACCTGCAAAAGCTTTTGGGGGATCAGAGAAAAACAAATGTTTGGGTGAAGCTGTCAGAATGCATCCAGGATCGAAACGGCGAAACGTTTACATAGATTCACCACTTGACTCCTCGACGAGTCGACTCGTGTCCAAAATCTGATCTCAGGAGGTTCCAGCCTCTGACACCAATGCAGTGCTGTTGACAAATGCGCAGATGGAAGCTTACAATGAGGCGAAAAGCACTGTTTTTTCTTCGAGAGGAGGCAGACTTCCATGCATTTTCCCGAAACCGCCACATGTGGTGCCAGCATGTTTTGAGGTGCTGTTTAAATCGATGTACCATCTTCCATTTATAGCATCACATATATAGCCACACCTAAGTCACAGTGGACCTACCATTGCTCATGTAAGTCCAGTGCCAAGGCTCTAAGGTTTAGAATCGTTAACGGACTGGTCCAAAAATAGCGGGACATGTCGGAGAACTGAACTCTTCAGAACATCTCACTCTGCAGGCAATTCCAAACAACATCCCGTCAGAGAAGCGCATGGCGTTAGTGTTGGAAGCTCAGTGGCGCCACTGAGACAGATCGTCTGAGCTTCTTTGAATGTGTTCTTTTGTTTTCTGCGTGCTAAGCTGGGCCTGGATTTGCCACTATGCCTTTAGTATCCATACACCTACACCAAAGCAACAACAACTTGGAACTCTCAAGATCTCTCAAGTATTCTATTTTCTGTTCCATGTTTTTCCCGAAAGCATTGCGAAGGGTTCTTCCGGAAAATCCCTTGAACACTGACACGTCGACACGTACACTTCGACACTTACACTTACACACACACTGACATTTCCAC
Organism: Durusdinium trenchii; assembly: GCA_963970005.1. Classification (NCBI taxonomy): domain Eukaryota; class Dinophyceae; order Suessiales; family Symbiodiniaceae; genus Durusdinium; species Durusdinium trenchii. The sequence goes on from CAXAMN010012102.1 coordinate 73,555, forward strand.
ACTTGCAGTATAACATGAACGCTATACGTACCCCAGTGTAAGTGGAAGAGCGAAAGCAGTATGCAAGTGTCAAAGTATGCAAGTGTAATGAGTATGCATGATGAGTATGCAAGCAGGCAATGAGTATGCAAGCATGCAATGAGTATGCAAGCATGCAATGAGTATGCATGTGTGAGCATGGAAAACTAGCACGGGAGATGTCCTAATGAAAAACTTTTCCCCACTTTATAAATTCTCTCTTAAAGGCGGACGGTGGGACGAACAGCGTCAACCGAAAATGCAACCTTCTGCGGAGATCGTGCGTGTCGAGTGCGCGAAATGCAGGCGAGGGTGCGACTTGCAACCTGCCCGCGCAACCCTCTGCGGAGATCGTGCGTGTCGAGTGCGCGAAATGCAGGCGAGAGTGCGATTTGCAACCTGCGCGCGCATCCCCCTGCGGAGATCGTGCGTGCCGAGTGCGTGAAATGCAGGCGAGAGCGCGCTTTGTGAAATTACCGCACAACCCTCTGCGGAGATTATGCCTTGCTAGTACAACTTTAGTACGCGGAGCAATCTGTGGAGCTGGAAGCGGAGAACTGGCGACTTTGTAGTACAACTCTAGTACGCGGAGTAGCCGGGGAGCTGGAAGATGAGAACTGGCGACTTGGTAGTACAACGTTAGTACGCGGAGGATTCCGCCGCCTCTCCCTTCCGAACCTGCGGGTTTTCCACGAACATATAGTCCAAATCTGGCTTCGGGCCGTTGACCTCCCGCTGTCGTGGCGTGCGGGCTACATTGTGCCGTTGCCTAAATCTGGCGATCTAGCTGACTGTTCCAATTGGCGAGGAATCATGCTGCTGTCCGTCCCCGGAAAGCTGTTTGCCCGTATCATTGCTTCACGCCTGCAAGATTACGCAGAGAGTCACGGTCTCCTCCCTGAATGGCAGTGTGGCTTTCGGGCAGGCCGCTCTACCATTGACATGATCTTCACTATCAGGATGATTCTGGAAAGCGCTAACCATCGGAAAGTTCCACTCTTCCTGCTGTTTGTTGACCTCCCTGAGGATCCGATATTGAAAACAATCAATCTTACGATTGATCCAAAAAATTTTCAATATTATTGAAAATGGTCAAGTTGGAAGCCTCAGAAATCAATATCATGTTCAATATAATATTGATAATGATATTGATCAATATTGATCAATATTGATTGAAAATATTGATTGTGATATTGATCGATATTGATCCCTTGCCTTGGGCTTTTCCTCTGTTGGGCGCATGCTATGCAAGTCAAGAATGGGTGAAACAAATTGCTTTCTTTCAAGCATGCTCCTGCAAGGCTCTCTGGCACCTTTGGCTTTCTTTCAAGCCATCACACCATGTTATTGATCCTGAGCTGCAGGGCCATGGTGTATTTGGTGATGAAAGATTCACTGAGCCTGGCAGCTCTGGTGCCATGTGAGCAGCTGTGGCCCAAAGTGGCTATGTATCCCATGAAGGATTCTTGCTTGTAAGTCCAACAAGTAGCTGGGTTTTGGAATTGTGTCATCAAAGCAATGTGCGCTACAAAATGACACTTTGGAGTCAAGGTGAACCTGACCTCATCAGCAAAATGGCTGTGCAACCAAATGTATTGCAGCATGCTTTCTTTCAAGCACTGGCTTGCCTTCACACTGTCTTTCATGAAAAGATCGTCCTCTGCAATGAAAGAATAGAATTTTGCCATCTGGTGGCAGCATTCAGCCATGTGGGCATGAGCCTCACACTCGTTGGCTTTCTTCCAAGCCACCAATGCCAAAGCAGGTGCCAAATGCCTGATCTCACCTGCATGGCCTTTGAGTTTGGCTGGTTGGGACCATGGTTTTTCATGGTTGGTAAACATGGAAACCACTAGGTTGTTGAACTTCTCTTTGATGCCAAGATCTTTGTACGCTTCTTTAAGCAAGGCCCAGATCTCGGCTGTATTTTTTGACCCGTCCTGTTTCTTGGCACCAGGTGGAAAAGCCCAAGCGTGGAGGACAGACCCTGCCATCCTGGCTGTCACTCCCAAGTCCAAGGTGTGCAGCACATCCAAGCACACCCTGTATTCAGGCAAGCCACCAGGGATTGTGAAAAGAGTGTGCTTGGTACAGGGGCTTTCTTTCAAGCCTTCACAAGATTTCAGGGCCCACCCTGGTTCAGTGGTGAAATCATATGGGTTTTTGCTAGGGTCCTTCTTGTTACAATCGCACAGCCAGCAAAATTTGTGAGAGCTCCAATGGGGAAACCCCAAATGGTTTGCATAATATTCAAGATCCCCCAAGAAATTCCACACCCAAAAGCAAAGCTTTTGTGGTGTAATTGGCTTTCCTGCAAGCCTTTGTAATGCTGGAGGCAAAGCATTGCCTTTCCAATTCACTGCTGGATGCAAGCCATGGAAAAGTGCTGTGAAGCTCCATGCTATGATCTCATGGATTTCACCCCAGGTCTCCTGTGTAGTTGCTGATTTCGGCCATGCAGTGATCAAAAAAGAGCTGTCCATGCTGAGGTTTGCTTGTTTCTCGCTTTGGCTTTCTTGCAAGCCCTGGGGCACATAGAGTGTGGGCCCAAAACTGAAAGTTAAAAGGCTGTCTGTAGAAAATTCCACACCATCTCCATGAAGCCACAAAGGAACAGTTCGATGTTTTTGGCTATCTGTCAAGCCACTGTCCCACAGCCTGGGGTCATTAGGCTTCAGGCCTGTCCAAAAAGCTTCGAGCTTCTGCAAGCCAAACAAAGACGGTGTCAACTTGGGATAGCTTTCAAAAAGCTGCCAGACCAAGAGGTGTGGCGCAACTATGTGACACATAGCCTTTGTCTTTGGGCTCTCTTCTTTGGAGTCTAGAGCTGGCACCTCAATGGACAAAGTCGGGCTTTCTTTCAAGCCTCCATATTTTGACTTCTTTAATTTGTTTTTCAACAATCTGAGGATGTCTCGGTGGCAGTTATTTGGGTGGGCACCAAAGCTACCTAAACCGCTCAGCTCTACAAGCTCTTTGTTTTGCAGCCCATCTGCAGCTGCTGAAGAAGCAAGCTCCTGAAGCCCTGAGCTACTCAGCTTCCCTAAGGACCAAAGCTGCAACAATTTTTTGCTCAAATTTTGGCCTTCTTGCAGGCCCTCGGCTTTCCTTTTCTTACTTGCTTCAATTTCTAGCTGCTGCTTGATCCCTACCATATGGGCCAAAATGGCTGCAGTTGTACATGTGTGTGTCCTTTGCATGCAGCTGAAACCCATGGAATGGAGTGCAAAGACTTTTTTCGTCTCTTGCTCAGGTCAGTTAAAAAAGCAGCTTGCTTTCTTTCAAGCAAGGCTCAAGACAGCAGCTCCAGTGGCCTTCTTTCAGGCCTGCGATTTTTCGATGAGCTTCTTGGATGCTTTCAAAGCAGCAGCTGACTGCAGCAACTTTTCCTTCACAGATTCCAGGCAGTCCATCTGCAAATCCTCCAGCTCATCCCTGCACTTGGACAAATTGGCCAGCTCATGCTTGCCCCAATCGCTAGAGCTGGCTTTCTTGCAAGCCTTTTTGAGGTCTGCTACCTCTTTGCTCACAATGCTCAACATTTTTTTGACTTTCGTCTCTTTTTCGTCTTCTCCTACTTGGGTTGCTTCTTCTAGCTTTTTGCTCCATTTTTCTGCTGCTGCCTTTTGCTTGGCAAGCTTCTCAGCTTCCAGCTTCTTCTGCTTTTCTTCCTTGGCAGCTTTCAGCTGTTGCTTTTTGGATTCTTGTTCGGCCTTCTTTTCTTCTTTTGTTTTTTTCTTATCTTTGTTGGTTTCAGCTTCTAACTGGCCTTTTCTCAGGCCTCTCAAGAAAGTCAGGGCTGCATCTGCTTCTTCCTCAGTTGCAACTTCTTCTCCAGGAGAAGTATCGCTGGAAGATTCAGACAAAGCATCTTCCAATTGGAAAGATTTCTCTGGCCTTCTTTCAGACCATAGTGCCTCCCATTCCTTCTCAGTTCTTCCTGCTGCCAAGGCTTTCTTGCAAGCCAGGAGCTCTGGCCCCTTCAGGGCCATTTCTTGCTCAGCAGCCAACCTTTTCTTTTGTTCCAAACTCAGGGTCGTCTGCTGCTTGACAAGCAAGAATTCAAAGAACTTCCTGCCAACTTTCCTCACTGGCAGCAGGCCCTGTTCCACCCTGGCCAAAGCCTCGTCCTTGCCATACCAGTCTTGAACCTGTTTCCATGGAACCCATTCGAACAATTCATTTTCTTGCTTGCTCTGGGAAGCTTCTTGGCTTTGTTTCAAGCCCCCTGCACTTTTTTGACCAGTTTTGATGAAATGAAGAAGCAGCTGCTTCTTTTTTTCCATCACTCCTTTGCCCTCCATCTCAAGCCAGGCCTTCCTCGCTTCAGGGCTTTTGTTTCTCTCGCACTCAAACTTCTTCCACAAAGCTGTCTTTTCATTTTTGCAAAGTTTGTTCCAAAACTCGTCTTCTGACAATTGGCCTTCTTTCAGGCCTTGAATTGCTTTTTGTGTTTCCTCATGAAACTTCAGCCTGTGGGAGGTCAATGAAAAGCCACTCTCAGAGGCTTCCTCTGTATGGGGGGGTGTCTTGGGATTTTCCGTTTCCTTCTTCGGCTGGCCTTCTTGCAGGCCTTCCTCTTTTGTATGTTTTTCCGGTTCTTCTGCTTTGCCTTCTCCTTCAGCTTCTCCTGTCTTCTCCTTTTTCTTTTTTGGGCCTTCTTTCAGGCCTGCCTTACAACTAGGCCTTTTCATTCTAGCTAGCTTTTCACCTCTTGAGTTAGAAAATGGCTGCAGGCCAGACAATGTTATTGCGAAGTGAACAATGGGAGTTTATAATCCTGTGGAGTTCCTGTGGAGTTCCTGTGGAGATCCTGTGGAGTTTGTAATCCTGTGGAGTTCCTGTGGAGATCCTGTGGAGATCCTGTCGAGTTTGTAATCCTGTGGAGTTCCTGTGGAGATCCTGTGGAGTTCCTGTGGAGTTTGTAATCCTGTCAAGTTCCTGTGGAGATCCTGTGGAGTTCCTGTGGAGATTGTGTGGAGTTTGTAATCCTGTGAAGCTTTTGTGGGGGTCCTGTGGGCCACAATCAATCCTATGGTGCGCTGGTGATTTTTGGATTTTCTGTGCAAGTCGTGCCTTATTTTAGTATTTTCATATTATATATTTATATATATTAAATATATATTAGTATTTTTATATATATTAAATTCCTAACTTTTCTGGCAGGCTTTAGCCTTAGTCAGCTGCACTGGGTGGCTTTCTTTCAAGCCTCTCCCAGGTGAAACATTTGGCACGCACTGGGGGGCTTTCTTTCAAGCCTCTCCCAGGTGAAACATTTGGCATGCACTGGGTGGCTTTCTTTCAAGCCTCTCCCAGGTGAAACTTTGAGGGCACAGTGTTGGCTGTTTTTCAAGCCTCAGAGGTCATCTGACTCGACCTTCTGCTTCTTTTGGTCTTCCTCTTTTGAGGTGCTGGAGGAAGACTTATCAGTCGATGAAGTTTCTTCTGGCCTTCTTTCAGGCGTCGCCCCTTCTTTGCTCTCCTCTTGAGAGGACTCATCTGGCCTTTTTTCAGAAGGTTCATCTGGCCTTTTTTCAGGCCTCTCCCCACTTGGCCCTTCTTTCAAGACCACTGCAGGGCCTGCTTCTTGACTGGCAGGAGTCAGAACCACAGCTGGCTGTGGCCTTCTTTCAGGCCCCCCAAGCCTTTCCTCAAGGAACTTTTGCTGCAGTTCCAGGAAGGCTGCCCTCTCCTCTGCCAGCCTGGCTCTGTCAGCCAACACCTCCCTTTCCACTTTTGCCAGGTCCCTCTCCCTTTCTTTGATCAGCCTCCACTTTTGGGACCCTGGCTGTAGAGGCTGAACTTGGTTTGGAGGGTAGCCTTCCTGCAGGCCCCTTTCCCTCCTTTCTTGCACATCTGGCCTTTGGGACCTTTCAGCCTTTCTGGCCTCTCTGGACCTTTTGCCTCGCCCTTCTTGCCAAAAAGGGTCCCACTCTGGCCTGCCTTCCCAGTGTTCAGGCTCAAAGACTGGCCTTCTTTCAGGCCCCTTCTTGCCCTTTTCTTCCTGGCCTCCCTTGCCTTTTTCTTCGGCTTCTGGCCTTCTCTCAGACCCCTGCTTGCCTTTTCCCTTTCCCTTCTTGCCTTTCTCTTCTGTGGCTGGCCTTTTTTCAGGCCCCTTCTTGCCTTTCCCCTTTCCCTTTTGGCCTTTCTCTTCTGTGTCTGACCTTCTTTCAGGTCCCTTCTTGCCTTCTCCCTTGCCCTTCTTGCCCTTCTGGCCTTTTCCTTCTGGCCTTCTTGCAGGCCCCTTGCCTTCTTCAGAAGAACTTTGGCCACCATCTGCCCACCTGTCTCTTCTGGCCTGCAGCCATTGGTCTTTTTCGTCTTCATCTGCCCATTCTCTTTCCATTTCTTCTTTCCAGCTTCTCCAACCTTTGCCCCAGTTCCCCTGCCAGGGCATGCCTTCTTTCAGGCAGCTGGGCCTTTTTGCAGGCCTCTTGCAGCTCTTGAGTTTCTGTTTGCTAACAAAAAGCTATGCTTGCTTGAGCCAAAAAAAGCGGAGTGCACACATTCGAGCATGTCTGTGGTTAGTTGTTGAGGCTGGAAATGTATAAACATGTTTGTTTGTTCAATGCATAAATACAACAAAATATACATATATTTCTTGTTTGGCTCAATACATATTTATATATATAGAGAAATTTTAAAGATATAAAGAAGTATCTGAAAATTTTCAAAAATGCTTTCGGTAAACACCACTGGCTTTAAAACTGCTGATACTTACATTGAACAGTTAAGCACCAAAGAGCATGTGAATGGATTGGAAAGTATATATTAGTCTATTCTTTTTGTGGGTGTCTCTTGAGAGCAGGGGAAATTGATACTTTAGATGGCTTCCCTACAGCTTAGTTTGATGTTGGTCAATCAGTATACCACATTGCAAGAGCTTAAGACACAGCCCTCCCAGATCACTCGCTCTTTTTTCATCGGCCAGCTAAATGCAATTGTCAATGTGCCTTTACACATGATCTACCTTCACTGGCCTTCCTTCAGGCCTTGAAGCAAAAACACAAATATATTGTTAGCCTTTTCTCAGGCCATTCCAAGCATATGAGTCCACATCTTTGACCAAATCAGTCAACATCTTTGACCAAATCATCCCTTTTTTGTTGCATCTTCTCTTTTGTCGTGCCTTCCTCCATCACAACTTTTTCCAACTCCAGGATCACACTGTGGTGCCCCCCTGGAAAATGTTTGCCCATTTTCTTTGTGCAGCCCACTATGAGTTTCCACTGGCCTTCTTGCAGGCCTAGTAGATAGGCTTGATCCTTTCCCAAAACTTTCTTCACATCTGACCATGGCCTCCTTTCAGGCCCTGAGTAAGATGGCTTTTTCTTTGGGCCTTGCTTGGCTTCTGGCCTCCTTTCAGGCCCTGAGTAAGATGGCTTTTTCTTTATGCATTGCTTGGCTTTTGGTTTGCCGGCTGGCTTCTTGGAAAGACCAGGCCTTCTTGCAGGCCTTGAGCTTCCATCTGCCACATGCTGCTGGGCAGCTGCCTGGGCAGCCTGTTGTAGTTGCTCCCTGTAACTCGCCCTCTGTCGTTCTAAAATTGACATGGGTCGCTCTCTATCCTCATGCTCTGGTGATTTCAAGATCATGGGGAACCCATGAGAATCTACAGAGACCATTGAAATTTCTTCTTTCAAAGTTCTGGCCTTCTTGCAAGCCTGTTCTGAGCCAGGGGCGCTCTCGGTGTGGCTCTTGCGCAAGGGCAACCCCACAGAGCTGGAGCTATTGGCTTTCTTGCAAGCATCTTGGGAGGGCTCTTGTGCTTTCTTGCAAGC
>CAXAMN010012102.1:95134-120664 GCA_963970005.1 Durusdinium trenchii
GATACATTTTGAGTGGACATGAGTGGACCACTTGTAAAAATAAATGGGCTGCCTGAAAAATGGAATGGCAATAGAAGTCTTTTTCGTTGGTGGTGAAAGGATGCAAAAGGCTTGTGCTGTTAGGGATGTTTACAGATGTTTAAAGATGTTTAAAACATTTTTTGGGGGGCATCGTAAGACGGCTAGCTCTAAATGATCAAAACTTCTTGAGTACTCTCAATCTAGTAATCCGCGATTCCTTGACCGGTTCATTGTCGCTGCTATCCTTTCCTTCTTTGTCCTTACCCTTCCCATCTGACCCGTCTTGCCCATAGTCGACTGTTCAGTCACGGTCTTGCTTTGTCACCTTCTCGCTGCCTTTCCCCGTCACCCATGGTTTTTATGAGCCACAGTGATCTGTGGATGTCTCTTCTAACGGTATGATTCTTGAGATTAATCATTGCAAAGAACACACGAGATATGGAGAAAACAGGTTGTCGAATGGATCCTCTCAAGTCCTTTCGTGGAGTCCTGCTTCAGATTTCCAGGTTTGTATGTTCGTCACTGGGCGCAATCGGCAGCGCACAAAGGTTCGTAACTTCAGTTGGTTCCCTGACAAGATCCATTTCGCAATCGAGGCTTATGTCTTCGACTCAGCGAGACAGCACGCCTAGACCCCGCAGGGTGTCAAGTAGGACCCCAGGACAGAGCGGGTTCGCATCGCGAGAGGACCAGTCAGCACTTCGGGATGCGTGTCCACAAAGTTCGTTCTGGAACTTAGCGTGTGGAACAACATGTCATGGAACTCTCCTCGATCCCTCAAACTCAAACCCCTTCAACTCCCTCTCATCACAAGGGGTCCAAGTATTTGGACTGCCAGCTTCCACAGGTTGCCAAAGGGGGAGACTCTGCTTGAACAGGTCCAAGCTTCATACTGTTTGCACAGTTCCACCATACCACACCTCATTTGGCCTCTGTTCACCCGACCAATGCAACCAGTTTTTAGGAGAAGAAGCCGTTCTTTGACTCAAAATGGAAGATAGCACTTGGTGGACCGCTGACATGCTTTGCTTCTTAGGCCTGCTTAGGGCTTGGATACGTCAAGTGCTGCGACTGCGTCCAAGCTGAAGGCTGCGAGGTAAGCGCTGTGGTGTCCCATGTTGGATTGTTGGCCTGTTGGCTGTGGACAGAAAGATCCGTGTAACAGGATCGCAGTGTGGCAGGTTGGACCAGTGCGGGCAAAAAAGATACAGTATAGATAGCTATAGCCTGCGAATACACAGGGACCACTGCGGGAAAGGAAGACGGTTGATCCAGTAATCAACATGTGCTCCAGGTCTGGACCGTCCTGACAAGCCCGAGGAGGAGGTGCCTGGTGATGAAGGCCATCAACCAAATCACTCGTGCGTCAATATATGACGTAGATATTTGACAAGTATGGATATAGTGGGATTAGTGGGAATGCCGGTGATTCAGAATGATTCAGATACTGTACATGCTGGTGCCCTGATATATTTTTTTAAAAGGTGTTGGATGTTTGTGGTAGTTGATAGGAAATGATAAGAAGGGGCAGAGATACGAAGATAAGTGATAAGTGAGAAAGCATATGAACATAGAGGAGAGTATGTAAGAGACGGCTGGCACTGTGGTAGAATCTAGTGCTGGCCATTACTGGCCTTATTTTGCCTTATCATTATTTGTCATCAATACGCAGCAGGATGTGTCAGGCACACACCAGCAGGGCAAACATTGCACAAAACGCAATGAACAATATGTGTAGGACTCACCTGACCCCAAAGCAAGAACATGGGGGTGAACAACATTCACAACATTTCACAACCTCTTCACCCATCCCTCGCATAGTTTCCACATGCTCACAAGATCTCGCAAGTGATCGCCAGTGATCCCATGGGCCAGTCCACAACTGTCCACAATGCCGGCCCGTCAGCCAGCCGAAGTGGATAGCCAGAAACTTTTCGAGTTCCAGGCGGCAGACTTCTGCCATTTCATATCGCAGCACAGTCAGACAGGGCGCTGGTTATTCCGTGATGAAGAAGGGAATTTCTGTGGAATATCCAAATCTACGGACGTTTATGATGCAGTGTTTTGGTTGGGCATGTCTCACGCAGTTTTACTTTGAATATTTTACTTTGTTTTGGACCTTCTGTCCCACCAAAGCGTTTCAGGTCATTTCAGGTCAAATCTGTCGTGGGTTTGCTGAAAAACAAAAATCATTGTTCCATCTGGCCTTTATTTTTTGTTTTCACCTTGTTCGACTGCCGGCCCTTGCCACCCTTATGATAGCTAAGGCACAAGAGTTCCTCCGCGTGTCCAAGGTGTCTTTGAAGGTGTTGCTGGCTGATGCAACCATCCGGAAGGACAACCGGGAATTGGTTGTGGTGCCAGGGCATTGATGAAAATTGATGGTAGAGCTGTCAATTTGTCCATATCCCCTAGAAAATGGGGTTGGCCAGTCATGTCCTAAAACGTTTTATGAGCCTCCTCCTGGAGGACGTCAGGGGTTCATTTTATAGAGAGCCGTGTGTGTGTGTGTGTAACCCTTGGAATCATAGGGATCCTTTTGGATTTTGTTTCACAGCAGGGGGACCAGGCATCTTGTTGCTGACCTGGTCTGACCAAGCTAGGCAGCAAGATGGGATACTGGAGTTGGCCACTCCAGCGTACCTGCGATTCTTTTCGAATGGCACGAGGCTAAGCCCAGAACCTCAAACTGCAGACATGCACGACACGTCGTCACTTCGACCTGCTCGCCGACCTCGATCTTGCGCTTTGGGCCACCTTTCCTTTTGAAGACCCCAAGGATTCGATGGCTTCCTACTGGTACCCTTAGGAAATGGAACCCTAGGCCGGGCCGGCGTGTGGCACCGCTTTCAGTTCAGTACACCCTATCCTAAGTGTGTTTGGCCTTGTGCCAACCCAGGATGAGCCCGCAGAGTGCCTCCCGTGGACCCGTTGAACGGGGGTACGTCGAACGTATCCACTGCCCGGATACAGAGCAGCTGGCAGCGAGCGTAGGTGGCCTAGGCCGAGAGAACTCCGATTTGGAATTCCTCATTTTAGGAATTCCAAGCTGGCTTATGCCTTTACGTGACCGCAGCGGTCGAAGCAGCCAGCCATTTCGGCAAGGCACAAGGTGACCATAGCGGTCGAAGCCAGTTTTATAGGCTCATTTGAACCTGTTGGAGCCTTGGGTGCACACACAGCGTATACCTTCAAACGAGGCAGGTTTTCCTAGGTCGTTTTAATGAGGTTCGGCCTCATCGGTTCTCGTCCCCTCCATTTGGTTCCCCTTTCATCCCTTCCCCTTCACACACTTTTGTTTCCCCTTTTCTTTCATGTCCTCCTGTCTTCATGTCTGGTCATCTCATCCTTTTCTTCGTTTGCGCGCACATTGGTCCCGGCCTTAGTGTGTACGTGCACTTCTACCTACATTTTAACACAGGTTTCAGGTCACCCAGGTCTTTACAATGAGGTGGGCTTCATCGGTTGTCCCTGTGCACTTGGTTCCCCTTTCATTTCAACCACACGCACTTTTGTCCCGTCTCGTCCTCTTGTCATGTCTTCATTTTCTTGTCTCTTGTGCGCGCACACGTGCACATTCGCCCTCACCTTAGTTTCTCGCCTCCCCTCGGGGAGGCGTGTGTGTGTAACCCTTGGAATCATAGGGATCCTTTTGGATTTTGTTTCACAGCAGGGGGACCAGGCATCTTGCTGCTGACCTGGTCTGACCAAGCTAGGCAGCAAGATGGGATACTGGAGTTGGCCACCCCAGCGTACCTGCGATTCTTTTCGAATGGCGCGAGGCTAAGCCCAGAACCTCAAACTGCAGACATGCACGACACGTCGTCACTTCGACCTGCTCGCCGACCTCGATCTTGCGCTTTGGGCAACCTTTCCTTTTGAAGACCCCCAGGATTCGATGGCTTCCTACTGGTACCCTTAGGAAATGGAACCCTAGGCCGGCGTGTGGCACCGCTTTCAGTTCAGTACACCCTATCCTTTTGTGTCACGACATATCACGACGGGCCATAGCTGACACTACCCGTCCAATGAAGAGGCTGTCAGTTTGTGCCGATATGTGCTGATACAGTGGAGGACGCTCCACTGTGTACCTGCATATACCTGCATTCCTTTAACATCCTTTAGCCAACCAATCGGTGATGCAGAAACAGGTTTTTGTTGACCGTCTTTTCTCTGGGCCGTTTCTCCAGGTTTATCTCAGGCATCAGGAAGAATGCTCATCCTGAGCCCCATTCGAAGTGTGTGTTTGTGTAAGCACTTCCTGCTGAATCACGCTGAATCTGTTGTTTTTTTGCTGGACGTGTTTCTGTGCTGTGTTGGGAAGATAACCCAATCTGGGCTATTGCAGTTGTGTGCAATCGAGTTTAGCGGGCCGTCCAAGAACAGACAAATGTCAGCTCAGAGGCTTTGCATGGGCGCTTACCGATGTCTGGCATTCGGTATTTTCATTCTTTACACCTGACATCACCTGACCCGCTTCGGGAACACCGTTTTAGATCTGTAAAGTGGGGGGTATGACCCCTACCTGGAACGGACAGGAGGATGTATCTTTTGATTATTTGTTATATATGTCTGCTTACAACTTTAGTACGCGGACTAGCTGGGGAGCTGGAAGATGAGAACTGGCGACTTTGTAGTACAACGGTAGTACGTGGAGTAGCTGGGGAGTTGGAAGATGAGAACTGGTGACTTTGTAGTACAACTTGAGTACGCGCACTAGCTGGGGAGCTGGAAGATGAGAACTGGCGACTTGGTAGTACAACTGTAGTACGCGGAGTAGCTGGGGAGTTGGAAGCTGAGAACTGGCGACTTTGTAGTACAACTTTAGTACGCGGAGTAGCTGTGGAGCTGGAAGCTGAGAACTGGCGAGTTTCTAGTACAACTTTAGTACGCGGAGTATCTGGGGAGTGGGAAGATGAGAACTGGTGACTTGGTAGTACAATGACTTGGTAGTACAACTTTAGTACGCGGAGTATCCGGGGAGCTGGAAGATGAGAACTGGCGACTTGGTCGTACAACGGAGTATGTGGGGAGTTGGAAGATGAGAACTGGCGGCTTGGTAGTAGAACTTTAGTACGCGGAGCAATCTGTGGAGCTGGAAGATGAGAACTGGCGACTTTGTAGTACAACTTTAGTACGCTTCATTCGAGCTTGCTTTTTTCAGTGAGATTTCCTGGAGGCGTGCACGCTGCTTCTCCCCTTACCAGCTGCTCACGACGATGAGCTGGGCTCTCACCGCTTGGCTGCCGGTGGGGGGTTTGGGAGGCCTGCGCGCTAATTCGTTCACTATATGTACAGTGAAGACCTTCAACAGCAGCAGACATGGACATAGACACACAGACAGGGACTCATACACACACACACATCACACACAGAGACCCACGCACTGCCTCAACTTACTCGGACACACACACAGACAGAGACTCATATACACACGGACATAGATACACACACACAGAGACCCACACACTACCTCAACTCACTCGACTTAACACTTCACCCTGCACACTTAACAGATAACTCGCACTCTGACTTCCTACGTGATGAAAAATGCTTTCGGGCCACTCGTCGTCTAGTTTTCCAGTCTGCTTAGTCTTCCATGCGTTTTTGTTGACACTTTGTGATGGGGATTGCTCGTGGAGTCGGTATCGGGTATTCCTCAACACCGTTGCAAAAGCAGCATCAAGCAGCAGCTTTTGTGGATTTGTGGGCGCTCGGAGCAACTGAAGAACTCTGGAGCTTCACTTTGGCAGATCAAACATCCTTGGGACCTTGTCTTTAAATCAATCTTCCCAGCCATGTTGATTTTGGCTGGACACTCAAGCTGGCAAGTGCCAAAGCTCCGCACTTGCGATGATTCTGCCGGAGATGAAACATGATAAAACACCCGTTTCATGAAATTAAACCGTTTGTGTCAAATCTTTCACATACAAGTTGCACCATGTCAAGTAACCTTTGCAAGTGGTACAAAGCAAAAAAATATGCGCCCTTAAACCATCAAAGAAGTGCATGCAATGATCCGTTGGATGACCTTTTCTCCTCCTCTACAAACAGGTGCTATACCATCCACTTCCAGGCAGCATGACTCGGAGTGTAGAACATGGTCCTTCGGGGTGTAGAAAACGGACCTCGAATCAACACAATCCGTGCAACAATACAAAACAAAAACCCCAAAAAACAAAATACATTCCAGGACCCTCCTGTCGGGGTGTCTATTTATAGCCCCTTGACTGTTATATAAGGGGTGTCCATTCAGCACCCCTCCTGGACCTCGCCTCGCTAGTTGGACGACCTGAGGACCGAAAAGTTGGAACGCTTCATGGCCTCGTTTGATGATAAGGACGGGAGTAAGTTTGGAACGATTTTTTGGGGGAGAAAATGACGATATTCCAAAAGATGGAACATGTCGGAGCATGTCGGTTATGGATATATACTGTATATATATATAGTTGGTGGGTTGGATCTGTTTGGACGATTGGCTTGTTTGTTTCTGAAATACCTCTTTGGGAAGGATTGTACCAGTTATATAATTGATGGTTCTGGTTGGTTTCAATCACCAAGCAGATGTGGGTGGGTGTGAAACACGGTGGGGGTACACCAGAATTTTGTCCTGTATGTACACAAGTTGATATAATGATATACATGTCCAAGGTATTCCAAAGTGTTGTCTTGAGTCAGATGACCGGATTGGCCAGGGAATGCCCACACATTTGGGTTTGTTTGACCCAGAGATGGGTGATGAGACCGTCTCATCCACAGAAATCACCTGTTCAAACAGCTCGGCGATTTTGGGATGGATGAGGTTGCCCCCTGTTGCTCTCATATTTGGGGTTGGACATGCCAAAAGGCTGAGTGAGCATTCCTGAATTCTGAATGATCCGTGGTCCTTGATGTTTTTTTAACGGTTCAACCAGCAGTTTGTCCTCTCAAGCTGAAAGATCTGAAAAGCGTGCCCTAGAATACGGTAATGCCAACAAAAATATCAGAAGAGCCATCAATGGATTCTCTTACAAATCTTGGAGGACGAGTATATAAGGCAAGGGCCAACTGTGGGTCTGTCCTACAGATTCCTTAGTAACAGTCGATGATGTTTTATATGGTCACATATGTTTATTGGTTAGTTAAGATCGTAATCATCATCCACTTTACAGACTTTTACTCAAATAGACCTCAAAGCCTACCACTCAGCACATTCTGAAGGCTTCTTGCCCACACGGCACCAAACAGCGACGCACATATCCCAGTTCTCAGCCGCGTCCCGTGTCCATCGAGACCGTCCCTGTCTCCGTCGAATTCGGAAGGTCCAGATCTTGGATCTCAAGTCCGGACAGGCGATCATCAAGGACCCGACACGGAAGCCGACCGGAGTCCGGACGCGGACGGTCAGACATGGACAATGGACACCCCTCCAACGTCCTCATGGTGATGTGGACAAGACGATCTTCCTTTATACCAAGAAGGGAGTGAACTTACAATCATGGATGGAAGTAAAGTTCACTCTTGTGGTAGATAAAATACCTTTCCAAGGGGCCAGAACGTCCGCTTCTGTGTTTTTGGAGGGGTAGTCACATGGGTGCACACTGAATCGCGCGGAACCTCCAGGAGACTCCTTCATTGAGCCTTGAAAAAAATTGAAGAGATCGGCTTGGGACACGGGACTTTTGACGTGGAACCATCCGTCAGAGACCTTCCTCCACTTGCTGAAAAAAAGAACTATCGTGCCGTGCAGCTTCATCAAGCGATACAGGATCGCAACAGCTTCATCAAGCGATACACCTGCGTTTTTCGAGAGCTTGGACACCCAGTTGAACGAACGCTTTTTTTCTGACACGCGAAAAAGAGAGGCTGGGCTCCGGATGACCTTTTTACAGCAGGATATTCGGACATGCTATGAACTTCGCAAACAAAACAGGCGCCTGAGATGTGGGGTCGGGGGTCTCGACTGCTGACGGAAGAAACATCACTGCATGGTTCTGCATGGCATTTTTGGGATCGATTTCTTTCCTCCAATGAATCGTCATGTGCGGAACCAATTGTTTGATTTGACGTTTGTCGTTGAGCGTTGAGCCACTGGGCTGTACGTATGGCGCAGCCTAGGTTCATGGTGGGTGTGTTCGCAACTTCTCTACTGATTGATTCACCCACAAATCTATGCCCAGCCAGTCTTCGACAGGAAACTGAAGGACCTTCATGCCCCCTTAGTGAACCTTCCTCATTGTGGTGTGAACAACACTAGAGTCACTTGAGGAACCCAAGTCAAACATCTTCCATGCCTCTCATCAATCATATTCCTAGCGGCGGAAATAGAAAAACACCCTACTCAACACCCCAAAAACATGGTGGAAATGCATGATACAGAGACTCCGACCTCGCCGCGCCGGCCGAACCGTTCTTCGGTTCGACTCGGCGACTCCTTCGCTCCGTTGCTCCGGCCGAAGCCGGAGCTGTTGGGGCGACGTCGATCCGGCGAAGCGGAGGTCTGGTTCCAAGTTGTTGGGGTTCGAAGCCCAGAACAGTGATGGGACAGGATGGGACAGGCTCAGTGATTGAAGAGTCGACTGACGTAGCTTCGGATTCATTAGGGAAGAAGTGGCAACATCACCAGCAAGCTGAAGCATGCATGTTTCATAGAGATTGGAGACTGGATGTTTGGAAGTTTCCAATGTGGACTTCCAGCACTTGGGATCAGGATTGATTGAGCTTTGGGTAGGTGACCCAACAAAACAAGGAACGCAAGGTTCGCTGGTCATTTGTGGGGCCCGATCCCCTTTCAGGTGTTGAAACCGCCACGTGTCTGCCGGGTTCCAGGTCTTGCAACAAACGCTTCTACTTTGACGCCCAAGGCGATGGGGCCAAGCACTTGCGACCAAAGAGACCTACAGGAGAAAGAGGTTCATTTTGGCTCGATCATTCGGAGGCAAAAGTTTTGTGCAAACCGAAATCGGTAGTTTTGATAAACCGGTATTAGCATCGTCAGAACCGAAATCGATTCATGCTGTCGTAAATATGACTCTATATGGTCTATATATATAGCTTGAGGAAGATTATTGAGGGTAGTGCAGTCTGTGAGTTGTAGATTCAGCATGATTCAGCTGTTTTCGGATGGCTACAGTCCTGAGAGACGTGAGATGTATCACACGCACCAGCATATCGGTTCAACAAGCCTCCAAAAGACTTGGTTCGCACGTTCCGAATTCCAGCGCATGATTTTGCGAATTCTCGGAGCAACTCCACGTTCTCGGGTCGTGAGCCGGACAGACTCGACGAGCATCCCGTCCATCGACTCATCGATGGAGGCCCCACCTATTGCTTGGACTACGAGACCCACGAGCACCTGGTCACTGCCATGCCTGGAACTCCTCCAGCCGCTTCGGAGGTGAAGGAGTGTAGTAAGCCGTGTTCGACGTTACGACGTTTCACCCGGTGTGACCAACAAAACAGCAAAACAGACACTGTTCATACAGTTCATACAGTTTCTGTGTGTTCTTCTCCTTGGTCTTGGCGGGTTAAGCCACTTCAGAAGGCTGAGAACATGTTTTGTTTTTGCCCCCTTGAGCCTCTGTGAGCTTCTCGTTTCTGTGGCTCCTCCTTGGCAAACGCAAAAGCTGTTGGTGGAGTTCTGCCTTGTGCGACACCGTCGCGTGGGGCCCCCCCCTCTTCATGCCGTCTTCGGGCCCCAGGGGAGGATCTACCCGATTGAACGGACAGGCCACATGGGGATTGAAGATATGTTCAACCTATTGTTCAACCTATCTTCAACTGACAAGTCCAAGTCATGACAAGTCCAAGGTCAGTGCTTGATACTCTAAACTAAACAAGTCGTGAAGGAATGTTTATAAGAAGTAGCCTCCGAGAGATAGCTTTGGTTGGGCATGCAGATGTTTTCCGCTGATATAGCGCTGGAGCTGCGATGTTTGCAGCGATGATTTCCAACCATCCAAGTGGATCCCATGCAGGGATCCAAGGCTGGTCTTTGAATCCAAGCCGTACCAGACTGCTAAAGCACAAAGAGTTGATTCTAATATATTCCTTCACCACTCTTTCCCAGCCCACTACCTACATAACATTGCTGTTGGGGTTGCCTGACAAAGTCAAGATCAATCAACATGATGTCATGCAAGAACGCTGGTCTATTCCAGCAATTCTTTGGTTATTTAAAACGACCACTGGCTGTATAGCGCCAAATCTGAGGTTGAACAATATTTAATCCCCAAATCCTGATTCTGAAAACCTCAAATTTAGCACAGCTCAAGCTGTAAATGAAACGCTTCAAAACAAGAACAGCGCTTTCACACGTGAACGCCCGAAAGGAAGAGGTGGTTCACCGTACCCAGTGCAGTACCATACCCGGGTGCAGCCAAATGACGAAAAATCCCTCCCGTCCTGCGCTCCACTCAGGATGGCAAGTTGGGTGTGCGAGAGCCCCGCACCGAGCACCTCATGGCCCCGGGGGGCGGACGGCGGCGGGAAGGTCGAGCGGAAAGGAACTGGTAGGTCATGTGGTTTTGGTGGACTGGGTGACTTCGGAGTTGGGCAACAAAAGCATGTGAGTCGGAAAGCACTGGCTGTAACAGCCTGTTAGCCTTAGCCTGCGAGCTTTTCCATGTTGGTGTTTGCCAGAATATGTGATTCACATGTTTAAAGTAAACGTCGAATCAGGGACCTGCATATGGGCTATTTGCAAAACCTTGGGCCTTTCCTTGATTCCATCTATACTGTTAAGAATTCCCAGGATCAAGTGTGTGGTGATCAGGCAAACATGATACTGGCAGTGATGGACCAATGTGTTCAAACGCATGTGTTCTTTTTTTCTGTTGGTTTCTGCACATTATAGTACCAGGTAGTGCCACTTCGAGGAATTGGATAATACGATATGTTGCTCTTGGAGGACTCGTCTGGGCTTCCCAAGTCACCACTATTTGCGGGGTTGACAAGGGAAACCATATGTCACATCATGATCTTCGAACCTCTAGGCACCGGCACCAACCACATATTTACGCAATAACCTCTAGGCACGTGCCCTAGTAAGTTCAAACTGGTTCATTGATTCATTGACCAGCTAGTGAATTCATCACAGTTGGCAGGAGAGCTTAGTCTTTGGGACCCTGGACACACGTCGTCTCCCCAAAAGTGGCTTGCAAGCTTGCCAGATGTGTTGAAGCATTATTGATCGGTATTCCGGCCGTGGCTATCCGTTTGTACCTGTAACAGGAAAGGTAAACAGTTATCAGTATTCTAGAGGAAGGCCTGCAACTGAACCATCATCATCCACTGTTACAGGGCATAGGATACACCCAAAGTATTCCAAAGGCCCGAAACCGCAAGTCTCAGCCAGTTCTTTGAAACATCCGACCCTTGGTGTTTGGTCAAGACGCGGCAGTGAAAGCAGATGATGGATCCTCCACAGCTCTCAAAAACTCCAAAGTCACTGCTGGGCTGATTGGGCTGCACGCTGGTCGTGCTTGCTTGGAAGTCTGTCTGGGAGGCTGCCGGGGAAGCGCTGCAGGTCACTAATTATTAATTAGGTTGCAGGCCATCGCTACTAGGTAGGAGGCCATCCTAGTAATTGAGGTTTGTGTGCCGATTGTGTGCGACTCTCTCCCGCTGTGGCGTGGCTGAGAAAGCCTACAATGTTGGAAGAAGCCATGGTGTCATTTGGAGTGGAAGCCACGATTCTGCCGGGTCATATGGGTCACAGGAGTGCTGCTCCATCCTGCTGATGCCGATGGGCAAGTTGTGGCCATATGCACAGATCTGGAAGCAAGCAAAATCCATATCCAAATGTGCAAAAGAACACCCCCAAACTGGATATAGACTTGCCCCAGACTGAGATTGCAGACTGACATGTCCATGCAGGGATCGAGACTGAAATGTCCATATACTGGTAATGTCCAGACTGAGATTGCAGAAAAGGATCCATGCAGGGTCTGTGTTTCTCAACGAGTTGACGGCCAAGTTCGAGACGAGCGAGACGGGCTCTTGGGGCTATTTGGTTTCATGTTTATTTCAAGCAGTCATATCGTGGTCCCCGAATTGATATGGTTTCCCATACTAGTACCATTATTCATGAGTGAGGATCTACTTTTGTATCTACTTGGAGGTCTCTCTCTCTGATGCATATGGATCCTTTCACCGTGCGTGGGTTTCTCTCCCCTAAAACCACAGCGACCATGGGACTCCAGTGTGAATCCATCCTACTTACGGCACGGTGCGCGGCACGGTGTGAACCCTCGCGCGGTGGAGATGTTGATTTCACCATATTTTACCACACCCATGCAGACCAACACCTTTCGAACAACACGACCGCACCAGGTGCTCTATGAAGAGAAGGGTGGGAAGATCACGAGAATGTGGATCAAGTCGGGAGCTCAAACTGGCGCAGAGCTTGTCGTGTTTAGGTCTGTATTTGGGACGCGATGGAGCTCCCGCAGTATAACTGTAACTGCAACTGTTTGTAGATTCTACTGGATCACATATTTTTTGAGAAGCATACGTTTCACAAGAAATGGGTTGGGCCTCAATCTTTCTGTTCTTGTTTAAATGTTCAACAATCACAACTCCTGCAACACCTAAAGATGTACAAGAACCTGCATGTATACATCCAGGCGGATATTTGGTCAGTCCGAGAAGCTGCCGCCATGCTACGACGGCAGTGACCTTCGCACTCCCAAGTGCGAATCGGAAGGAAGTTGCGTGAAGTAGCTAAGAAATGCTAAGTCAAAGGTGAACAGCGAAAAGGGAAAGGTGAACAGCGTGTCAAACCTGGCTTCTCGAAACACGGTCAGGTCAGCCAGGCCGGTTTTTCGCCGGTGCCCCGTGTGAGGCCGGATGCAGACAAGCTCGGCAGTGACCCCTATGCCGGCGAGGACCCAGCAACCTCGTATCCAGCGTATGATGAGATGTAGGCAAGCCCAATCCACGAGACCCGGGACACTGGTTGTTTCACAAAATGTGGACGAGGTTGCAGAAGACTTGGAGGAGAGTTATGCACCACCATTTTGGGAGAGAAGTGTGGCTGGAAACCTTACCAAATGTGAGTACTGAGCTACAAACAACCAAAAAAAATACTTTACTTCGAGTAATCCCCACCTCCTTACCTGGCAAACTATCTGGCATACTATCTGGCATTTTGTCTGGCATACTATCTGTCATTCTATCTGGCACATCATCTGGCATTCTATCTGGCATTCTATCTGGCATATTTTCTGGCATTCTATCTGGCAATCTACCTGGCATTCTATCTGGCATTTCATCTGGCAAACTATCTGGCTGAGGTCCAGCGGTGCACACTGCGATCGGATCCTTGCGGTTGAGGTCTAGCGGTGCACACTGCGATCGGATCCTTGCGGTTGAGGTCCAGGGGTGCACACTGCGATCGGATCCTTGCGGTTGAGGTCCAGGGATGCACACTGCGATCGGATCCTTGCGGTTGAGGTCCAGGGGTGCACACTGCGATCCGGAGCTGGCCAGACAAGATCGGCGAAGCACATTGGCGAAGCAGATTGGCGATGAAGATTGGCGAGGCGATGAAGATTGGCGAGGAAGGAAGCAAGAAGGAAGGAAGGAAGGAAGGAAGGAAGGAAGGAAGGAAGGAAGGACGAAGAACAACTGTGATAAAATCTAACAACCCACCTGGCAGGTGGGGAACAATCCAAAACCTTGAGATAATTTTGGTTTCAGCGGCATCACTTCTTTTGCCACAACGGGGGGTATCAAGAACTTGAAGTCGTTCGCACAGCCAAAAATAGATCTCGTGTGTACAAAAAAAAAGGCAGGAATGATTGCCGTGGTCAAGCCCTTGAGCACCTCGCGACTGCTGCACGCCACCTGGCTAAATCCGCACAACATCACTCGATCATCGCCATATCATCGTCTTCGACTCCACTTCTTGAACGAAGATCAACAAAACTCACCAAGGAATATGGATTAATATGGATGAATCTTGCCTTCAATAGGCCCGTGGGATCCTTCACACAAAATGATTGGCCCTTCTGCACAGCTTTCCACGAGCTGTCCAGCTCGGCTGGAGAAGCTGGCATGTGGCAAATAGAGTGGCGTCCGGCTGCGAGTTTTGACCCCACAGATTTTTGTACATCGAAGCCTGAATCAGTTGTCGCTTCACCCGATGTCCATGATTGGAATGGTTTCTTTAACTTTATCGCATCCAGAGCCAGATTCTCCCTGCAGATCCGTCGTGGGAAAACATGAGAAACTGCACAATGTCAAAATGATTGCAAGTTGCCACACGTCCAATTACGAAAGCCCGATAGGCTCGGCGGCGAGGCGCAAACGAAGTGACAATCCGCAAAAACCGCCTAGCTTGCTGGTGTTTTACTTTGTGGCAGAGGCCCTTTTTGGGTGATGCAAAAGCTGTCTCGGCATCACTAAGCCCGACGTGGTGGGTGAGCAACAGGGAATCCAAAAAAGGGTACCAGCCGTGCTGAAATCTCCGTGACAACCGAGGGGGTTCGTTTATGGAGTTTTGGTGCTCAAACACTGTGTTTTTCCAATGCACCCAAAGCACCACCACTAACGAGGTCAGTGATCTGTCGGATATTGTCGGATTATGTTTTTTTACAGCATTACATACATCGTGGTCTCACTAAAGCCTCATCCATGTGACTGTGGAATCCAAGAGAAACCTGGGAAAAGCGAAAAACCGCCAGCGGCGTGTTTTCGCGGGTAGAATGTGTTGGAAGGCACGGAAAGAAGACAGGTCACTTAAACAAAAAGCTTCGGCTTTGCAACAATAAGCTACTAGGAACAAGTGCATCGCTACTACTAACAAGTGCCTTACTAGTAGTAACAAGGACGCTACTAGTAGCTCCAATACAAGGAGCGATGCACCAACTAGTCCCAATACGTGATATGAAGCACCTTCGAGTCGTCGTCGTTCACGGTTCGTTCACGGCCTCAGCAGGACGAACGGACCGGTGTGCCGCTACCACCTCGACTGACACAGAACCTGGAGAATTTGGGGCTCAGACTCAAAAAGCTACCGGCACCCTGATTCAACTCGCGTTTCTACAAGCAAGCCCCTCTTCCCCAAGGGTAATTTGGCTGAATTCTTGGTTCATGGGACTGGTCTAAGATGTGCAACTTGGAAGTTGGAAGGACATTTTGGCCACGAGTGAAGCTTACAAACAGTTCGAGGCACGACAAAGTCAGGTGTTCCGAAGGGCATCGAAGGGGACCTCCAAGCGTCTTCCCTTGACAAACCCTTGTGTGAGTGTTCCATGCAACTTGCATACACATCTGTTTATCATGTTTTTTGCAGGATTCTTCATGCTTCTTCTTATGGTTTCCTGTGCTCGAACGAAAGGTGTTCCTGTCGTCAGTCTTCCGAACAAGATGGAACGCGCATGCGTTTTCGCAGGCAAAGACAATGCATCGTACAAAACAATTGTCCAAATGTACCACCATACCTTACCAATCCACCTTTTTTCATGGCTCCTTCAGACCCATGAAAAACATCATTCGATCCATAGTCAAAACCGCTTAGACCACCAAAATCGACTTGAAAAGATGTGTTTTCATAGCCCACGACTAGACAGCTTTGACCGCGTAGACTGGGACGCTGCCGTCGCTCCGGTAGACCGTTGCCACGGTCCCGCTGAAGGGACCCGCCCGTGTTGGACCATTCTTAGCCTACCCAGTTAATACCTTGCCTTCAAACCTGTTCGGGGGATTGACCTGCCCCACTGAATGATAAAACAGGTGAACCCTGTATTTTTTCCCACACATCCTCCGGCTTCCTCTGTACATCCGGCTCCTCCGTCTCGAACTCGTTCACGTGGACTCAGACAGTCGGACGGACGCTTCGAACGCCAGGCAAAGCTCAAGGAGTTGAAAAACGGACACATGGGGGAGTGTTGCTGGCATGTTTGGTGTGTAAAAGGGTGGGACACCCACCTTTGAGATCCACCCATTTGATGCTGATCGCCCCCAAAAATGCTGGGGGAAGTGTCAGGACCATGTTTGGCATGGCATGCTGGTCCGCCTAGTGCCCAGTCACGTGTCCAGTCGCACGTTAAGGTGGGGAGACCGTCTCACAGTCCATCCAGTCACAACGGGGCCCAGTGATGTTCAGTGCTTGGTCAAGGGCTGCTTCAATGCAATCGAGGGCTAGCCATGAAGCGGATGGCAGCAATTTGGGTCGTGGAAAGCACCTGTTCATAGGGCTAAAATATGCTAAAATAATCCATAAGAATCCATCCTGCAATCTTCAAGGGCCCAAATGCAAGATGTTGACCTAGAGTCCTGAAGCAGTAACTAATCGATGGTTTTATAGCTTTAGAAAGCTTTACAACCAAACTCAGTGACCTTGAGCAGCCAGAATTTGCCGGTGTTGGATCCAATTAGGGACATTTTTTCATTTTTGTCTATTCCCTCACGCAGCATCACCTTTTGGCAATCTTCGATTTGGGTGAAACAACACCTCGATGTGTTACAGAAGTGGAGGATACACGTGGGGTTCCAGCATTGCCTTTCTACAGCGCTTTGCATCAATTCATTCCTTGGCCAACTCGGACGAAAAGACGTAAATCCAACGGTTCCATGGCAGGAGAATCTTTCACAATTATCACGATATTCCAAGTGTGGGATAAACTCGGATAAACTAGATCATGACATGTCCGCAATAAATATATAATTACATTGAATCGAAATTGAACAGAACACTATCTATTCAATGATCAAATATCAATCGAATACATTCGATGTGTCAGAATAGTGTTTTCTGATGCATTGAATACTGTACTCGAAACAACAACAACAACAACAACAACAACAGCAACAACAACAACAACAGTAACAACAACAACAACAACAACTTTTTTATTAATATGAGGATTCTTCAAATCTTAGCATGTGTTTTAGTTTAAGATGGATGTTGCTTTTTGCCAAGCTGAAATATACGGATATATTTGATCGTCGATGCTCTTATAGTATTCCTTTCCATAAAGGACTTACCTTTTTGCATTGCACTTACATGTTTGTTGGTGCCACACGTCTCCGGATGGTAGCGTTCCCTGCCGGACCTCAACCGCCAGCTCCCGACGGGAACATTCCCCGCTGGACCAGCTTTTGACGGCAGTATTCGCCGCTAGACCTCAACCGCTAGCTCTCGTCAACCGCAAGCTCCCGACGGTAGCGTTGCCCGCCGGACCTCAAATGCTAGCCTCCGACTGTAGGAATCCCCACCGCATCTTAATCGCCAATTCTAGACGGCAGTGTTCCCCGCCGGACCTCAACCGCTAGCTTTGGACGACAGTGCTCCCCGCCAGACCTTAACCGCCAGCTTAGTGTACCCTACCGGACCTCAAACACAAATCAGAAGATATGCCAGATAGAACTTTAGAAAGAATGTTAGAAGATCGAGATATGTCAGAAAAAATGTTAGAAAGAACATCAGAAAGAATGTTAGAAGACACTTCAATAAGTATTAAATAGATCTCAATCGCAAGTTCGCCCGATCGCAACGGCCAATGCAGGATGGTAATGTTCCCCATCGAATGTCAATCGCCAATTAGAAGATATATTAAATAGAAATTGCTAGAAGGAAAATTTGAAAGACTATTAGACGAAAAACTAGATAAAATGTTAGAAGGAA
The DNA here is from genome assembly GCA_963970005.1 of Durusdinium trenchii. NCBI lineage: Eukaryota > Dinophyceae > Suessiales > Symbiodiniaceae > Durusdinium > Durusdinium trenchii. The sequence continues at coordinate 112,767 of CAXAMN010012102.1, forward strand.
TGTCAGAAGATATGCTAGAAAGAATATTAGAAAAATAATTGAAAGAACATTATAGAGGATATGCTAGACGAATTCGTGTTTTAATATGTTTTAAATTTCCGTTCTCTTGAAATGGCGTGATGGAGATTATTCGAAATGAAATATATGTTTTAAATTTAATATATAATTAGAACAGATGAAATTAGAAATAATATTGAATTGATATAATATATGAAATTGGAGATAAATCGAATATATTAAAATAGTAAAATTTGGAATATATATATATTATATTTTTATTAATTATATATAAATTTTGTTTGAAATTAAAAATTATTGAATATATAAGTTTAAAATATAATATAATAATATTATTTATATATATAAATATATATATATTTCTAATATTATATATGTAAAAAGAAATTAAATAAATTATATATATATATAATATAATATTTAATATTATTAAATTTACAAATTTATATATATTGTATATGAAATTAAAATTATAATTATAAAATAATTAAATGTTTAAATATGGATGGATAATAATATTTATCGAAATATTTTAATTAATATTTATCGTCGGAAATTAAATATGATTAATTCCGAATAATATATTTTTCGCCGGATTTTAAATATAAATGAAAATATAAATAAATAGAAATTATATATATATATATTGTTTAAAATATATGTTATGAAAATTAATATTAAAAAATTATTATAAAACATATGAAATGCAGGCAAAATAAATAATTTTAATATATTATAAATCTTGACATTAAATATATTATAAAAATATGTAATGAAGATTAATATATTTTATGGTTAATTTTACATATTTTTGTAAAATTATTAGAATTATTATTTTAATATTGATTAAATATGTATTTCTTATACGCGATTATTTTACGATTGTTGCAAATTTAATTTCTAATAATTTATTTGTTTTAAAATTAAATTAAGATTCTGAAATTATTCGAAACAATATTAATAATGTTTCTTAAGGTGCAGATTTCGTGGTAGATGTAGCACTCTGTGAACCTCCATGTGAGGATTTCGTGGCAAACGCAATACAAAATACGTTTTCGAGAGATAACGGACGCACAAAATGCTGTATTTTTCAATCGAAAGGGTTAAGCCGAAAATTTTGCAAAACAACGTGTGCGAGGGTCTCGGATCATGCTCGAAATTATCATTATAATTAAAATGGTCATTCTTATAATTTAATATCAATATTTATTTAATTTATATTTCCTTCATTAACCAATTATATATATTAAAAAAACATAATATATATTAAATTTCCATATAAATATAATGTTCATTTATATTTAAAAAGAAATATTTCGATTAAATTCCATATATATATATTTAAAAAAATAATCGATATATAAAAAATATAATAAGAGAAATATCGAATTAAAATTGTGATTCATGAAGTGCACAAATCAAAAAGTATACAACCCCACCTCGTAGAAAGCCAAGCGCTACGAGTGTTTTCGTCTTACTTTGGCTCAAGGTTGAAAAGGCCCGACGCGCTGGGCATCCCATTTCATAACCACAGGTTATGAGCCCAAGGTGATCGTTTTTTTGGGATTTTCCAAGTCCACCTTCCACCGTCGCGAGGACGGGGAAGTATTGGTCCCCATGGAACAACGAAGACGCCGGCAGCAACGATCTCGAGAGCGGAAGGAGGCAGCGGCTCCACCGGTGGAGATTGGTGTGGCTGACCGCCGATTGGATGCGCTCATCGAGGAGGAGCTGCAGGGCAAGGCCATGAGGGCGCAATCAGTGCCTGTGAGGGCAGCGGAGATGAAGCGGCTGGGAGCAGCTGCTGGGGCTGGATCAGGCCAGGGAGGCCCTCCGGCGGTGGCGACATCGAGTGGTCACCAAGGACAACAGGAAGTTCGACAGCTGTTGAATGACCCAAGAGGCCAGGTGATGGGGCTTGGGCATTTGCAGGAGGCAGTTCGGCAGTCATTTGAAGTGTTGCAACATGCTCTTCAAAGGCCAAGTTCCTAACCCACCCTACTAGATCCTCTTCTTCGGCCCGGTGATCATGGAGGTCATGCTGGTACCGGATGCGGAGTTCTCGCAGGGCACGGGCTGGCGGCTGGTACTCCTGTGCGGCAGAGCGGGGTGGAAACGGAGCGCATGGGAGCTTCACCTTACATGACTGGAGCGGGACGTGATGACCTACATCCTCGGGTGCTGGAGCCTTATCCTACCACCCCGGTGGGACCATTGGGGACGGTGAATCCCTTCTGGAGCACGGCAGTGCAGCAAGCGGCCAAGGGTGAGTCACATGTTCGGGAGTCTGAAGGGGCCAGAGGCCAACATCCTGCACAGAGTCCAGGTCTGGGACATGTTGAACGTCTTCGGGAACGCATCTTGAGGGAGGCTGAGGAAACCTTTGCTCGGGAGGTGAAGAAGATGACGGACGCTGGAGATTCGGCATCATTTACTTCGGTGCCGAGTGCGAAGGCAGAGGGGCAGCAGGAGCCAATGGGGGAACCTACCAAGCTTGGTGGACCACCTGATACTCCTCCTGGTCTTGCTCCAGTACACGATCCTCGAGGTAATGGAAGTGGAGTGATGGGGGCGGCGAGCGTGATGAAGCCGCTGGAATCAGTGACAGCTGCACTGCCTGAGGCAATGCGGAACTTGGAATTGCCAGTTGCCATCACCTTCGACTGAGAATGCGGCCCTGCTCTTTGGGGACTGGCTGACCGTGATTTCCCCGTTGATGGGAGATCTCAGTACGTCGTCTCGCGAGTTTTGGGATTGGGTGCAGCGAGAAGTGGAGGTGAAGTACAATGAGTGGCTTTTGGCGACGCCATTGGGGCGGTTGAGAATCAAGGTGGAGGAGCAGGTGTCCCCACGGTTCCAACGATTGGATCAGCGGGCGAGCTCGACTTTGCTAGCCGCGCTCCCGGAACCGGTGAGAAAGGACATTGTTGCAAGTCGAAGAGTGGCGACTCAGGCGATTTTGTGCAAGCTCTTCACCATTTACCAACCTGGTGGAAATGCAGAAAGGGGAAATCTGTTGCGCAGCCTGACGGAGGTGAAGTGCGGCAGTTCTATTCAGGACACACTGGGCGCTATTCGAACCTGGCGCAGGTGGATTTGTCGAGCTGAAGAGTTGCATGTGGCGATCCCGGACTCGATGGTCTTGATTCAGGCCTTGTCCAAGGTTGCAGAGAACCTCACGAAGCATGGAGGAAGCCAAGTGGGATTCAGGATTGCAGCAGCTCGGCAGGAACTTGAGGTCGATCGGAGGCCCACGCTTACCACTACCAAGGAGTTCGCAGAGTTTCTCCAGGCTGAGGCGGAGGATTTGGCGTTGACTATGCCGCATCCCTCGTCGGCCAAGAATACCGGTGCAGGAGCAGTCCTTCAACCGGTAGCAGGAGCTCAGCCAACGATTAAGGCCTTGGGTGGAGGAGGCGGAGGTGGAGATGGACCACCAAAGACGAAACATCCATGCCGTTACTGGGGTACTACTGGTGGGTGCAAGCGGGGAGAGACCTGTACTTTCGTCCATGCCTGGGAGGGCATCAACAAGACGGGCAGGTGTTCTCACTGCTCAGGGGAGAACCACTTTGCGAAGGACTGTCCGTATGGTCGGGAGCGACCGGAGAAGGATGGGAAAAAGACGGCCAAGCTGAAGGGAAGTGGGAAAGGGACGTCGGAGAAGGAGGAGACTGGCCCGAATGAAAAGTCAGGAACTACTCCATTGACGAGCTCTTTGTCCGCGGCTACACGGCAGGTGGCAGGTGGAGGAGAAAAAGGACGGGATGGTGGAGTTGAATTGGAAAAGAAGGGTGATCCAACGTCGGAGCTGATCACTGAGGCCACATCCCTCTTGAAGTCCCTCCGCAGCATGAAGACTTTCAGATTGAAGCAGATTCATGTGGCAGATACCAATGAGGGTCTGGAGCTAGCCTTATTGGATGGTGGAGCTACTCACCCATTGAGAATGGCAAGACTGGAGGAGCGAGGGAGGTTGCAGCCTGTGACGGTGGAGCTTGCCCATGGATATACAACTTTGTACAAGCACCCGGATTTTGACACCCTCTTGTCCTTGGAGCCAGTGGAGCCGATCTTGCCGCTGAGTCTGCTAGTGGAGAATGGGTATGCCATTCACTGGAATGGGCAGGGTTGCACGATCATGCACCAGCAGCTTGGAGCTGTGAAGTGTTGGCTGAGATCGGGGTGCCCTGTCATGAATAGAAAGGACGCCATGGTGATGTTGGCAGAGTTTGAAGAGAACCAGAAGAATCGGAGGAGATTGTCCCAAGTGGATTGGAATTGGTGGCGTAGCATCATGCCGGACGTGCCGGAGGACGTGCTGGAGATGATGGTTGGGTTTTCGAGTGAACCGAGCCCAGAGCTGCTGCCTTGGAATAGACGTCAGAGGCGTCGACATCAGCGAAGTCGTGGCCTGGTGATTCACCTTTTCTCTGGAGCGGATACAGGGAGGTGGAAAGGCACACTGCCCGATGACATGGATTGGATTTTCCTAGATTTGGAGTTGGGAGATGGCTTCAATGTGCACAATGCGAATGTGTGGAGCTACGTGTGCTCGCTGGCCAGATCCGGGAAGGTGAAAGGAGTGGTTGGGGGTCCGCCTTGTCGTACCACGAGCAGATTGAGGTGCAAGGGGCCGCCAGGACCGAGGAGAGTGAGAGGTCGTGGCGATGATCGCTGGGGCCTGGAGGGGCTGACGGCCCGGGAACGTGAACAGGTGCGAGGGGATTCCGCACTGGTAGTAAAGCAGGTGGGGCTATGGCACCTGGCGGAGGAGCATCGGGAAGGACCTGATCCGGTGGCATTTCTTCTGGAATCTCCGCAGGACCCTGCAAGCTATGTGGGAGATGGAGTCGATGCCGGGCATGAATACCCATCTTTCTTTGAATGGCCATTGTTGAGGAGAATGGTGGACGAGTATGGAATGAGCTTGGTGAGCTTCGACCAAGGACGAACGGGGCACTCCCGGCGAAAACCTACTAGTTTGCTGACCAACCTTCGTCACCTGGAAGATCTGAATGGACTCAGGGGAGGAGGATCGGCGGACCCAGTGGAGGGAGGGCTACAGGAGAGAATGAAAGCATCTCGGTCGTGGGCGCGGTGGTCCAGTGGGCTGGTGAAGGCGATTGGACTGGCCTTGAATCTTCGGTTTGGGGGGAGAGCTCACATCGGATTGGCCAAGATGGATGTGGAGGAATGGAAGAGGCACATCAAGCAAGAGCACGTTCCCTACAGGAGAGATTGTCGGGATTGTGTGGAAGCAATGGGATTCTCCAGCCCACATCGACGCTCCAGAAACGCCTCGTCTGCCTTCGTGATGGCGGTGGACATCATGGGTCCGTTTGAGCAGGGGAGAGACCTTGGATTGAACCAGTGGTGCAGGTATGTGATGGTGGCGACGATCCCGGTGCCGATAGTGAAGGATCTAGCTGGGGCACCAGAGGAACCCCTGGACCATGAGTCGGAGGTCAAGGATGTGGTGGAGATTGAAGAGGAGAAAGAGGAAGTGGAGGTAGCGACAGAGGAGCAGGTGGCTGAGCTGAACATGAAAGCTGCGCTGGAGCGAGCTCAGGAACAGGTTCCACTTCAGAACCTCACGATTGCAGAGCCGATGCAATCCCGAGCGGTTGAGGACATCGTGCAAGCGCTCTCCAAGGTCCATGCGCACTACAGGATGCTGGGAGTGCGACCATGCAGGCTGCACTCGGACCGGGAGAAGTCCTTCCTCACGAAGGCAGTGGCCAAGTGGGTGCAGGCCAGGGAGATGGTTCACACGATGACCTCGGGTGATGATAGCCAGTCAAATGGCAGGGTGGAAGCAGAGCTCCTGCAGCTCAAGCGAAGGATGAGGCTACTTCTTCACACCAGCAAGGTGGAGGCGTCGCTCTGGCCATGCGCACTGAGGCATGCTGCTACCCAACGACTTCGCATACAACTTCAAAGGCTGGGAGTGGGATCGAAGCCAATGGTCAACTTCGGATCGATGGTCATGGCTAAAGCCAAGAGATGGCATCACAAAACTGGAGAGCTGACCAACCCGTTCAAGAGAGTGCAGGTGTTGGGACCAAGTCCGTTGATGTCATATGGTTGGGTAGCCAAGGACAAACAGAACAGAATACAACATCTTCGGACGGTGGTGACCCCTTCGAAAACATTGGAAGCAGTACTGGAGCTGCAGGAGGTGGACCTTAAGGACAAGGGCATCAGACATCGACTAACAGGGAAACAGTCATTCGACCCGCACCCACTAAAAGATGTGGTGGCTCGACATTTTGATGCAGAAGTCCGACCAGCTCTTCGAGTACTACGAGCTGGGGGGGAGACCACTGAACCAATTTTGGAAAATCCGGAATCTACACCATTGAACTCGCTGTCGGTATGGCAGCCTAGAGAGGTTGTGAATAGCATGATGGACTCCACCGATCAATCAATGGAGCAAATGGTCGGGGGAGATGGAGAAGAAGAGGTGGTTGGCGTGGAGTTGGAAGTCTCCGGGCCGCTGAGGAACTACCTGGAGGAGTTGGAGCGGGACTTCAGTGGTGGTGGTCTGGAGTTTGTGGACGATGAGGAGGATGTCGAGGAGGTGGTCGATGAGACGGAGCCGGAGTCGGAAGGAGAGCAGTCGGGGTGGAGAGCTTGGGAATGCCTTGGGGAGCTGGCGATGGTGTGTTGTGGAGACTGTGGACTCCTTCAACCCCGGCACCCCCACCAAGTCCCGACTGAGGATCCAAGGGACATTCGCGGCTGCGGGGTGGTGATGAGCTCCATGCAAGCGGCAGTGGAAGGCACGCTGGACTTGGTGGAGGCGACACAGATTTCCTGTGGTTTCTGTGGTGGCAACTTGGAGTATGTGGACGACTACCGAGAACGTCGGACGGGAGGTCTATGGAAGGGCTCGAGTTGTTCTTGGGATCAAGCTGAGGAGTGGCACGCCATGGAGGTGAGGTCGCACTTGCTGATGAAGAGGTTGTGGAGTGAGGAGTTGCGCCATCAGGCCATTGGAGAAGAGCAGGGCCGTCAGAGAGGGCGATGGATGGCTGCTTTGGAGGCTGGACTACTGGTACAAGAAGATCATTTGGAGGACCAACATCGTAAGCTGGAGTCGGTGAGGTTGGCTGCGGTGAAGAAGGAAGCAGGTTTGGAGTTACAGGATCCTGGAGCTCCTCCACCGGCGGTGTTGCAAACCTATGCCGTTCCTCTTCAACGAGTCCGACAGGAGCTTGCAGCATGGGTGCCTCCGATGACTGATGAGTACCAGTCCTTGATTGAAGGTACTAGGGCATTGAGCCCGACGACCATGGAAGAGTTGGAGCAAGATCCATTGTATGAGGTGATGGAGGTGGCGCCGGGGATGTTGGTTCCGACCATCAAGGCACCACATGGAAAGAAGCGGGCTCGCATTGTCGTCTGCGGTAATCGGCTGGAAGCTCTGGATGGCAGTGGTGCAGCAACCTCGGGAAAGGAGGAGGCCCAGAACCTGTATGCCGGCGGAGCTGACGGAACAACCATCCGATGTCTTCTACGAAAGGCGGCAGCTATGAACTGGGAGATCGCCACTTGCGATGTCAAGACGGCTTTCCTTCTGGCCCCCAGGGAAGACTCCAGTCGAAGATTGGTAGTGGTGAAACCGCCACGCATTTTGGTGGAGGCGGGCATTGTGGGACCTCAGGAACTATGGCGGGTTCAACACGCCCTCTATGGACTTCGATCCTCGCCGGCGGACTGGGCTACCTATCGAAATCGGCTGATGAGGTCCTTTCAATGGCAACATGAAGGGAGGACATTGGAGCTTCGGGAGACGCCAGAACCCAACCTTTGGAAGATTGTGGAGAGACGACCGTTGGATCAGGAGGAACCGCCTCCGAAGGGATTCATTGGGG
>CAXAMN010012102.1:121064-159666 GCA_963970005.1 Durusdinium trenchii
TGCACTGCGGGAGAGGGTGAAGTGGGGCGCTTGGAAGGTGATCCATATCCCAGGTCAGCATTTGGTGGCTGACTTCCTGACGAAGCCGATCGGAGTGGCTGCGAGATGGTAGCACTTCTTCGCGGCCATGGGAATGAAACCAGTGGTGGAAGCTGTGTCTGAGAGCCTAGGGTCCAAAGTGGCCAGGATTGCAGCTCTGGTAGGTGGGTTGGCGGGCGTGATGGCCTGGCGGCCGTCAGGTTCCACGGGCAAGGCTGCTCAGAGCCTAGCCGTAGCTGCGATGGTAGCTAGTTTGGCCACCAGCTGGAGAGCCGGCTGTGATTCTAAGAAGAGAGCCACTGGGCCGATAAGAGATGAATATGCAGATCCACCATATGGACTTCAAGATCAGGTGAGGGAAGATGAACCCACCTGCAGTAGAGAGGATGGGTCAGAAGAGGAACCCATTAGTGAACCTAGCCCTGAGGGCTCCCGGGATTATGCGGTAGATGTGAGCCATGGCGGCAACTCGAAGAGGGCACGATTGGCTGCTCTGAGGGAGGGATCGTCAACAGGGCTCGGAGGGACATCGTCGACGACGACTGGAGAGGTTCCAGTTGTGGACTACGATCGACCCTGGATGTGGAGGAGGTTCACTATGCCTTCGAGGGGTCAAGATCGATGGGACCGACTTCCAGGGGGATGGTGGGTCAGACATCATGTGAAGCAGAGGATGAGACCATTCCATCCAATTCATCGACACACACCTATGGACTGTAGCCACATTCAAGATCGGAGAATTATCGTGTTGTGGTGCCATGGGGAAAAGGTGATCAGGGATGATGAATGGAGGAGAGACACGGAACCACCAATGAGGGACCCCTGGGTAGGATATACCTTCTTCAGGGATCTTCATCCAGACCCAACGACGGGGACTTTGACTTCTACCTCCAGTTCATCAACTACTAGAGGACAGGGCGATAGGACGTCTTCCTCGATGAGCGGTTCACTGACTTCCGGACCACCGCCAATGCCGGGCATTGCGGAACATGGTCCAGAGATGGACGGAGGGCCTCGAGATGTCCAACCAGATCGTCAAGGACAGGACCCGAATCCAGTGGAATCTGGTTCGGAACTCAGCACGAGGGTAAATGAGGGAGCAAGCAGCAGTGGCATTGGAGGCTATGGGCAGCGGCTTCATGGCCATCAACGGCGAGGAGAAGTTGAAGGATCGGGGACGTCTGGAGATTCCCGAGAGCTTTCCTTGGTAAGTAAAGAGATGGATCGAGGGTGGGATTATGACCCTTCCTATTGGGCACAAGGACCTGGAGGACATAATGGAATCACGCTGGAGGATGATGTACGGGATGATTGGCTAGCGTTTGATGTACGGAATGATTGGCTGGCGTTCATGCGGGACTTGACTAATGATGCGGGATCCCCTGGGGAAAACCAGCCGGTGGAGAGGAGGAGAACTCTGGCCAGTGAGGATGAAGAACCGCCAACCTTAGACGAGATGACCGCTTAAGGGTGGAGGGTGGTGCGAAGCAACTTAACACCCCCGAATCGAGAAATTTACAGAGGACCGGATCCTGTACTACCACCAACTAAAGACCAAAATGGGGAGACGCCAACTTGGATGGGGGTATCCACGCAAATGCCAGTGAGACCCAGGTCAAATGACCCTTAGGAGCCGCGTCGCGGTTTTTCCGGAACCTCAAGGATTCGTAACGACTCAAGCGAGTCAGACGATTAACCCTAATGGCTTAAATCAAGCCAGGGAAAGTGTGATTCATGAAGTGCGCAAATCAAAAAGTGTACAATCACACCTCGTAGAAAGCCAAGCGCTACGAGTGTTTTCGTCTTACTTTGGCTCAAGGTTAAAAAGGCCCGACGCGCTGGGCATCCCATTTCATAACCACAAAAATAAATATTCAAAATAAAATTAATTAATTAATTCAAATTTATATATAATATATATCGGAATTATAAACATATTATTTCCATTATAAATTATATAAATCGTAAATTCATAAAATATTTAAGAAATTAATTGTACAATATGTGTTATATAAAAATATATTTAATAGAAAAATATAATAAGTCATTTATATCCCATCATCCCAATCTAAAAATCCCATTATTTATTTTTATTTACAATCAAAATCAATCATTATTTCTCATTCGCTTATCACCACCTATATATAATCCCTTCCACCTAATAATAAATACAACCCCCCACCCATACCATAAAAAAATCGGCGAAATCTATATATATATAATATATATATACATATAACTAAATTTAAATATAGATATATAATGGTATATATTAAAATAAAGAGATCGTCCAAAGACCTCCTAGAAGAAAAAATATAGCCCAAAACCCTTAATTAGGGGTCTCCCTGTTTAAAAACACACCCGCATATAATATTTATAAATGAATAAATAGATAAACTAGATTAGATCAAATTAAACAAAATGGTAATAGCTTAGATTAATTTACATTATCTAGTTGAGATTACATAGGTAAATTAAATAAATAAATAGATGGATGGATGGACGGATGGATAGATTCAAGAATATAGACAAAGAATACGATGAAAACGTAAAGAACCAAATCGATAGACAAAATAGATAGATAGAGCGGGAGTTTTTAGGAGGCCTAGAGCTGGACACCACAGTGATGTTTAGGCGAAGATCGGAGGTTCCTTGTCCAAACAACACTACTCCTAGTAGCGATGCCAGGAGCCCCTAGTAGCTTCTTGTTCCTAGTAGTAAGGCCAGGAGCCCCTAGTAGCGTCCTTGCTCCTAGTAGCGATGCCACAAGCCCCTAGTAGCTTCTTGTTCCTAGTAGTAAGGTCAGGAGCCCCTAGTAGCGTCCTTGCTCCTAGTAGCTGTTGATGAAGTTGGTCCTCTATCGACAAACATCCTGCTCCTTGCTGGTCTGTGCCGGAGCTCAGTCCACCAATCCCAGAACTGAGTATACAGGGCCTTGGATTAATTTCCTAGGGTGGGTAGATGTAATATGCCTGGAGGACATACACCTGCGAACAACTTGTGATGGTGTTGTGGTCTGAGAGTTCGTCGATGTTCGAAAATTGATCACAAGGCTTGACTATAAGCGCAATATTTAAAACTATTGGATTCTATTGATTCATTGCATATCATTGCATTCAATACATTTGGCTCCAACATCTTTGATGACTGAACAAACACCTGGGACCTCGTCTTGAGTAGCCCCGGGTGCAACATATGTTGCGTCGCGCGCATCGCACGCATCGCTTCAAAGGTCGGTAGGATTGGTTCATCCGAGACTATGCGCCCTGTTCGCTATTGCAGCTGTTGTCGGGCTTTCTCACGAGACTTCAACACTTCTGGATGCATCTCTTTCCACAAATCATTTGCTTCGAGGGCACCTCAGAAGCAGTTTGGACTCTGGTATTCTCTTCCTCTAGTTGGTGAAACAATGATTAAAACACTTTAGAGGAAGCCAAGACTCTAGTCTTCTGTATGTGGTTGACTCAGGATCCAAATCTGCGTCTGCACCATGGTGATTTCCCGGCCAGGAAATGCGCCAAACAACCCTTGAAAAGCGAAGGTGGCGTAGTTGGATAAAGTCTTTTGACCACACAGGACCACTTAGCGTATAAACAACACTGGACTACCACACCGACACCAGCGGATCTGAATAATGTAACATTTCATAAAACTCAATTCAAACAATCAACAAATTTATATATATATAAAATAAAACAGCGCAATTGCTCGACAACACCTCTACACTCTCGTGTGGAAGCAGCTTCCCACGTACAAGTATGCCAGGCTGTTGCAGTGTACCGTCCAGTTCAAGTTTGTTCAATATCGGTTCTGAAGGGCACGGCTGGTCTGGTACAGCAGGCCATTTTACTGGTACCTATAAAATCCCTCAAATCCATGTATTTGGGTGATATCTTTGATGATCATGTTTGGGGAGAGGGGCACCAAATGCCCAATCTGGGCAGCCCAAACCCTCCACACACCGCCCCTGAAGTCTCACCGCGGCACGCAATGCCTCAGCCCGCACTGACGCTGACGCCACGCCCAGGCTGCCCAACTGCCGCGCCACGGCCGCACGGACTTGCCAATCGCCATGGTGAAGCAGGGGGAGTAGGTGTCGGCCAAGCTCCTGGTGACATGAGGGGTGATGTTCGGCACAGACTGGCTTATGAACATCAACTGGAGGAATTGGAATTGTCTTAAAGACGGGGGCAGGTAGTGGTCTCCAACGACCTGTCTTGAATCATATAGACCCCAAATAGATAGAAAAGTAGATCCCCACTAAAACTGTGTTGGAAACCGTTTCGATCTATTTCCTACCAATATTCATGAACATCCGAACAGTCCGCAGGGTTCGTGGTAGTCATTCGGGTCCTTCAGAGCAGGTGACGAAAGCACCCAGCGTGGACACCTCTCCCTTCGCCCGCCACATGGAGGGTCCCAAGACTTCAGGTCAATCAGGTCTAAAACTGCACGGTGGGGGGACTATGACTATACTAAGCTCCACAATTTCTCAGGATGAGGGCAAAAACGGGTGGTACACACTGATTTCTCTTGCCGTCGCCTTCAGCCTTTTTGTCCACACAAAATGTTGTTCTGCGGCAGCAGAAGCATGTAGCCGCGAGGCCAACAAAAAGAATTGTGTGGATGCATGAGCCGTAGATCAAGGTAGGCCCCCCCAGCGGATTGAAGTCTGGGATCGGGTGCCACCAAAGGAGCTGCTCAAGCATCAAAGATGCTACAAGTGTACCACACATCACCACCACAATGAAGAGAGTCACCAGGAAATCCAGAGGCCTTGAACAGCAAGGTTGGTGGAGACACTGAGACAGCTTGAAGCCCACAAAAAACAACATGGGGCCCACACCCAGCGACATGGCCAATCCGCGCAATGCTTCGACCACCGCATGGCTGTAGGAGTCCCTGTAGATCAAAGCAAAAACGATGTCAATCGACGCGATGATGACGGGTACCAATGCCAAGACGCATTGTTTGTAGCTCAACATTTGCCTCCAAAGCTGACTTCTAAGGATGTCCAGCACCTCTTGCCTTACAAGCTCTTCAAAAGCATCGACGGAACCAAACCAGTTGATGACACACTGCTCAATCACCTTCCGGTCGCACAAGGATTTTTCTTGATGCCCGGTATCGCAGCACCAGCAGCATGCATCCTCCAGCCTGAAAGTGCTCAAGGCCCTCTTCAAGTCATTGATGCTTCGGAAATATGAGCGGGCTGCTGAAATGCTGCACAACAGACCCAAACAGGTGATTGCCGCCGTTGAAATCAGGAGGGCCGTCAAGTCTCTATCTCCCACGAAGCTGATGGTGTATAGGATGACATTCAAAGAGAAGGTGAGACCTAGGAAACATGGGCCAGTTATTGTTGGTCGGATGACAAGATTGTTTTTTTTGCCAGCAGGCCGACTCTTTAGAAAGGCTGCAAGCTCGAAAACACACCACAAACGCTTGGTGTAAGTTTCATCCCACAGTACAAGCAGGGCGTCTGAACACTTGAGAAACGCACCCATGCTAAAGAGAGCCGCTGTTTTGTTTGCTGTGTCGTCTTGATCAATACATAGCACATCCAGGAAGATCCGTTTTCTCCTCCGCCATGCCAACAAAGTGACGTAGTAAACAATTAAGGCAACATGCCCGCTCCAGCCGCATCGTGGAATCTGTTGAAAAGACGGATTGTATTCATACATGACCGGCAGCACTTTGCATGCATAGAGCACCCCCAGCACAACAGCAATTCCTACAGAAATGACAGCAGCAGCCAAGGAGTTATTGAGGAAAATTATTGTTAGAATTAACTTCCATCTAGGGCCATGCCATGATTGGCTCCAAAACTCATCAATTCTGTCGGTGACAGCGCTAAAGTGCACAAAGTTGCCATGCTGAACGCCCCAAAGAGGCAAAGCACAGAACGCCAGCGCACGATAGGCGGGCGCAGCTCGTATGATCTCCGGTCGAACGGCTGTCATATTGGATATTGTTGAAGCAATCACAGCTGGAAAATTAGGAGGCATGGCATCACCGGCCTCAGGAGCTGCAAGTTGTGTTTGCTTTGATAGACATTCTTCCAAACTGTTTGATGAATAATCAAACAGGGACTCAACTTCATCCGCTGCGCCGATTGTAACCGCCAAATCATCGCTCAAACAGCTGGGACGCTCCGTTGGAATTGTCGCACATTCAGCAGGGCTCGCCATTAGGATGGTGAAACACAGTGAAACATGCACAAAACGGGACTCTCTTCTCTCAAAGGCTATTGCGGAGGGTCATGGTTTTACTTATATATAAATGTTATAATATATATGATCTATATATTGTATATGGCCATAACATGCCATAACTGAACATATCAAACAAGTATTCCATCCACATCCAGAACTGAACAGTGTAACCAAACAGTGGACCTTGCCAAGTTCTCACTACCAAGTTGACTTTGGGAAAGGTTCTCCAGTAACAGACCTCTTCATGAGATCCTTTGACCGGTCGGTCGAGCACCTTTGAACCATAAATGGGCGGAGTCCATCTTCAAAACGGTCAAAGGCGCCAAGGTGAGAACAGCAGCATGGACCGAAACACTTTAGTCCTTGACAACTCTTCTCCATGGTTTTCCAGGGGTTCTTGGACCTCACAGTTAAACAAACAAAAACAAACCACGCAAACATATGCAACCCATGTTCTTTGGCACACCATCTCTGCCACCCGGCACATCCTGCCGCCGATGTGCAGCTTCTCCTCGGCATTTGGCGCATTCTCCATGAGTTCCAAGGCCTTTTGCACCACCTCAGACGCCTCGTCCTGGCATTTTCGTTTGAAGCTCAGCATTCTGACTCGGGCCATGCACGGTGCAGGTTTTTTCGAATTATTTGAATGAACCAACAACCATACCTAGAAGCAACAGGGGCAATTCTTTTTGCACCAGTCCGACTTGCCCGGGAGGATTTGCAGATTTAGGGGAAGCCCGCGCCAGGTACGAATTTCCGCAGTTAGTAGGGAATTTTCGCCGCACACAAATTTCAACATAGCCTCTGATTGCATACCACATATCGTGCTGCAAGGGCATAGTATCACATCTCAAGATCTCGCACCCTACGACTTTGACACTGCTGAGTTCATGATATTCACAGAGAGGTTGGAACATATGTTCAAGCACTTCAAATTTCCTGAAAAGGAAAATTCGCGGCAACATCTCCGCGCCAAAAAGTTTATTTCCGCTTCAGGACGGGAAGAGCCGAAAAAACAAGAATCTCTGCAGTCTATCGAGCCGTCATGTAACGGTTGAGGATGGGGCCTGGCGAAATTGTGGACCTGGCCTGGCCAGACCGTCAGGCACTGCCCCTACGAGGCCACTGTATATTATGTGGCGGTGGTTGAAATGCACCGTTTCTCGACTGCGCGGTATGTGTCGCGGTACGAGAATCGATCTAGCTCAAGCCCCCTTTCAGCTTGTCTTGACCACGTTGTTGTGTCTCAAAGCCACCGGACTTCCCCTCCAGTTGGAAAAGGGCAAGCCACTCCTCATCGATGCCGGCACAAAAGAACTGTGAAGCAGCCGACATTGAGAACATATTTTGTTGAAACTCACCATTCCCCACAGGTCTCGTCCTTTTCAAGAGCCAAAAGTGCCCGGTGCAAGAGAACTCCTCGTGGATGTAGCAGCCAAAAAACCACTCTGACCAGATTTTCTTTCAGCCTTCAGTGCCTTCAGGCAGGTTTTTTCTTGAAGAACGCGGTGTGCCCCGTCCAGGGCTCCAGCATGTACTGCGCTGGTTTTCGCGGCCTTGACAGGATGATCGCGCTCGTTGAAGCACACCATAGAAAAGTCTCAGCTCCATGCGTCCGATCATCATCAATAAAATAGGAAGGTTCCTCGTCTCGAGGAGCTTCTTCCTGGGGGGCACTATGGGTTTTCACCATGTAGGCTTCATCGCCCCGAGACGAGACAATCGTTGAATCTCAACCTCTTTCAACCGGAGGCTGCTATAACTTACAACCATCTGCAACAGTTTGCAATACAAGATCCACATGGATCCACTGTCTATCTGCCGACTCTGTTAGTTCCGGATCGCCAATCCAACTTCCTTCCCAGGTGTAGTCATCCAGGAATGAAATCGTTGGCAAGAGCATGGCAGCCACCTGGAGCAAATCATGTGCAGGTTGAGCACACGCATCTATAGAGCTGGATCATGGCATCCGAGGCGCCGCAGCGGAGGTTCAGGACGCGTAGCTTCAATTTCGTGCCCGAAGCCCATCCTTCACCATGGAGGACGTAGGTTCCTTCTCCTTTTTGTCGACCCATGCACGCCACCCATCGCCACTGACTGCCCCATAAGGTCCTTGAAGCTGTCTTTGACTTCCCCCCTGGCTAAACATGTTCCTTTCATAGCCCCGTTCCCTGTGAAGTCTTGCATTCTCCTCCAGGAGCGCTGTCCTCCAAGATGCCCTTCTTGAGGCGGACTTGGTGTAAACCCTCCTGACATCAGCCCTCCTCCACCACCATCTTGAAAAGAAGGAGGAAGTGAGGTAGGACTCATAGCTGGCAACATAGCTTCATTTTTTGCCTTCTCTGACGACCATGGATTCTGAGGTACTTCAGCACTTCCAAGAAGCGGCATGACCACTTCTGTTTCTTCCCCTTCAGACAATGGAGTAACTTCTATGGCAACCTCTGTGCCATCCATCAGCATGGGGAACAACAACCAACTTCTTGTGTTGGGTGGACTTTAAAAAAAGGGCGTTCCCTGTGCGCTCATGACCTATGTGGGCTGCAACGATATAGAGTAAAATAGAATAAGTAGTATGAATAAGTAATCATCAGGAACCAGGGTGTCTAGGTCTATGGATTTCGTCTGTGGAACCATTGGCTACCAGCTATAGTTGTGGTAACCGGATCCACTGAGAAAGGTTCTGCCACTTTGAGAGAATGCCACGTGGCAAGCACGCATTCTTTCTGTCAACTGCCCTTTTCACCAAGAGAAACACAATGACAATGTCCTTTGCACCACCAAACATGCAGAAGAAACGCATGTCCTCAAGCCTCAAGGCTCTTCATTTTGATCTCAATCAAGAGATTCCGAAGACTCCGGGTTTCTCCTCATGCCTTTGGTACTTCGAATGCCTGGATGCTTGGACATGCTCCACCCGTCGCAAACGGCCACCCGGAATCGCCTCCCCCCGGTCGGACTTGCCCCGTCGTCATCGCCACAAGAAGCCTCTCCTGGAGACAACGAAAATAGACCTCCCGAAAGCTGTTGTCCTGCCCCAAAGACTGCAAGGCAGCCAAGCGTACCGACACATCGGTGTCCTGGGCTGGTTGACAGCGGGTCGTATACAGCCTAGCCGGAGAATAGGAGCAGAGTTCGAAGCTTGACACTTGACTATTGGCATTGTACTAAATGGTGGCCTCTGAATGCCTCTGATAGACTTGTTGGCAGGAACTGTGCTTAGCAGGCTGAGCTGGGCTGATCGTGCCAGTGATTGATCAAACAACGGGATTTCGATGTTTGCATTTTAGTAGGGAGACCCCTGATCGATCGTCCCTGGCTGGGACGATTTTCGGACCCAGTGGGCTCGTCAACAGGTCGTTGACCCCAGGTCTGGCATCGCTCCACGACCCCAAACGTTGACGGGAGGATTCAGCTGTTCCAGTTCCGCTCTCTGTCTACCTTCCGGGCGATGCTGCATCGAGATGCACCCCTCCTGGAGCGCTTTCTCCAGCGCCAAGACCTGCGCCTCAGACCGTGGCCTGGGACCGTTCGGCGACCAACCAGGGCGTGGCCTGGGGTATAGGGGAAGGCCAGCGAAAAGGCAGGATGAAAGCGAGGTAAGCAGCTTTTCATGGAAGACGAAACACACTACTATACCAGGACCCCCAGTCGGGGTGGTTAATGGACACCCCTTAACAGCCAAGGGGCTATAAATAGACACGCTTTGGAGGGACCTGGTATAATAAATGTCAATAATAAATGATGTTGTTTGCAGTACTTTGAAACTCCATTCCCTTTAGATGTTCCAGATGTAGTAGACGAAACTTGCCGTTGGATCCACCAAAAATGCCTCGGACAAGTGATTCGCATGATTCGGCAAGAAGTGTCCAAAAAGGATTTGCTTGCGAGTGCTCCTGCTCACAGGGAGTGTGAGCACCCGCAACCAAACACTTTTTGACGAGATACTTGACATCTTCCACGCTGCATAAGCCTACACGGAAGAACATGCGTCGTATGATCGGTGCCTTTGCTGCCTCCCTGCCGTCCAGATTCCAACTCATGTTTGTTCCTCCGTCTCATGTTTCGTGGCCGCGTTTGCCAGTCCCTCCGTTCGTGGTCGCTGGAAACGCGAAAGCGCCTCAAACATCGCACGGCCGCACAGCGCAGCGCCACGTCGGTCAACTCCGAAAGCTTCAACAGCCCAGCCACCACCTCCTGCGCGAAGGAAGATCAGTCGGTGTGCGCAACAACGCTCCGCTTGTTTGCCGCCCAATCGCGATCCACCCGAAAGGCGAAGGACCGGACTTGGTGAGGAACACCGGGGGCACAACGAACGAGCTGGGTGTCGTAACGAGCTCGGGGGAAGCGGAAGGTCGCAACTGGCTACCTGACACCGGTCGCTCCTCCTGGAGGTCCTCCTTCTGCAAGTCCCCCAACACGGTCAAGGCACTCACCTCGCGAACGCCGCCGGCCGGATAACACAGGTGGCACGCAGCATGTAACTGGTATTGACATAACTCATCTGCGTAGGTTAAATTCTCTTTTGCTTCGCCTTGAATAATTCTGGCAGGGTAACGAGAAACACACCGGCTCATAGCTGGTACTGGGAGCCAAAATGTATTCCAAAAGAGTTTGGAAGATGTGACCGTCGACCGTCGATGTGAAACCTAAGGGCACCATGAATGTGCAGCAACAAGAAATGAAAGAAGCGATGCCATCGCTACAGAGTCTGAAGGCCAACTGTGGTCAGGCTTCGGTGTAATCCTCGTCCCTACGGACTCATTTCGATCGAATCTTCTAGCAAATGCATCGACTTTTCCACCTGCCATGCCCCATTTGGAACGGCGGAGCCATGGCTCCAAAGGTACCGCAGTTGGCAATGCCTTGGTCATCTTTGCTCCAACACTTCAGGTTTCGAACACGGCCCTGGAAAACGGTCCAGCGTGTCCATTTGCACCTTGGTCCACTGGAAACTGTCCTCATCTACCGCGACCTTCAAGAGCACCTGGCGCGGAACACATGCGGAACACCACTGAGACGGTGAAGAGTAAGGTGAACTCCGTGAGTGAACAACAGGTCAAACATGACTGATGAACCCAGGCTGGGAGATCAGGGGATTCGCGTGGTGGTGACTCGGTGTTGGTGTTGACCCACCGGAGAATAGACGGTTGATGAGCCAAACGCATCCCGGCCTGGAGATGCAAACCCATTCAGGGAAAAACTAAACTATTTGAATCAAACGTCTACTTTGCCAATCCCTTCATCTTCTTTCAAACACACCATTTGAGTATATCATGGTGTTGACTTTTTGTTTTTGTCCCCATGGATGCATAAGAGCAAAGTGTCTGAAAAGAATCAAGCATGACAAGACCAATCAATTGTTTCCGCTCCTGCTTTTGTACATACTCCGTTCTGAACCAGATTCAAGTCTGGGGGTGGGACACCTGGTCAATAGAGAGTACTGACCAGTTAGGAGGCATTTAATATAGACAAACTCTCTATAGAATGAGATGTCCAACCTCAGCTCTCCATAAATCGCCAAACCACGCAAATCCGTGAGGTCTGAGGCTTGGGTGACCAACCTTAAGCAACCAAAACAATATTCTGGCAGGTGGCTCTATGAAATGACAAGATCAAGCTCTGTGGCTGGAAATATCTGATTTTATGTGAAATGACATCCCAATTGCATAAGTATAAAGCCAGAAGAGGCTAGGACTGCAAATGGCAATCCAACAGAAGAAGACACAAAGTGGAACGTTTTGGAATTCTTTGGATGATCTGAATGTGGGTAGGATTGGGTAACGTCATAGTAGGTGGATGGCCGAGGGGGTTGCAGCTTTTACAAAATGCCTGGTCTGCATTTGTTCATAGGTTTTAGAGCATTTTTTGACCTTTGCGGGAGTTGCACCAATTCTTTGTATTTCTTTCCCACGACCCACCACTTCGTGACAACTGAACACCAAACATGCAGCAGGAACAGATTTCACTACAACAAATGCATTTCCAGCAGAACATTGTCAGAATGGGCCAGGCAGCGTTTTTGACTGTAAAATGCAATATCACTTCACTGACATGTTTATATAAGCCGCTCCGAACCAGCTTCTCGATAATATTGCATTGCATGGTATTCCAAATTTATTATCTTCTATGATCTAAGAATTTAAGATGACCCTTTGTTGAAAATGACCGCTCTGTAAAATGCAATGTTCAGGTATTGGCCAAAAAAGCTTTCTTCATCCAGGGTACCCTCACGTCCCTGAATGGGTCTCTGAATGGCATGCCATGTAGATGTACATAGACCTCCGCATTCTATAGACCCGGTCGGGCTCCTGGCCCATCTCCTCAGGTTCGGTGGAAGGACCTCCCAAAGTTCTTCTGTGTAGGGAGAGATCCACATCCGGAGAGTTGGGGTGAGACGCAAATCGCACCTCCGCAGACGATCCAGCCTGAATGGCCCTCGCCCTCTGGTCTTCGTCTCCTTTTCGTGCAGTGGCCATGCGCTTGTAGATGTTCATGCCTCATGCGCGGAACAAAAAAAGAAACACAACGGCATGCATTTTGTGAGAAGGTGCAATTAAACCGTTCACGGCCATATTTTGTAGGGCTCCTGGCCCACATCCTCGGTAGTTAGAACCCCCCAAAAACCAACATCTTCAGCTCCTTCCGTGGAGGTCGTCGGAGCGTTTGCTTATTGGTTTGCGTGGTTCGGAGCTTTTCTGCCCAGTGGAGCAAGAAGACTATATGGGCGCTCACTGGCTGTGATGAATCCGATCAATTGACCAAAGTTGTCCAGGAGAACACGTCAAATCTCCCGACGGATGTCATCGGTTTCCACTGGACAACTTAATGGATGTTAACGGTTTGGGTTTTTGGAAGGAGAAGGATGTGTTTCAATGAGAATCTCGAGGGATTTTCCACGAGTCACTAGATCCTGTCAGTCACTTACTTTGTAGACCAGGTAGACTGTCTACCCCTTCCCAAACACCTGCTTAGAGGACTCCTAAACACGGCTCATCACCACTTCCGTTTAGGCAGTGTATGCCGGAACAAATGATCCCAACGCTGGTCTTTGTGGTCTTAGCCAACCTGATCTCCTGCATGGCATGAGAACCTCCCAAGCTCTAGCTCGACATCCTTCAAGTCCCTACTGTAGCTGAAAAATCGATGTGTCACAACATGGAAGCGGTTTCTTCCAGCCAAAGTACAGTCATGTAGCGTAATGCACCGTATGAACCCTAGTTCATAGAGAGATACAGCATGACATTTTTCCAGTCCACTGTGAAAGATTTATCCTGCACCAAAAAATACCTGTCCCAGGAAGGCCGTTGTTTGGGCATCTTGTGGCATCGTCTTTGTCCAGCCTGTTTCCCTGTTTGCTCCGATCCCGTGATCTATGCCAAAATTCACCAACCACCCATGTCATAGCACCTATAAGCCCGAAACACATTGCAATTCATCAACCACCCATGTCATAGCACCTATAAGCCCGAAACACATTGCAAGATATTGCAATATGAAACCAATGAAACAACACGCCATCCTCCTAGTCATCTCAGCAGAATGGTTTTTGATCATATGATATCATACGATTATATTTAAAATTTCCAAGGCACCAGGTACCTTTCCACCTGAAAAATCCCGCGTCTTACTAACAAATTCCTCACCCCTTACCCCAGGCAGTTCAAAACGATCCTCAAGAACTCATCTCCCATATTTTATCATCTTTTAAGAACCATCTCGTCCCAGGCACTTTCCCCGCCTTTTCCAATCGTCTGACTCCGCTCCGAACGAAACGGCTAACGAGTCGAGCAACAGCTCTTGCGCTGCTCTGGCAACGAGAGGCAGAAACCGTGAGCCAAAGCTGCAAACGCGCGCTCTTCCACGCCATCCGCAGCCATGGCAACCTGAAATGGGCAGAAGCAAATCCCTGCGATGGTTGTGATGGGGATCCCCAAAAAACATGGACGAGCCTCCCATACACTACACTCCTGCCCCAAAAACGACGGACCAAATCGCGTCTTGGAGCCCATGGACTGAGGGAACATTTGTGGCAGGGACAGCTGGGTCGATTGGAAGATTGTGTCGATTGGAGGATGTCTTGTTTTCATCCCTTACAGCTTAATCGTGAGATGATGAGTGATTAAAACGTATGATTGGCATATATATATATATATATTATGTTAACAACAAGGAAAAAGCCGAGTGGAATGACCAACCCATCTATGTCCAACGCATTGAGAACATGGATCTTTGCTGGGCGAAACTCGCTGTTTTCACAGCGTGAACGCCCCGGGGCGGTTCACGCCCCCCCCCCGGGCAGTCGAAGGCCCATGGATCCATCCAAGCTCTGTTCGTAGCGTCCTCTACCCCAAAAGGATCCCATAACATCACCCAACCTGAGACATGTGGAGACATGTGGAGAATGGATTCATGTGCACCGTTCTCCAGTCACAGAATCGAAGCTGCAGCAACATCAAGACCTGGAATTCTCTCCATCCGGCTGGACAGATGCTGGACCAACTTATTGGAGGACGTGGAGAAAAACCATGGACCGGAATAGAGAAGTCAAACATCCAAAAACTTAGCTATGAGTAGGCTTCCAGCTGACTTGTGTTCGTCTTTCTGAGAGTGGTCAAGATGTGGTCTGATGCAGTTGAACTATCCAGGCTATCCATCAGTTCCAGGCATGTCCAAGTCACTATATAATTGGTCCAAACTCAGTCACGAAAACGGATCTATGATCTACACCAGGTCATCTACCAAAAAACCTCCAAGACCATAGGGTTTGCTCAATCAATCAACATTCCCTCCAAAATGTTCGGAAGACAATACGCTCTATAGCAGCTAGATCTGTTTGTCCTTCTAACATTTCGGGAGGATCTTGAATTTTGATTGAGTTTGTAGAGTCTGATCATAGACCCATTTCCATCGTCACAGCCAACACGTCTCGCCAATTTCCCCCCAACGAGGCCAACGAGGCACCAGGTCCTTCCCGCAGCTCACCCTCCTGCGTGCGTTGAAAAGCACTTCGGACACAAAAGAGACAACCAATATCAACCAATTGATTGTCGGGGAAAAGGAACGAGGGGTCGATATGATGGAGACAACTGCACGCGCTCCATCTGAGATGTCGGAACACGTCTGGGCCCTGTCTAGATCGATCGCGGCGGATGTTTAGATCAAACAGAACAAACAAAGACGCCAAACATGGAGACGCGTGTAGACTGGAAATCCAATTCAACAACTGGACAAGTTTCACCCTCGGTATACAGGAGATGTCAGGAGATATGATTGGACGATTGGACCTTGGAGCACCTGGGCTTCGATGATAAGATGCAAATGGGACTTCCATTCACAAATCCTGCAAAATTGTTGGGAGTATATTATAGATGCATGTATTTGAATGGGGAGACCTTTTAAAGACCCCCTGGACAAAGGAATTCGACCAACTCAAAATACACACCTATCATATAGGACAAATTTTAAAGTCCTGTTGTTCCGCATTAAACACACGGACCTGTTATATTGGCCCAGCAAGTGTCATTTCTGAAAACAACATCAACATGAAAGCAACACTTAAACTATCGGTGCTATCCATGGAGCTTCGGAGTGCCACATCCACTCAGATGGGACGAGCCACACCACCCCTTCGTGACTCCTGGAAACTTAAACTATACTTTAACTTTAAATAGCATCCTCTTTTTCTAAAAGCTTCAGAACCATCGAACTTACGCGTGGCTCCCATGAAAGGCCGAGCTTCTCCCCCGTCTCGGCCAGCCGGCTGCAGAGTGCAAACATCACATCTGCAGAAGCGCGGCCAAGGACCTCCGTGTCAACGGTCACACGCTTCCTGAGAGGTTTGACCGGTTGGGAAGTACCGGGATTTTCCATGTTTCGACATCGAAAGGGTCGATTCTTCTTGAGAGGGCAGCTGTGAGCGTGTGTATTTTCCAGTAAAATCAGCTATTTTTGGGTTCCTCGTTACAAAAAGACCGGTGCATCATCACTTATCCGTCTCGGCTATCATTCTCGTCTGGTGGGTGGCATTTCGTAACGTCCGGAGTTCCCTCATGCATCGAAATTTGTGGAGCATCTCTTAAATGATTCGTCACTTGCTCACCAGACATATCCACTCAATGTGCTGTACCAGAGCTGCCTTTGATTTCACCTCTCGGGACCGTCTGTGTTGCCCCGTATACTTCGATGTCTTTTTCTGACGGTCAAAAACTCTACCAGAGGGTTAAAAAATGCATTCGAACCAAGAAAGATCTTGCCACGATTTCTTTTTCTCACTGAGATTCTGAATTGAGCAATTCGTAATTCACCCGTTTGTGTGACTGTGTTTTAGTCCGGACACCCTTTTGGTGGTGCGCATGTTTTGTTACGTAGATTTCTTTGTTACATACCTGACCTCGGGTACCCCACCTATGTGGAAGGACCTTGAGGTGCGATGACGGATCGATCGCGAGTTGGTGGGTGTCCAATAGAGAAATTTAGCCACATGAAATGCATACGCTTACAGTGCTGCTGTCTATTCTATGAGATTTTTTTTTATTGCAGCGCGTCTTCAATGAATGAATGTTCAACTTTGCTGGTATGTTTGGTATTTTTGATATTTTTGGTATTTCCTCTTGGTATCCTTGGTATTTTTGATGTTTTTGTATTTCCTCTAGGTCTTTGGTATTCACATATTCTCACGTGCATAGGAAATACTTTTAAATTCTTTAAATTATTTTAAGTAACACTGAAAAATACACATGCTCACAGCGCTGGTTTCTGTTCTTCTTTGGCTGTCCCTCAAGCCATCGAAGCCTTGTTCGTTTGCTCATCGACAAAGTGGAACAACAACCACCACCTTGTCCCCCCAACACTGCGGCTGCGAGAAGAAGCTCCAAAAACAGCACGGCACCAGCTCTTCCCAGGCCAAGGTTCAGCTCCTCCCAAGCCGCTTTCAACCGGCTGTGGCCCTCCTTCCGCAACACTGCTCTGCCCTTCTGCAAGAAACTCGACAGCGCACGAATCACGTCCTCATCGCCCACCTGATGGCCGTGCAACGCGTCTGGCGGGGCGGACAGAAAACCCGAACCTGGCCGTGCAGCATCCGCTGGGGTGCCCGGTGGAGGGATGTGTTTATTTCTCAGGGGCGAGGGAGAAGTGTGTCCATTTCTGCTGAGCGCCCTACCTGTTCTGTTGTTTTTTCTGGAACTGGGGTGAAGTTTCAACTGAATGAGAATGCTTGGCCGCCAGAAAGAGTAGAGGTCACTGGTGTGATGCCTTCCTTTAGGGGTCCATCACAACGGCCAATCGCTAAGGCCAGCCCGTTTTCTCGGCGAAAAACCGTAGTCCAAGGTTTTCATGTCGAAAGGGATGGAGGTTTTCCTCAGGTCTTAGAACTGCCAATCATAAAACAATGTCTACAACTGCAGAAAGCATCAAACAGGGTGCCCAGTTTCCCTTCGCCTTCGCCACACATAGGCTTTCAATCGCATCCTGGGAAGTCTGCCCGCGCATATGCGGCATGCGGCATGCGAGGATGATGCCTGATGTTTGCGAACGTGAACATATGCAGGGTTACCAAGGTCTGGAACTGGAACATGCACCCAAAAAAGTAAATCCCTCCTAAGAAGTTGTATTGGGCGACTTTAATAGTTGTAGAGCCTTCGGTTGCCCCAGCTCTCTGAGCATCCCTGTGTCCAGAATTTATACTTTGAAGTTGAGCAGGATCAAATCAATATCGGCAAGATTGGTATGTATCCCAAAAGGCTCAATGAGAAAGCCGACAGTGCCGCTTTCTCATTACCAAGGGGTGTGAAAGATTTGATGATTCCAAAGTCCCAAGTTGACTCATCTGGAACAACAAGACAATGTCTGACTAAGCAATCCACGTACTCGCCTGCTTGGCAGCCCGAGCACCACAAAAGCCCCACAAAATCAACTCTTACTAAAACATGCTAAAACCTGCCCTTCCCTCCATCCAAAACTCCACCACAACCGTCCTCTGTCCAACATCCCTTGAATCCCTCACACCTCCAGACACCGTGTTTTTTCGATTGGTGGAGGATGGTGGAGGTGTTCGACACTTCCTTCGTGGACGGTCCTGGTGGTCGACGTTGCGCTGGAGCTGTTGACACAACGCCGCGACGGCTTCGCTGTAACTGGCGGGCTCCAGCGTTGGTAGGTGCCGCGCGACGAGCGCCACGTGGGGACCCTTCAGCTGCAAGGCGGCCTGGGAGGTTCGAGGGCCCAAGTTTGGGGGTTTGGTTCGGACCCACTGGCTGACATGGAGATGACTTGTTCATCGGTTCAGTTCATCTGAGGTCAGAGGTGAAACTTGGGAGAACCAGAGCGGATCTGTACTAAACACATTGCTAGCTGCTAGCCTTTAGCGAGTTCATTCATCTGCCTTTTCCCTCTTAAACTGGGACTCCTGAGCTGGAGATCCCTGGTTAGTTTGGAGAACCAGACTTTAGCCCACTTTCATGCTTAGTGGGTGTCCGGATCCTTCAAACAGGTTGATTCATCAGAACATGTTGAAGAACTGATTCCAACACCAGGGGCGGCTAAACCTGTTTGTCTCCATTGCCTAGGACTTGCAAACCACAGAACCAACACCTGAGGTCCTGCTGGTCCTGCATAATCCGGTCTCTGGATTTGTTAAGTCCGCGAGCATCTGTGCAGAAGGCATGTTCAAAGCTCTCCAAACATTCTTCAGCTACGATTCCATAAGCATCAAGGGAAGTCAACATAGATTCAACATAATTTATACTATCTCAATGCTTTTCCAGAACATCTCTGGAACATATCAGTGAACTTCAAAGGAATTCCAAGAACTCCACTCCACAGAACTTGAACGACCTTCAGTGCGTCCAGTGGATGGATTCATCAGCAATGTCCCAAGCTGTTGAGATTTCCACATCAATCTGAAGGGTGGGGCCTTGTGGCGAAAACACTGTGAGTTCTTGCCAGTGTGTGTTTTTCTTGGAACTGCTGCTTTGTCACAATACCCCCCCCTTCGCAAGATCTCCCTCCGCACATATGAAACATCTTGCTTTATGACGTGCCAAACCACAATCATTCCCAAACTTCAACATCTCGGTACTCGTCTCAGTGCATCACCAACACCTGGTCAGCACACTCGATAGTGTCACAGCTTGAAACCTCTCGGTCGCAGCTTCCAGCGATCGCAAGCCGGATCTCGGCCTCCGGCTCTCAGCCGACCCGAGACTCGTCGCGGCCTTCAAAGCGGCCACCAGCTTCACTTCCGTCTCCGCCACGCCGTCCACCGCGCCCTCTTCGCCCTTCTGCGCCCGCTTGGCCGCGCCGGCCGCGGCCGCGCTGAGTGCGAGGTCCTTCGGCTCGAGGTGGCGAAGGAGGCATCGGAGGGCCTCGGAGAACGGCCGATGTGACGGTTCGGAAGGACACGGACGGTGCATGTGGGGTTTAAGGGTCGGAGTTGGAGTTTGGTGGAGATGTCTAACAGGTGACGGGATCAATCATGGCAACAAACAGCAGCTCATAATATCTCATAATACTGAAAAGGCGCAACGGCCAGTTTTCCAACTACCGACTGGAGCCGTGACCGGCTTGCGAGAACAACACAAGCCCCCTTTGGAGCCTGTGCTCAACGGGCGTTCCGCCGCTGCCGGTAAGCCTTCTTCCGGATGGCGGCGTCAGCCCGCAGCTGCTTCGCAGCTTCAGTGTCCTTCAGCGCCCACGAGCCACCCTCGAGCACGTCCATGAGCCGACCGTTCCCGATCAGCTTAGTCAGGTCGTCAGCCAAGATCTCTTCTCCTGGTACCCAACGGACGGCTCGTGCGGCCCCATCTTCCTGCAATGCTTGCCGCATGCTAGCGACGTCAATCGCCAACCTCTTGTCTTCACCTAGGGAGGTGCCATTGAGGAGATCGTATCCCGTCCTCGAATCCAGAACTGCGATCTGGCGCCACTTCGCCACCGCCGCCATCCAATGTCGCAGCTGGAAGGCAGGATCCAATGCCTCGGCCATCAAAGCTCGAAGGAAGTCTGCCTCTTCCATCACCGTGGCTGCCTGACTGATCTCTGCAGCCAACGAAGATCGAACCACTCGTTTGAGCAGCGACGAGTGGAACGTGAGGACATTCACTCGAGCATCTCCCTCCAGGACCGCCGGGTTGGCGACAAGAAGAACTGAGCCGCCTTGCGACCTTCCACGGGGCATGCCACTGAATGAGGCATCCGACACACCCAGCACAACCATCATCTCAAGGTCGCAGCCCAGATGCCGAAACACTTGCCGTCGTGGAACGCGGGCTCGATCAACCAAAATCTTCAACTCAGCCAATGCGGAGGCATCCCCAACCCCCGCGAGCTGTTGAATCCGGGAGCATCCAAAGAGCAGATCTCCTCGAACTTGTCGTGCTAGCCAGCTCACTTGTCCAATGATAGTGCCAATCCAGGACTTCTCATTCGGAGTGAGAGGTTCCAATGTCTGGCCGGAAGCACGAACAGGAGGTTCTTTGATCTTGGTGCCATACTCATCCATCTGGATCACCACCGAGAAGTCCTCCGTCTGCTTCTCATAGCGGCCACAGAACTTCACAAAGTCTTTGGGGTGGGTCCAATCACCGAAGGTGAAGAGCCTTTTCAGACTCGGCCACAAATCTTCTTCGGCCCGTGGACTGCATACTAACCTCACATCATCAACATGCACCGCCAAGAGGGCCCAGATCTGACCATCAGGACCGCAGAACGAGAACACCCCAGGCGCTAGTGCTAGCTCACGGCCGCCGATGCTCATGATGTCCCGCTTAAACCTCTGGTACCACAGCCTCGGACTTTCTGCCAAACCGAATCCAGCCTTCTTCATTCGGAACAGGTCGGTCCTGGCTCCCGGAGGTATCTTGGTCATGAGGAACTCACGGACAAACATCGGGTAGTTCTTGGGCGACCGGATGAAGACCCTTCGGCCCTCGGGAAGATAATCTCCCTGCAAAAAGGCCGCTGAAATGTCAGCAAAAAACATGCGCCACTTGTATTGGGCAGCGACAAAGCACAGAAAATTGTGCGACAAGAGAGAAGCTGTAGGAGCCTGAGTCTCAAAGTCACCCGCACGCTGATCTTTGTGCCCGGCGATGACCAGTCTTGCCTTTAATTTGGCCTCCTCCAAGTCCGAGTCCTCCGGCTGCTGATTCTTCGGGTCCGCTTTGTTAACGAGCACGAACCTGCTAGGAAGCACTTCTTCATCCAGGACCTTCTCATCCGGCATGACATGGGTCAGGGCATCGTGTTTGAAGTATATGTCCAGGGCGTCCTTGATGGGATCCTCAAATGCCCTCTGCCATGCCGGACTTAGCTGGGACCATTGAAGTTCAAGCCGGATCTTCCCAGTAGGTGGCCTTGGAATGTCCACCAAAGAGGTGTGTGATGGATCATCTTCCGCCAACTCTTGATGCCCCCGCCAGTGTGGATGTGGTTCAGGGTGGACCAGCGGGTTGTTGCCCTCAAAAACCTCAAAGGTGGCCAACACCTCCAGTGCTAACGCCACGTACTCCGTAGTGGTCGAGGAGTCAGAAGCCGACTCTTGCAGTCCACGAAAGGCCCGTGAGGTACTCTGTCCGTGTCTCCACAAATCCTCCACGAAGGCACGGCCTTGCATCCATGTTGCCAGCACCGGATGGTCCGGAATGGGATCCAAGGTCAGAAAACGGGTCACACCCCTCCATTGGCGACCCAAGTCCAAGGCAGTGTTCCAGCCCTTCCAGTAGATGTTGTCCAGGATGTAGTCTTTGGTGTTGGAAGGAGCCAAGTATCCCACTTGCGTAGTCCGAAGTCCATGTAGTCCTCGAACTCCCGCAGGTAGAGGTTCAGCATCCTGTGGATGATCTTCATCTGGAACGGTGCCAGGAACAAACATGCGGCGTCGAGGGTGAATATGTACTCTCCACAGTTCTCGCTGCAATGGAGAGTGCAACCAATAATCTCCTTGAGGACTTCGGGTGATGTAGAAATCATCGAATCCACCCTTGTGATAGGCCTCCACCAACTCTGCTTGGGTCAGGGGCCGTCGAAGTCTTCCAGGAACGTCGCCCAGCTGGCGCCATTTTGTAGAAGTCACCTTTGCCCTCGTCGACGGAGTAGGATGCCGTCTGATTCCCACCTGACTAAAGCCTCGAGGGGTCCTGCTTCTGGCCTCCAGCACGTCAAATGGCCGTTCCAGCGGGACACTCTCCAGAAGCATATCGGTCACGAACATCTGGCTAGGGACTTCATGCTGCTGACCGGTGTCATCTGTCACCGAAGGCAGGGTGAACAAATCAACGTCGATGAATGGTGAGTCAACCGAAGTCACATTGGTATCCACCGACTCCGAACTCACCAGTGCATCATCCATCTCTCCACTCTGCTCAGACTCTTCCGCCTCCGGAGCAACCACTACCGGCTTGGCAATGAGGGTAGACTGAGGTTCAAGCTTCTTCTTCATCTTCTTGAGATGTTCCTGGGTGGTCTTGAACGCCTCCTCGTAGAAATCCCTCTTTTGCCTCACCGTCCTCAACGCCGGGTCGTCTGCTGAAGATGATGCCACTGTCGCCCGGATAGATGAAGCCT
Organism: Durusdinium trenchii; assembly: GCA_963970005.1. NCBI lineage: Eukaryota > Dinophyceae > Suessiales > Symbiodiniaceae > Durusdinium > Durusdinium trenchii. Next base: position 143,885 of record CAXAMN010012102.1, read on the forward strand.
CCATTGGATTCGGACCCACCCTCCGGCGCGTCGACCGTTCATGACCCGATGGTCGACCACGACCACTTTGGACACCTTGGGCGACGGACATGGGCACATCATCCAAAACCGATGTTGCCCGCCTCAACTCCTCCGGTCCGACCGGAACTTCAGGTGGGTCTTCTTCATCACTGAACTCCATCTGTGGATACCGACCATCAGGTTGATATTCCGGTGGTTGTTCTGGCGGCTCATCCTCCAGGATGTCGGCATTCACTCGACCTGAGCTCAACTGCTTCGCCAGATCCTGTAGGGCCTCCTTCGTCACCTTGGTCGCCTCCATCTCGTCCACGGTCGCCATCCTGACATACTCGAGAGGGAGGCCTTTGAGTTTATGCCGATAACGGAGCCACACACGCTTAATCGCTCCATCGAGGCGCTCCACCGCCACCACCACTGCCGGGCCAACCCATGAGACATGATCTTGTAGACGTCGAGCAAGACCACGTCGGTTGGCTGGCGGCTCATAAAACATGATCTGTGCTCCTTCGGCCAGCAATTCCATCTTCGGTATCCGTGCCCTTGAACCGGCAGCTCTCTTCAAGGCGTCACTTGCTTCAAGCCATTGATAGGCGTCTGATGCCGCTTTCCGAATGGCACAAGCACGGTAATGTGCCTCATCCATCGTCTGAGCCGGCTGCACCTGGAACTGCATCTGCCCGGCGATCGCCTCCATCAAGTTTCCCGGGATGTTGACCTCCTTTCCAAAGATCAATTGGGTCGGAGAGTACCCAGCCACCCGGGCCTGGCTGTTGCGAGCACACGTTGCCGCCACCACGGCTGTCCGAAGCTCCTCCAGTCCCAAGATCGTCTTCTCCTTGATGACCCTCATCAACAGCAGCTTGAGGATCGCCCCATGCCGTTCAGCCAGCCCCATCCTCCATTTCGCACTGGCAGGGACCAAGTCGTGGAACACGGAGAAGGTTCGGAGAAGTCCCTCCAGTTGTCCTTGATACTCGGGGCCTTGATCACTCATCAAAACTTGAGGAGGTCCAAACATGCGGAACCAGTGATCCCGCAGCAGCGTGACGGTCGTCTCTGCCGTGGCGTCGTCATTGACAATGGCCACCTGATACAAAGAGAAAGCATCCATCACATGGGTGACCGCGAACTTGCGCAGCTTGGCGTCCCACACAAAGAAGGTGTCCGTCACCAATCTGACATTGAAGGACATCGGCCGGGCGAATGCAGCCTTTGGCGTGACGTGTGGTGCCGTCACCCTTTTACACACCTGACAATCCAACTGTTTTATTGCTTCCAGGACAACCCGCTTGGCACCATTTTGGGACATCATGCGAGCGAGCTTGTCGTTCCCAATATGGCCAAGAGCGACATGAAGGTGGGCCAAAGTCGATCTCATCTTCCGAGGCAAAGCACCTGAGCTGCCCAGGAAGGTGATGTAGTCGTACTTGCGCAGGCCATCTGTCGCAGCCAACTGCTGCCTAATCTGCCCCTCAGCTGACTTCTCCACCTCCACGGGCACTGTGTCCCACATCTGAGACGCGGGTGTGGGCTGTTCCAAGTCCAACACATGGTCGGTTCCCTCTTCTCGCAAGGCCTCAAGGCCGTTGAGTAGCCAGCTGCAGAACGGCTCCGTCCATTCCGCTGCCAACGTAGATCGCCTCACCGACTTCAAAGTTCCTTCTATAGGATCTCGAATCCTCACAGTCCCTTCAATGGGTTGATGGGCTCCCGGTTGGCAATCACAGATCTTCTCTGGGAACATCGCCGTCTCCAAGGCCGGGTGGTTCATCTGCACTGCTGTTGGCTTCTTATGGGGTTGCCCTGATATCCGATCCTTGAGGCCCAGTTGACACAAGTGTACCACCTTTTGATGAACTTGTTGTCGACGAGACATGATGGGCAGCCGCAGTGCATCTGATGAAGAAGGTTGTTCCAACACCACCAAGCCCCCTGTGGAATTTTGAAAGTCCCAGCACCAGCAAACGAACTCCCAAAAGGGCAGATGTTGCCGACGAAGCTCTCGGAGGACATGTTTGCGTTTACGCATCCTCTGCCAGGAGGACCAAGGGCCACACGGTGGGGCCAATGTGATCACATCCGGCTGTTGGGTGCGAATGACATCCTTCAAGAGCTGCATTTCGCCTTCCTGGAGGAGGTCCAAACCATACAAGACATCTTGAGGAGGAAGCACTCGCCAGCATTTCCCCCGACGTCGGGCCAAGTCGGACAATCGGGCTCGCCCTGCAAAGACTTCGAGAAGTGTCCAGCATTCCTGCATGTTGACCTTTGCGTCCAAGACATCAAACATCTTGTTGTGAGTCTGCAGGGCCCGTTGCACTCCTTGTTGAATCGTCCTCGTCTGCCGTCGGTTGAGGGGCTTTCGAAATGAGGGTGCAGCTGCCGAAGTGACTGGACTTCGAAGTTCATCATTCAATGCCCGACCAAACTCACCCGTCTCATCGTCATCCACCATGGTCATGTTATACTCCTCGGGTGGGTCATTCGCCGTCACGAAGGCCGCCCCAGCATCCTCCTCTTCAGACACCGGGTCATTCGCCAGCTCATAGCCGCCGCCACCACTATGCGTCTCCTCTACTGTCCGAGCCAGGCCACCTTGGGGGAGTAGCACAGCTGGCGCGCTGACCCGAGGTGACCCCAAAGTGACGCGATGTGGTTGCCGTGCATCTTCATGACCCATCGTGGATTGCGCCTCCATTTCTTCTTGGGGTCCGCCTCCACTGCACCCTTCACTCGCAGCAGCAGCAAGATGAGCTTCCACTTGAACACCAGCGTCTGGGACTTGAGGCTCAGCATGAGGTTCATGGTGGGATCCGCTGAGAACTGAGTCGACAGCGACGGGAACGGAGCCTCGTCGCCCGTCAGGGCCGCCGCCCGAACTGCCCGCGGCGTCTTCTTGACCTTCTCCGACTGTGGCATGGGCTCTTTGCTTCGCCCTCGCCTGGAAGGCTTCTCGTCGACCACCGGATCCTCGTCCTCCAGCGACGATTTCTGCTGCATCATCCATTGTTGCATCTGGGCGAACATGGCTTGCATCCTGCCCATGTCCATCTGCTCGCTCGATGACGCGGCAGCCATCCCCTTCATCTTCGCCGGTGATACCTCTGCTCGAGCTGCGGTCCTCCCTGATCTCTTGCCCGGTGGACTCTGCGACGTAGGCTTCTTGACCATCTTGGAGATTGCGCTCCTGCGAACTGATCGAAGCGGGGTCCTCACCTCCAATTCCGGTTCGGCCTCCATCTGCTCGGGCCCGTCCTCTTCTTCCTCCAGGCCATCGCCAACGGTCTCCCATTCGTTCTGCGACAACTCGTAGACCTCCGGTTTGCCGCTCCCTCTCCGGGCCATGGGTCGCCGGGGCAAGACAGTCACTAGCGTCCGGGCCGTCACACGTCCCGTCCCGAATTGCTGAACCAATCGCCCCGGCGAGCACACAAATCTCCTTGTCCTCATTCCACTCAAAATCAGGATCGATGGAGAACCGGCCTTCGATACCTGCTTCATCAATCGGTATGACATAGTGGCCTCCTTTGGATTGTTCTAAACCAAACTGCTTCACTCCATATCGTCTAGAAGTGATCGAGTGCGAGGCCGTGTCGATAACGAGTCCCAGCTCCGAACAGACCGGTTTGGACAACAAAGGGGGACAGTTACCATGCACCACCGATATCCTCAACAAGGCTTGTATGCCCGCAATGTCGACCTCCAAAATCACCGCAAACTGACTGTCCACCACTTGTCCATCTCCAAAACGGAACTTCTCACCTTCAGGGACCACCTTGAGGTACCGCTTCAATCGTTTCCACTTCTGCACCACTCGGTTCACCCAGGTAGTGCCCGCCACCGTTCTCATACACCCCAAGTCCACAATCATCTTAGTATGGTCCTTCCCATCCAGTTCATCCAAAGCCCAAAACACTTGATGGGGAAGAGTGGACTCATCCTGCCCGTCTCGCACCATGTACACGCCAGCGGCCGCGAGAGACTCCAAAAGGGCCCAATCCTCTTGTTGAGGTCGTGACAGGGGAAAAGTCACGTTGGCCGAATGTACCTTCTTCCGGTACGGACATTCTTGGCTCCAATGGCCAAGTTGGTGGCATATGAAACATGGCTCCTTCTTCTGCTGCTCAGCGACCCACTTCTTGACATGCTCGTTTCGAGCGGCTGTCGGGCCTCCCGGCGACTCCTTCTGGAAGTACTGCCTCATCTTCTTGATCTCTCTGACCCGGTTCCGGGCCTTATACTCCTGGGCATAGATCTCAGCCAAAGGGGACGTCCCCGTTGATGACTCCGGTTGGTTGGTCACAAAGGCCTCATGGGGGGCAGCAGCAAACTCCGTCATGTCCTGCTGCAACTCGTTCTTCTCCTCATCCTCTTCCAGGGAGTCTTCACCCAGCATCTCCAGGAGCTCATCCGGCAAGGCCTCCTCGTCATCTTCCTCCACAATCGCCATCAAAGCATCTCGAAAGCGACGCCGAGGAAAACGACCGCCACCCCGGCCCCGTGGAAAGAACCGGCGGCGTGCTGCAGAAGGCTCCGATGATGTAGTCGGAGTAGAAGAGCTGGAGCCGGGTTTTTGTATGAGATACTGATCCTCATTGTCCAATTGAGGCTCCCCCCGACCAATGGGGCATTGAGCAGCTCCTTCAAACTGTTCGGCCAGCTCCAACAGGGCCGATATCACCTTATTCTCATCCTCGACATCACCACCACAGGCTGCCTTGAGCAATGCAAGATCCTTGCGGGTCAACTTGGCGGAATCCAAAAGGTGGCCAACATAAAAACAGGAGCCAACCCGATAGGCCGGAGAAGTCTCATTCTCTCTTCGATAAATCTCCGCCCGGTTGATGAAACTCTCGATGCTCTCGTTCGGCAGGCGGGCAAGCTTCATGAACTTTTGCCGCCGTTTGTCGATCTTCTTGTTGTCGAGGAGCCTGATGATTGGAGATCGCTCCATCTCTTGCTTGATCAGTTCAACACCTTCTGAGGAGGTGACCTGCTCGACCGTGAGGTGCTGAACGATCTTGCCGGCTCGTTCACGTAGCTGTTGCATAAGCCTCGGCCCCCTCATCTCGATGGGAAGAGACTTCCCTTCGGATGCCAACCAAAACGTCACCGTCCGCCAGTATTGCTCCCATGACTCACCTGGTCGAGCATAGAATATTGGCGGGTATGTGGTGGAGATCTTGCCGGTTGCCACATTCTCTCTGGTTGCACCTTCCTTGGAAGTGGCACCCGATCCTCCTGCCACCGAGGGTTGTCCTGAAGGGATGTTCCCCGAGGGCTTATTCCAAGCCTCAGTCATGTGGGCTGCCGGTGACATTGGAGACGGAAGTTGTCCATTGCCTTCAGGGTCACTCTCCTGCTCAGACGAAGGTTGCCCAGGAGGTACGGTAAGACCTGCGGCTCGTTGAACAGGTAGTCCCACTGATGAAGTCCCCCAGTCACCTGCATATACTCCAACACCTTCACCGCGGCCAGGATATAGTTCCGCCGCCTGATCACCTCGATCCCGACCAGCACGTAGTGTCTGCCTCTGTTCACTCTGTGCAGACCTCCACGAGGTGGATGACTCTTCGCTCTTCCAAGACCGTTCTGACTGGCTTGAATCGGTCTCCCAATTGTGATTCTGTCCAGTCCATCCCCAGTCCTGGGACCTCCCACTCCAATCACTTGAAGACGAGTCATCCCACCCCGAATCCATCCAGCCCGACCGGTTCCACACCTCATCGGCCCAGTAGACATGTCGTTCTTGAACCGGTCGTTCCACTCTGTGCCAACTGCCCTCCGACGATTCCGTCCGCGAAGCCCTTGACGAGTCCTCGGAAGAGGACCAGTTGGCGTACCTCTGGTCTTGTCGGGGTTGAGGCGTCATCCATGGGTCCCTCCATAGCCAGGGGTCCTCACTGGCACGGCTCGAAGACCTCGAAAGTGCTGACCCCGAGCCCCCTCCGTCACTCGCCGACCTCCAGTCTGCCAAGGGCTGACTTGCCATCCGAGCCGTCCGATGCAATCCTCTGCGATGTCGATGAAAGAACGTGGGCATCGGAAGCTCGGTCGTTTCTGGAGCGAGGGGGGGCTCCATTCCTCCACCAGCACTGATTGCAGCCGCTGCCTCATCAGCCGCCGCCTCATCCGCTGCCGCGCCATCAGCCACAGCTCCGTCGGTCGCCATCCCAAGGCTCAAGCTACGGACCTAGCAAGGAACCTACCGCCCCAGTATTCGGGGCTCCGCTACCACTGAAAAGGCGCAACGGCCAGTTTTCCAACTACCGACTGGAGCCGTGACCGGCTTGCGAGAACAACAATAATATGTTGTCATACTGAAAACTGGCTACACACCTACATTGCTGAAATGACTATAGTCAAGCAAAGGATTTTCGGTTTGGACATGTTTTGATGTTTGGTGTTTGGAGATGACTTGGTACAACATCATCAAAAAAAAACTGAGTTGGTGGATGAGAACATCACTGCGGCGTGGTGATGTTCTCATTTTGTCATATTATGCCATGTTCAATCCGCATGTGGCCACGTGGTGGGCTGAAATTTCACCACGTTGGGTCTCGGCTCGCAGCAACCGCGCGGAGTAACAGCTCCCAGTGGCACTGATGTAATTTCGGCGGCTGCAAACGGCAAAGGCCTCCAAGAGGGCTCCTCCAGACGAGTAGACTGGACAGTCAAAAGGCTGCTTGGGGCACTTGGAGAGCACTTGAGATTCAGAAAGAAAAGGGTTATAGGCCCTCCAATGACCCTCAAAAACTCTGCTTTAATTGGAGGTCATGCCGCACACACAAAAAAAACTCGGGAAGAACTCCTTGAAAACAACCTGTCAAACGGGGTCACCATGGATCATCAACCATGGTCAGCAAAAAAACATCAAGGGCACACTACTGGTCCAGGCACTGGCCAATGAAGACGCGCATATTTTGTCCTGTTCTGCCAGGAATGCAGCCACGAACTCCGGAGCACTGGTGTGAGCTACTTCTGCCTTCATTCATAGGCAGTCATGTGAACTTCACCCCTTTAAGGGAGCGTACCCTTTCATCGTGCTGACAAGTGGTGTGTTGCATCTTAAATCCTTTTCATTGAGCCACGTGCAGCATCAAGGCAAACATATCAGCTCCGTTGTCCCAGAGGGTTTTGATGTGACTTTTACCCCATCTCAGTGTTACCGCTAAAGACAGGGCAGGACTGGACAGTTGTCTGGAAAGGTATATACCAAAGCAATGGTGTTCCAATCCCTCACCAAGTCACACACTCACAGACACCAAAGATATCCAAACCCCAAATTCTAGCACCACCGACACATCAGGAACCACCGGCACGGACGGTGGAAAACCGCTTCAGTCCTAGGCTTCGGACGTGTTCGTGCACGGGGAACATCGCGCCTTCCAGGCCTCAGAAACCACCCAGGATCCGTCTGTCCCTATCCACAGACCGAAGCTGAGGTACTGTGAGCAGGGAGACTCTTAGAAGGTAGGCAGTCTTGGAGGCGTCGAAGCGAACCTGAGAAGAAGGGTCCTGTGGATCTTTCGGGTGTCGCCCTTCGAACCTTCGATCTTCGATCGTGGGACGCCAACGAACTCATAGAGAGACGGCGCACTTGCAACGGGTGCCCTGTCTGGAGACCTGTAAGTAGGGTAGGGTAGTCTATTGGACACCCAAACAGGATGATCCTAGGTATACATATATACATAGTAAATTAATAGCGCGTTCTTCCCATCCCCAATGGCAATTGGGAACTCTTCGGGTCTGCTCGGGGGGAGTGTCCATGGAGTCCGGTGCGATCCCGGTGACGATCGACCAATCCGGTGGGGGGCCTTTTTTGGAGGTCAACAAAGTGTGGGGATCTCGGGAGTGGCTTAGTCCCACTCTTTAACTTAGTTTACAAGGGACTCTTGGCAAATGTACTTAGAAAACCATGCACTTTTCATCATCTTCCACTGAAGTTTTGGACGGAATGAGTCCAACTGACAGCCGGTATCTCCTCTTCGGGAGTTGTGTCAAACACGACTTGCAGGTGCGGCAAAAAGATATATGCACCCCTAACTGACCAAACTGGAAGAGCGAGTTGTTTTCCCAAAAACGGAACTATCATACCAGGACAAATCGGATGGAACCCACTACCCGGTCACTACCCTCCCTCCCCCGGGGTTCCAAGAGTTCTGAACGCCGTTTTCAGGTGGATCGGGTGGCCCGTTTCACCGTCGTGGCTTAAGGAGTTGAACATCCTTGGGCCTTGATGGCCTTGGGCGGTCTCATTGCTTGTTGACATTTGTCTCTGCCAGGAATGGTCCGAAAACCTCTCTGTTAAGTCCGAAATTGGGCTTCTATGGGACCAGGTGGAAGGGACTCGCGACTGCCACGATCGGAAAACGCATTCACATTCCCGGCAAATGTCCCCTATCAGGGGCTGAATTTGGGGACTCAGAATTCAGAGTCCTGGTTTGCTTGGTGTCTCTTTTAACCGATCCCGTGGTTTCAGCTGGCTTGGAGGATGCCAATCACCATGGATCATGGCGCCATTAAGCTTCAGTGATGTGCTTGACTGTCAATCTTGATGCCTTGATGTCCTACCAGGTCTGGTTGCACAACTCTTCCGACTTGTTGGCTCTTTGATCCTGAACTTCGCATCTTGGCGGCCTGCTTGCCATACCGAGAAAGGCATATCAATGCACATGGAGGATGTCTGACAAACTGCTTCCCACTCGCCCAGCCCAATATCAGAATCAATCCCCCAGATTGGAGTCTCTCACCTGTCACCGGTTTCAATCGATCCATCATACGATTTCGATCTGCCCCCACGCGTCCACCAAACAGCCCAGTCACGCTCCATCACTTCATTCGCCTCCTGAGAACAGCACCGGAGTCGGGGCCGCAGCACGTCGTTCGCGAGCGGCGCGTTCTTCCTGCTATGGCGACCCTTGGCGTAAGTGACGGCGACGGCAAACACCTGCAACTGCAGCATGGTTGGAGTAAGCCGTCACTGTTCCAACTCTTGGATTCCAATGGTTGGAATTCGACGTCTTGGACCTCCGAAGCCTTCTTGAACCTGCTTCACCGAACCCAGACTCCCAAAAAGCAGCCAGCCGCCCTGGTCTAAAAAAACAAAACCCACCGAAAGAACGGACCTGGTGCTCCAACCCGCGCCGAGGCTCGAAGTTGGACTCCAAGCGCTTGAAATGCTCCAGCGCCTCCCCGCGGTCGCCTGGCCGAAAACCTGGGGCAAGGTTGTTCGGGTGTTCGGCGAGGTCCTTTGTTTGGCCGGTGTAGACGCAGCGAGGCGGGTTTGAGGCGTAAAAGCGGGTGAAGCAGAGTGGGGAAAATCATGTAGGATATGGCAAAAGGTGGAAAGTCCTCCCATAAACCTGTCCAACTGTTCCCACAAAGATATTTCTGGCGTCCGCGCCCCCGAACTTCCGAATGACAAAGCACTCACACTTCCAAAAGGCAGGAAGACCAGCCGCGACCTACGACCCAAACGTCCCGGATTGGATCGTGTTTCGTCGATGATTTGGAGCAGGTTGCTGGTGTTCAAGGCAGAGATGATCCTCTCCTTACACGCACATGGCAGGTTCCACAGGGAATGGAGACTATTTCAGTTGTTTCAGTTGACCCAAAGCTTCGGAGCCATAGGAGAAATCTGTGCACTGCAAGTTCCAATGAGTGGAACATGAGCACTGACTGATGGGTAATTATAGAGGCCAAGGTTCCGTCCAATAGCATTCCCTTTAACCCGACCGGGAGGACCGGTAGTTGGTCATTTTTGCAATGAGGAGCTAAGAGTTGATGAGCTTCTGGGGGTTGTGTTGCCTTTGACATCAGAGCAGAAAAAAACAGCTGGAGGGTAGAGAGACTCAGTGCCCCCTTCGGGGGTTCAAACATGAAATCACAAAGTCCAAGTATACGGCTGACATGGAACGCGCAAGTCTCTGGTTGGTGTGGAAAATCGTGCTTCAAATCTTCCAAACGTTGAGTTTTGAAATATATAGACTTTGGTGGAGTAGAGCCAATTCAGAAGCCCTTAACGAACTGAGGGGCTATGTCCTCATGTAGTGAAACGTGAGGCAAAGGCCAATGTCTCTACGTCAGTCCACAAACTCTCTACACTCTCGGCTGAGCTGACCACTCTGGAAAGAGAAAGACGTGAAAGACGTGGGTGAGGGCCCCCTAAACATGCAGGAGCAGGGAAGAAACAACATATCAACACGGTGTCCTGGCTGTTCAGGGCCCCAAAATAGAAAACCTCACCTGCATAAGACCAATATTCCAGAGTTCTCAGCAAAAGACACCGAAGGATGGCAAAAGACCTTGAATAATCGCTCCTTAAACCGAGCTCTTGTTTTCTCACCCAAACAAAGGCTGCTGAAACATCCGTGAAGCACCCAGCTAGCTGGTGTGAAAGTTGGTGCTCATTTGCTCCAAGGGCAGGAACTTCTGTGCTCGTCCCGACCCGGTTCAGACACTCTCAAAAGGATGTGGAATGAGAGTTCCTTGCACTACTTACTTTCCTCAGGGGTTCCCTGGTTGTCCACTTTCATTGCCTTTTGGGGTCATGGAGGGTCACCGACACAGCACCAAGGTGCCAGCACTTGTAGATTCTCAGGCCCCAAAGAGGCCAAAGCCTGCAAGGCCTGGTGGAAACGAGGCCCGGAACACACGGAGACTCGAACGGCACGTTCATCCTGCTAAAAGACCTCTCTATACATATACGCTCCATGTATGGAATATATGCCTAAATTGATCCCCCAAATCACCCCAATGTAGGCAAAAATGGTAGTCTCATGGAGTGTATGGGTATAGATCTTTCAACTATGCAACATGTTTGCCATTGTTTGCCTTTCTGGCTGCATATATATATATATATATTCCTACATATGAAAAGGCAACCACTTTGCATAGTTGGAAGATCTACACCCTGGAAGACCAAGATGGACACTGAAAACCACTGGTTGGTAGAGGAAAACACTCTTCCAGGGGGCCAGGACTATCAGGATCTATGTTGCTTTTCGGGAGTGCATGGACATGTGGGTTTCTTAAGGTCCGTCCTTCCGGTGAGTCTCGAGCCTGTCCAGAGCTGCGTTGCTGTCCCTCCTTCGTGGGTCCCCGAAACAAAGGGAGGAACCACAGCTGCGCCCCTTGGGATTCTCGAGCGCACCATGTCACCATGTACAAATGGAAAGCAACGATTTGTCATACCGTCTACGGGTCTCTCTCTCTCTCCCTTCCCTTCACCCAAGTCTTCATCTGAGGTGTTCAATGGCAAGTCTTCCGAGCAGATCGGGTCTCTCCCGACCTCTGTACAAAGCAGAAACCCACCAGCACCATCCAGGTCACCATCCAATCCGGTCCCACCTCTTGGCGGGGAGGCCCACGTCCATCTTGACGGCCAAAGGGTTCCAACGCCTCCAGCAGCAGCTCACCTTAGGAGTGGCCGGAGCGAGTGGCCGGCTCGGAACCGCGCCGAACAAAGCACAAAGAATCCTCGGGTTTGGGGGAGTGTCCCGAGACCATCTAGGGAAAACACAAAGCAACCCTAAAGCCAATGTGTCCATAGAAAAGACTCCCAGATTCAACAAAATCAACCCCAAATTTAACGGGAAACCTCCATTCACCATCACCGCACGGGTCACAGGCGGACTTTCGCATCACCTCGTCCGCTGAAACAAAGGCTTGTCGGAGCGCTTCGGCAGCTCTTTGACGGAACTCCTCCTGGTTCCACGGGTGACCGGGTAACAAGCTAGCATGAGCTAGAGTCGACTCGAGCATATCTGCTGCGTATCTGCAGCTCTCTGGACGGACGGCAACAGCGCCGACAGAGGTTCCATGGTCAGGACATGATCGTGTCCGATGCAACTCAATGTGATGTCACGTTGGGGGCAAATTCTGGAACGAAGGCACAATCGAGGATGGCAAAGTGTCGCTGGTCAAGTCACCGTGGGGGTTGCAACAAGAACAAGAAGCCACGACATGTATAGGGAGTTCCGACATCATCTCACACGTTGAACGCAAACATATTGAATATGTAGCATTACAGCTATATTATATACAGCTATTTTAATGTTGAACAGCAGTTGCACGGCCACTTGGGCGGCATCCGCGTGAAGTGTCCGGGGTTCCCCCGCCTTGTCTCTGTCCAGGAACTTGGCAAGGACTGGCACAGCCCGTTCAGCACATTTGCTGCCGAGCCTTTCTTGCGTTGATCACAGCACCAAATTGTACCATAGAAAGGGCATGAAAGGGCTATAGGATGCTATAGGTCACCACTGGACACCATGATGCCATGCTTTCAGCCAACATCAGCCAACAAAACGTTCAACCATGTCAAATTCCGTTGTCTTCATCTGAGGTGAGGCATGGTCGGCGTCTCACGCCGACCAACTTCAACGCGCCGACGTCGGAATCGATGTCTGCGCTGAAGCACAGGACTGAGGACTTGTTGAAAGAGAATGGGCACCCCGTTTATATAATGCTTGATCATGTAATATGTAATAGCCCTCTTAGGTTCTTCTTATGTATATATATATATACATATATGTGTTTAACTATCTTAGGTTCCTATTATATAATAATATATGTTTTATAATATACTTATTATACAGTATATGTTTTCTCTTAGGTTCCTCATGGTGCATCCAAGACAAAGGAAGAATGAGCTCAGAAATCGATTCTTCCAGAATGCGATCTTCGCTAGGCGGTGCTGGGGATCCACGGTTGGGGTTCCGAAGGCACGGGTGGCATCTTGGGATGAGAAATTCTAGTGCCTTCCACTCCTTTGATCTCCTTTATAGAAGTCATGAGTGATCAAGACGAGAGCTGCCACGCTTTTGTTGCAATTCAACTCCTTTGGTTTCACCCCGGACTGCTGACAGGTGCTTTCCTGGTGAAAAAGAGAAATGGATCCAATGGAAAAGCTCAATTGCCAGGGTCTCATTGCTGAACTCCTTCGCTACACTGCCTGAAACGGAATTGGAGTGAACACCCCCTGTTTGGTCTTCGGATTTCATGGTCATCCCTGTGGGGCTCATGCCTTTCACTGGAGTTGGAACACAAGCCCCATGTTGAAAAAGAAAGGGCTGTCCTTCCGCGAAGCCGGAGCCACGTGGCCCTGTGACCCCTTCGAGGCACACGCCCAAGGCATCGATGGCTTCGGGCGGCGGGAAGCTGTTCGCCAAGACCGCCCAAACCTGAAGACCGGATGTGGTTTGACTGCCGATGTGAAAGTGGAGAAGAGAAAAAGGGCGAGCACGGGATGGGGATCATGGATTGAATGATGGAACCGGAGTCCGGGTACGAAATCATTGAGAATTGTGAAATGATATGCACAACTCACTTTAGTATCCCTAATTTTCTGGAGTCTACCCTTGCATGCCACGCCGTTCCAAGGATGTGGTAAGGCCTGATTGTGAAGAAAGGGCTCCACTCACACCCGCTATGACTCAAATCCCTCCTCCTGGTCTGAGCAAGAACTGTAGAATATATAGTACGTGGCACTGGAAGTCCTATCTTCCAAAGCCTTGAGTGGGAGATCTTCGTTTCAATCTACAACTTTCATCAAAGCTGAGAACAAGTTGGGGAGGCCTGCGCCTCCCAGCTTGCTCCTTTTGGACTCAGAAGAATCCCCATTTTCTCCCTGGAAGAATCCCGCCGGTTCAGTCTGGACATGCGCTGGCTTCATGCAGAGTCGACCACTGCCCAGATCCTGTGCCTTTTCGGGTCTCGAATATCCTGAAGATATTGAACAATGAAAAGAACCACTCCATTGTACCAGGGCCAGGGGCAGCAGGGGAAGGGATTCCATCAATTTCGCAACATTGGGCGGAGAAACCACCCTGGTGCGAGTTGGGTCAAACCGTCGTTACCTGCCCTGCCAAGGAGCGGGTTCCAAGTCAGACACCACCGAGACCTTGTAGGAAACTGAGAGGTCCTCATGCACAAAAACACCAACTGAGTGTGTTGTCTCAGCATCATGCATGTGTGGGGACACTTGGGAGTCTCAACCTGGCTAATATACACAAGATACTGTCCAAGACATGAAGAGATTGGAACTGTGAGATCACTCATGAGCTTCTTCATGCAGTGTCCCACCATAGGAAGGAATGTGAACTGCCTAGCTTTTGACCAGATGGGTGAGCAGCCCATCCTCGAAGTAGACGGAGGCCGGCGCCAAATCCTCCATCTCTACATAGCTGGCAGGTGCGCTCGAGATGAATCGTGGGTAGTCCTGCCGAAGCAGAGTGTTCGTGTTGGGCCAATGGGCTGGCTAAGCGTTGTGAATTTTCTGTGGTATAAGACAGTATAAGTGGAATAGTGTGGAATGATGTGGAATGTATCTTCTTCAGTCTGCTGGCACATGGTTAATATGTGTTGGAATATCCATTTTCTTGGGTGCCTATAGGTTCTGGACAGAGGGACATGGGGTGAACCAGGGGTGTAATCAGCAATCAAACAGGCTTCCCCCTTCAAGCCTTCAGGTTGATGTCTTGGTCCTTCAGTGCCACCCACCAGGTACCGAAGACTCCAAGAGACTCCAAGCACCGTTCATATCCAAAATATCAAGACTCACCCCACAACAGTTGCCATTGTCAAGGTCGTGGTCATTGTTGGGAGATTTGTTCTTCGTTCGGCGCTCCAAATCCGTTCAGATCAGTTGCGCTTCTTTTCGTCACAGAAGCTTCGACCATGCCACCTTCGAACAGCCGCCTTGTCTACAATTAGGGCAAAATGCCTGGTTGATTCTGAATTCGGCTAGCCTGGCTAGCCGAATGTGTGACTCGAACTCAAGCCCGTCAAGGTTAGAGGTGGCCAGACTTGCCTCCGGCACTTCAATGACCCGGCGCTGGAACGGAATGCAACGGCCTTGCAATCGATACGGCATGCCTCTGAGGACCAGGGGCAGCAAATACATAGATGTTATTGGCAATGTTCTCCTTGCTTCTGCATTTCACGCCATTTCCAATTGTGGAGCTTGGGCTTTGACAATCTGGGTGGGCCTGCTCTTTACGGAAGGCTTCATAGACCGATGAAGCGGGTCTCAATCATTGGGGGCGACCCAGCTGCAAACATGCTGCTGAAAGTTTGCAATAGTTATGGTTATGGAATGAATACTAGAATCGGCCTCCAATCCCCATTCTTGGAATCACAGATTCTTGTCTTGAATGCTTCTCCAATCAAATTTAACATGATTCATCTGCCAGCTCCAGGCCGGCCCAACACATCCACCATCCAGTCCTGGCGATAGAACTTCAGCGCCTGTGACACCCACACCACTAAGACGCCGCACAAAGCGCCTCACCGTGACGGAGGTTCAGTCGGCTGCGCTGAGGGCGTTGCTCGCGAGACTTCGTGGTGTTTCAGCTCCCAAGAATTATAGGGGCCGCGACTTAATTTTGGAATGATTTGTTGTTTACTTTTTTTGTTTTTCGTGTTTCGTGGCAGGTGCAGTACTTTGTGGGCCTTGGAGTGCGGATTTTGTGGCAGGCGCAGGACTTTTTGTGGACCTTGAAGTGCAGATTTCGTGGCAGGTGTAGTACTTTGTGGCCCTTGGAGTGCAGATTTCGTGGCAGGCGCAGGACTTTGTGGACCTTGAAGTGCAGATTTCGTGGCAAATGCAGGACTTTGTGGATGTGGAAGTGTAGAGTTGGTGGCAGGTGCAGGACTTTGTGGGCCTTGGAGTGCAGATTTCGTAGCAGGCGCAAGACTTTGTGGACCTTGAAGTGCAGATTTCGTGGCAGGTGCAGTACTTTGTGGATGTTGAACTGCAG
>CAXAMN010012102.1:159766-193016 GCA_963970005.1 Durusdinium trenchii
ATGAAGTGCAGATTTCGTGGCGCGGGGGGGGTTGGGGGGGGCGCAGCACCCCCCCCAGCAGCACACCAGATCCAAAGGTGAGCAGCTCGTGCTCGCTTGCTTGCTTGCTTGCTTGCTTGCTTGCTTCCTTGTTTGGTTTCGTCTCTGCAACGCAAACAACAGGAAAAGCAAATGCAAAAAGAGAAAGGAGAACAGCTGCCAAAAAGAAAGAAAGAAAGAAAGATAGATAGATAGATAGATAGATATAGATAAATAGATATAGACAGATAGATATAGACAGATATATATATATATATAGATGGATAGGCCAAAAAGCCAAGAGCCACGAAAGCCACAAAAGCCAAAAGCCGCAGAAGCCACGAAAGCCAAAAGCCACAGAAGCCACAGAAGCCACGAAAGCCAAAAGCCACAAAAGCCAGAAGCCACACAAGCCAGAAGCCAGAAGCCAGAAGCCACGAAAAACAAAAAGAAATCAAAAAAGGAAAAACACATCCAAAATTAAATAGCCCTCCATTACTGATCGACGCACTGGGCTCGTCCAAGGGGACGATGTCGCTGACGCTGTGCCAGATGCCTGTTGAACACCTGGATTCAATGAAGTCCCAGCTGAATGTGCTGAAAAACACATAAGTGAACACATACAATATATGTATATATATATAAATAGCAAACAAAACACTTGGGTTTGGTCTATGTGCTGTTTGAACAATGAGTGACTCTGGATATTTGGGATATATAGACCTTCTGTGACCTTCTGTTTGAACCGTATTATAGAGTCTAAACAAAGGTGATTTGCTTCTGGTCCAAATTATTCTAAATCTGGTGGACATTGCCAGCTTCGCCCACAAAACAGGTACATTCACAAAACAAACGCACATGGTTACAAGGAAGTGGAACAAGGTCCATTGCAGGAGCACTATCGAATGTTTGTGGCTTTGACCTTCTGAGCTGTGCACGTTTTCCTATGCATTCCCAATGTCCATTACCCAAACACTCCATGTATGCCATATATGCCTGCATTGACCACAAAAACCACCCCAATGTAGGCATATACGGCAGCCCATGGACCATGGAGTGTCTGGGTTACTTTTTAGAAGGGATCAATCGTCCAATGCCCTTTCCCTAAAAGAAAGATACCTTGCAGACCGGCCAAAACAGTGCTCACAACGCGCGCGGTTCAATTCCGATGTGCAATGCAAAATGGTCACTCTGGATTTCAGGGTGGCTTTCGTAGACCGGGGAGCGGCAAACTGGGGAGTGGTCCGAACTCCTTCCATCAACTCTTCAGTACGGGCGAACAAACAAAACCAGCTTGCATCCAGAAACTCATTCGCATCATCATCCTCTCAGAGAAGTCTTGGCCTAACCTTGGATGGTGAATTTGGACTGCCCAGAAACTGACCAGTTTGGCCAGCCCAGAACAAATAACTAGATCGTCAATGCATCAGGGTTTGGACCAAACTTCAAAGCAACATTCAGAATCAAACATCTTTACAGCATCTTGGTTTCCAATGCTTGGCAGAAATACTCAGAGAAATCGAACAATATAAGAACATATAAGAACTATATAAGAACGCCTTGTCCCAAAACTGTGCTGGGCAATTGGGACCTTTAAAACATGGGAGGCCAAATGTCCGTGATCAGTGATCCATAGTCTGCGAACTGTGTGCGGTTGCAGTACCCTGCAACATGGGCCCCGATATCCTGGGTCCCCTGTCTTTTGAAGAACTCCGACCTGCACCAATTATTGGATTCTCCAATCCTCAAACATAACCCAATTATAGAAGTTCATATACTCAATTGTCTTGTTGTAGGAGCAAGGACGCTACTAGGGGCTCGTGGCATCGCTACTAGGAGCAAGGACGCTACTAGGGGCTCCTGGCCTTACTACTAGGAGGGCATCATCAAGCAACTTAACTACACGACTTATTCCACCGCGCCTCGCACCACCGCCTCCCAGAAATTCTTCACCCGGTGGCTGCTGGATGCAGCTTTCCGCTGCGGCGACTTGCTCCTCACCTGGGGAGGTTCAAAAACACTCTCTGGAACTCACATGGTTAGGTGGAGTTCACCCCCTGGTTCTAAGGAGAGTAAGTCAAAAGGTGATGGGGAAAGGGAATGATCAGGTTGTGCGGATCGGGTCTGTTGTACTGCATCGTTGAACAACAAATTACCTGATGGAGTTGTGCTGCACATGAGAGATAGTGAGAGGTTTAGTCCTCTTGTGTGGATCTTGAAAACGAACACCAAGAATACAACGTTATCACAAAACATCATCTAATGAACGCGCCCAACATAGCTCGCTTTGCAGGCCCCAGATCTGGATCTGAGGATTTGCAAGAGCGTGGCTCCTTGGAATCTCAATGTGGCCCATGGTGGCTCCAATTTCGAGATTTCTCTGCTCTCAATTGGATCTGGATGTCGCACATGGGATGTCTGCATATACTCTCCCAACTCCATCCTGACCCCCCCCACCAACCCACCCAGCGTGATCCGGCGTGCCGGGTCCTTTGGAACTGCCCACGTGCCGCCCAGGTGACTCACGTCGCCCGTGAAGACGTCCGAGGCCCAGTTCTGCACAGTCCGCGAGTTGGAAGAAAAGAACGAGCAGCTGTTTGGATCGATTCCTGGAACAGGCCTCCAACCTACTAGCGATGGCCTCCCCTACTAGCGATGGTCTTCTTTGGTGTTTCTCCGAACTTTTCCACCTGTTCGACCAAGCAAGTGGGGTGCTTCAGGGCACAAAGAAGGTGATCTACTCACTGGGTAGGAACGAGGTGTAGTTCCGTTGCGAGAGTTGGCAATCAGTGCAAGCTTCAAGGAAACAACATCGGCAGCGAAGCGTGGATCTCTCGTCCTATTTGAGACACGTGCATGAAACACAATCCCATCTACTGACGAGCAGCCGAGTCTCTACTCTTGGTTTACAGGGATATCTTTCGCCTGAAGGCCAAACACGGTGACTCTTTTTCGGTCAAGACTCTGCGACCTGGTGATCAACAACGCAACAAAAACGTTCCATATTATGGGGGGTCGTTGGACTTTCACTTTAGATTCTATTCTTAATATATAGTCATATTGTGCATACAGGATCCCTGCTGAAGTTGTCATGACGCAGGTGAAAATGTCCAACTATCGGACACTTCCTTGCCAGGAGAGCTAAGAAACAGTTCCACGCGTCAAAAACGACCGGATTCCGCAAAAACCATGTTTTTTTGTGGTTGGGGCGAATTGGGGTTTGGAAGCGAACGACCCCATCGGCCTGCAAGGCTGCAATGAAGAGGTCAGGGTTCGCCATCATCCGCACGCACTGGTCCCACTCGGTCCGTGCGGGCAACGTCCCCTTGCGCTCCAAGCGGATACCTTCATGCTCGGTGCGCGGCTGCTATTTTCGCTACAACGCAGTGGTTTTAGGTTCCATGTTGATCTTCCAGGGCGTAAGAAAACAACAGTACAAACTAAACAGTGCTAATGTGCTAATTTTGTTTCAGCGTGTTCCCCCATTGTTGGGATACGTCGAGCAAGCAGCCGTGGAAAAACAAAACAAGAGAGGGCACATTGTTATTGTTGATGCTGTTGTTGTTGTTGGTACTCTTGTTGTTGGTGGTGGTAGAAGCAAAAGCAGCTGCCCAACATAGTTGTCACACGTTGTGTTGTAACTCTGGAACTTCAAGGGGACAAGGTTAGGGATAGGGTTTAAGGTTTGAGGACATGTTGGTTTCGTAAGTAACTGGACTTGTTGGATGTGTTTCACTGAAGCCTGGGTTGGTCCGGCTGTGTTTTTGAAATGTTGTTCTGGAACGGGGGGGCAAAACAATGGACGCGGCTGAAGTGTTGTATTTCATTGGTATTTACAATGGTTTTGTTTTAGAAGTGTCTTTGCAGGCACAACAAATATCTCCATTCATCCCAGAGAAGATGCTTGTGTCGAACATGTTTTTCGTTCATTTTTCCCCAACCAGTTTACTGTTAGGGGTTCTCAATTCATTCTTAAGATGTGTCCGCCCTTTGTGTCACTGCTGGTGTCTGCCCTGGAACGCTGGCCATCTATCATTTCAGTCACTGCTGGTGTCCGCCCTTTTCCCTTTGTCCGCGCTCTTGTCTCCCTTCTTGTTGGTCATTGTGTCCGTCTTGTCTCCCTTCCGTTTCCTTTTCTTTCGCTTCTTGTCTCCCTTCTTGTTGGTCATTGTGTCCGTCTTGCCTCTCTTCTGTTTCCTTTTGTCTCCCCTCTTGTTGGTCATTGTGTCCGTCTTGTCTCCCTTCTGTCCTCCGGTCTTGTCTCCCTTCTTGACTGTGTCCGTCTTGTCTCCCTTCTGTTTCCTTTTGTGTGCCTTCTTGTCTCGCATGACACACATATATCTTAGGAATAATGTGACTGTATAACTCAACTAATTGATGCCAACAAAATAATGCTGAAAACTGGTTGTGGTCTATGCTTGCACAATTCAAAAAATACATGACATCAATTACACAACAGTTGTTTCTCAGTCGGTCTGGTGCAAAGAGTGCCACCCGAGTGATCCAAAAAGATTTTTCATGGCACCGGTTTTGCAGTTGCATCGCACCTTCATCCCTTCAGCAGACCTTCTCACCCGACCCGTTCTTCAACAAACGCTTCCGCTCCATGGCATTTTTCCTCACGGCCCGCCTCGCTCTCGTAACATGGGGCTGCCCACCATGAGGTACAGCACCTGGGGCGGAACGAGGGGCTCGCCCCGACGCAGCCGGAATGAGCCGCTTCGCGCGCCGATGCTGTGTGGCGAGGTACGAGTATGAGGTACATAGGTATGATGTGTACGAAAAAGAAGAAATGGCCACGGTGGATTTCATGATGCTTCATGGAGATTGTCACAATGTTTGAATTGATTGAACTTGGTGGTTGAATGGAGCTCACATATCAAGGTTCGTTTGATTACTTGGCGTCCTTCATTGAATTGAGCCACCCTGGCACCAACAAAGAGTTCGCTGAGGCCGAGTTGCCACTGAATGAGGTCTGGCAAGCTGCAACATCTCACTGAACCAATCCATGTTGCAATAGCAACTATTTCTTCCATTTTCTTCCTATCCCTTCCCTTCATGTCTGCTTTCCCCTTCTGTTGTCATGTCCCCCCTTTTTTCCTTCTGCGTTTATTCAACACCTGTGACCACCGAAAGTGATACCCTGCATCCCCTGGCTGGGCCGACGACAGTCAAAAATTTAGGAGGGTGATACCCAGCCCTTTGATATTCACACCGCTTCGCGGTCGAAGCCGCCAGCACAGAGTAAAGGGAAAACAGACACACACACACACACACACGCACACATACAGACATAAACATCCATCCATGCATACAGGCATACATACATGCAATTAGCACCCTACCGGCTCGGCAGCAACCTGCGCTCGCGGAGCCGGGAACTAGCAACTTGTGCTCTTGGAGCCGGAAGGAAATGTAAGCGTGAAGAAGCGTTTCGCTATGGCCCCGTATCTAATCACCAGCCTTTTCACAGAGGGTTCTGTCTCGGTGCGTCTGTCTCGGTCTGTCTGTTTCGGTCGGTCTGTCTGTCTCAGTCTGTCTATCTCGGTCTATCTCGGTCTGTCAGTCTGTGTCTCGGTCGGGCAGGACACACGGACAAACACACCCATGATGTCAACAGTGCAGTGTCCCGGGTTGCACATGCATCTGCGATGTCGAAAACATCATTCTCCATGGCCGGCATAACCAGCATCGCGAACATTTGGTCCAAAACCATATCCATTTGCAAAACACAGCATTTACCCATGCTTGAGTAAAGCTAAAGCTTAAGATTTATCTGGCAGATTTCTTGCGGTTTGTGCGAGCCTCAACGCCTCGGCACCTTCGGTGCGGGCGGATTTTTGTCTTTCGCTTAGATCTGTAACTTACACCTGCTTGACCTCATCGGCTTTCTTTAAGCTTGACAAGACGCACTATGCGTGACGATCAAATTCAACCTCATCAGCTCAATCTAACGCACCAACCCCAAGGGACCTGCTCGCTCTCTCATCTCCATCTCCATCTCCATCTCTCTCTCTCTCTCTCGGGTGGCTATTCTCCGTTTTGTTCAGCTGCGCCAAGGCACGACTTGAAGGCATGCCCTGCAGAGCCGTGGCGGATTCATAAACGCCTTGATCTCCTCATTGACGACGCCCGCCCGGTCGGTGGTCGTTGACACGTTCAATGCTGAGACGTGGGATGACGTGGGATGCGTCGTCCCACAGTGGAGGCGGGAAGTGTTGGTCTTCCGTCAGTCTTGCGTTCCATTGCGTTCCCAAAAGACGTTCGTTCCATGCTGAGAAGAACATGATTACTCATTACTGGATTCCCCAATCACCATCATTTTCACACACACAAAGAACACGTAGCCGCGTTTTCCACAGCACTGATGCCATGCTCGAGTCTGTACACGTTTCGGATATAGTATATGGCAAACCATATGAGATCCCAACTTGGGGACTTTCCAAACGAAGGATGAGAAGCGTGACCCAAAGCTCTCCCTCTCCTGGATGTCCGGTCGCTTCACCTTCTCCAGGAGACGAGCCAAGTTCTTTCCCACAAACTCCTGCCATCAAACTCGCGGGTTTGCATGCGGCCCCCATGCTGAAAAGAACCACCGGTTAACCCATGGAAAGAGAGAGCCGGTTTCCTGAGTGTACAGAGTAGGCGACAGACGGGTCTTCTCGTGACGAAAAGAAGTTCACACCACCATAGCATCCTTGCTCCGTTCGTAGCGATGCCCTTTGTTCCTAGTAGCGTCCTTGCTCCTAGTAGTAAGGCCAGGAGCCCCTAGTAGCGTCCTTAAGACTACCCAAAAAGGTGCCTGACTAAAGCCGGATGTAAACTAGATCTTGTGCGCAGTCCTTCTGTCGAATCCTTCTCTTTGTCTACAAATGTCAGCAGCTTTGTGCTTTGGGAGTCAATTGTCTCTCGGACTTTTAAGAAGGGAAACGTCCTTTTCTCTTCCAACCTACGTGGGTGATGCTATGTCAAACGGTCAGGAATTATAGAGGGGTCAAATTTGCATCGTTCGCTTGGGGGTTCTCCCCTCTATTCATATGAATCTTAATCGTACAAGGCAATATGGCTGTGCGTCATTCTACGCTCCGCGGGGACCGGCCCGTTGACCAACACCCCGGGTCCAATGAACCGATTCCTAATGGTGAACAGGATGTCAACCTTCGATGGTTTGTACGGTGAGGTGTTGACCCGTCCGGCCCGTCCGGCCCGTCCTTGGAAAGCTCGCGCAGCTGCGCGACGCGACCTGTCCCGGGCGAAAACAGGCCATGGACACATGGACACCGGTGATATCATGGATGGAACCCCCTTCTGAATGGCGGGATGCAATGGTATCTGACCTTCCTCAACTGCTGAAATCCACAAAACGAGTTTTTGGCCGAGCCAAAAGTCCGGACGGCGATGCATATCGGAGAAATCAGCTTGGGCCGGTTTCGAAACGGTGGGTTCCTTTTCGGTGTTTTGCGCACTCTTGACCCGAAAATGGATTCAACTGATCCCAAATTCACACAGAAAATTCTGAATGCGTTCATTGGGGTCATTGGCCAGACTTAAAAATAAAGGCTTTCCAATTTCATCCAATGTCGCGTAGTACTCTGGTATCAAAGATCCTGGGATTGGGATCAGGACTCGCTTTCACCATGGAGGAAACTCCAAAAAAGTCAGGAATTTTATGATCGAGAAATCAGCAGGCCTTCATCTTGATCCATGAGTGTGAGTCTTTGACCTCAGTATATTGAGACACACAGCAAGGTCAAGGGCAAGTTCTTCGACCTGATGCTAAGGAAACTTCGATGCGAGAAATACTTCAACGTGTGAAAGAACATATTTCTGACATTTCCGACAGAAAGTGACATGGTGGTACGACCTCTTTCCTTGAAAGTACCTCTGCATGCTGCGCAAGCATAAGTCTCTGACACATTGCCGGAATTTGAACCTGCCAGAATGTGCTGTGTTCACTGGCATGGACTTGGTGCATGGACACTCCTTCTTCTTGGTGATGTTAGGTGGATGGGAATATTAGGTCGATACCTTCAACTCTTCACAAATATACCTGGACCATCCAATCAATGGGTGTCCATCTCTAAGTAGTGTATGGTAGTCCAGCCAGGACACCCCTTTGATGGTCCTGGTATAATATAAATATTCCAAACAACATTGACTTCTGTCTTTTTGAACTGACTTGATCTGAAGATCGGTCTTTTTTTGAGCTGATCTGTCAGCAAAAAATAGTTTAAAAAGACTGCACGTGGTCCATGCTGGTCGCATTTTGCTTTTGTGAAAAATAACTGAGGCATAATGAGGCAAACCTTGTTGACATGTGTATTTATATATATATATACATCAGAGTTCTCTGCTTCCTGTCAAATTCTGAGGATGTTTTGAACTTTAAAGATTGACTTTGATGGACATGAAACGATGTCGGCACATCAGGTGAGGTCGTATGCATGGTCCAAGTTCTCATCCTACTGGAGTTCTCGAGAGTACTTAGTAGTCTTTCACACTTGGTTGAGAGTACGGTCGTTTCTTTTTCTTTCAGACACACAAGTTCCATTCCACGAGCTCCAACCAAAAAGCTGTTGGATTCCCTGTCGGAACCCCAAGCTCACCAAAAGGACCACTCTCCTTGTTCTGGGGTGCAAACTCCCAGTGACACAAATGCTATACAACGAGCTTGGCGCAAAGAGAGAGAGAGAGAGTGAAAGTGAGAGTGCAGTTCTTATCATGTTCGTTCAATATTCAATACTGTTCTGATCCGCAAAACGAAAGTAGACATCAGGCCATGGCCCCGAGCCATCTCTTTGAAGAGTAGCGATGCACTTAGCTACTAGTAGCGTCCTTGTTACTCGTAGCGATGCTGATGCTCTTGTTACTAGTAGCAATGCACTTTATTCCCATCTTCTTTCTGCGTGGCAAATGATCATCCCCACACAACACCGCGCCCTCTGACAACTCAGATCATGGCACCTGATCGGCGATCTTGGACTTGAAGATTTGAACAATGTCGCCCACATCTACAGCACACCTGACACAGCGATGGATGCTTGAAATATATGATAGTAAAATGGATGTGGTTCATTAATGGCAAAAAAGAACAGCAACACATCTACCTGGACTCATCCAATGCGTATCCAGGGTAGTCCAGCCACAACACCCCGAGTGGATGGTCCAAATAGACGAATAGACTCCTTTCAAGGCCTCATGGACTGAGGCCCGCTGAGGCCTTCATGGACTGAGGATGCTCCATCCACTCCCTCATATGACCAAGCTTCTGATATGACTCCCCGGTGATTTTCTCAATGGTCACCGTCGCCGTAGCCATCGCTGCACAGCTCGGTTTGGACGAATGTGTTTGTTCTTGAAAACAGCTGAGTTCTTGTGTGGAAACAACACCTGCTGATACCGGGAAACCCAAATGATCTGGACAAATATGAATCCACCTCGGGGGCAGGTGCCTGGACTGCATCATGAAGTGCCTGGGGCTGTCTATGGAGGCATAGACTTTCACTCTTCGGCCTAGACTTCCACCGTTTCCATCAGAGGCCTGGTTTGCCTAATACATACGTTTGTCCCCTTTGAGGCCTACTCCTTGGAAAAGCCCGGGAGTAGAACGTCGATGGAAAGCTTCTATCGTGGCCGTTCTCCGGCTTTCCTGTTGGGCCGGGGAGAAAGATGGTTTGGATCGATGGGGAGTTCTCATGGGATCGATGACCTTTCACGAAGTTTATGCCTGCTTGCAGCTTAGGATTGACCAAACCATTGTCTTTTGGGTGGAAAACCAAAGTCACCATCCCTACATCTCCCTCTTTGCAAGATCCATCAGGCCATGCGCCGTGCGCTTCTGCGGATGAAAAGAATGCGGAACTCACATGGCCTAGTGGCTCGAATCATCCGAAAAGTGACCCCCGAGCACAGTCAACCATGAACCCAGTCGTGAGTCTTCAACCGTTTTGCGGAGAAACACTCGATATAGTAATAGTATACCGCAATACCATAGCAATATGTATAATGCCTCTTGAGGAGCAAATCCATGTAGGAGTTTGGTTGCCCTGAAGCTTTCGCTGCTTTTGACCACTTCGCAGCTTTCGCGCGTGCACCAGCTTTCTCGTTGGGTGAACTGCTATCTTCCAGTACATAGGCCGTCACTTGCTTTGGCATACCTGGAAGCAACGACCCAAGAGCACAAGACCCTGTTTCCACATCTGAATGGGCTTTACATGCTTTCCAATGGGGATGACAGGTCATGACCAATATTTGCGCTTGTATGGCCGAGACATGTGATACTGCATCTCAAGCTGGTCGGCCCCAAACGTTCCCTTTGTTGCTAGCTCGATTCGCTGACTGTCATATGATGTCATATGTCATATCCATAAGCCTTCTCTGGGATGTACAATCCTAGAAACCCTCTATGATGGAGATCCCTCATTCACAACCACCACTCACCACCGGATGGGATGGGAGCCGTCCGCATTTCTGCATTGCACAGAGTCTTAAACAGTAAATGTCAGTCAGTTTCGAACCAGCGACGTCCTCATCACGAGGTCCACAGTAGAACAAACTCGCACATATTTGCACCAGTACACGTGTTGCTGTCCTCAATCGATAAATAACGCTTCTTGGAAAAGTCTGGATCGGAGATACGTTGGCAGTTTCATGGTCAATAGGACGTTCACATGCCTGATACATACTTATATGATCTTATATGATACACCTGCACTCACAGCTGGGAAGTTCTCTCGTTGGTCGACCGAGCCGGTGTGACAGAGCTAGGACCCAGACCCTGACAAGAGAGTGATGTCATGGCCGTCGGCATCCTGCGTATGCCTCGGGAGGGACGGGTCACCGTGGGGCGCCCCGAGACGGACCACCGCGGTCGCCCCGAGACGGAGCACCGCGGTCGCTTCGATCACCGACCGCATCGGTGGGTCCCTGATCTCCCAAGGATAGCGCGTGAACATCGCCCCATCCACAAGGTGAGTTTCACATGAGAAACAAGAGAAGCTGAGAATGATGTTTTCTGCCTCATCCAATATAGTCTTGTTTAAACAATGTTTAATCTATGCTGTTCGACCAAAGACCCCATGATCTTGTAGGGTGGCGGTTGCCACCTCAAGCCCTGCAGATGACCAATCTTTGTGATATCAATGGGCCAGGAGCTTCACACCTACACTTTTTGTAGTCCATCGGCTGACATCACAGACCAGTTGCCAGTTGCCCGTGGATCTTCACCCCGGTCTGTTGGAAGCGAAAAAACGCGGCCCGGTTAGACCGCCAGTCGGCTCGGTGCACATGTGTCCCTTAAAGGGTTTGCCTCTTCCGCATTTTACCGTGGATTGGGTCTACAACTCCCAGAACTTCCCTTTTGACCGAACTACCCCACCTAGGAGTCATAGTCCACGACTATTCACAGGGTCACTCATTTGGGACTCTCGGAACGGGATAGATCCTATAAGGGTTCCAATTGTACCCAGTAGAGCGCGAGGTCAACTGTCACACCAACGCCCAAAAGTGGCCTGGGCGCAGAACTAGGGCTCGAGGTTTCGGTCAAGTTGGCCTGCCAGGGTTCACACAACATCAATCAGCTGAGCTGGGATCTTCACATGCCAAACCAGCTTCCATTAAACTTAACCTCCAAGGTCTTTGGAAGGCTCGTAGTTGTCTTCACATCTGAAACCCCAAGTGAGAAACTCAGGTTGGATTTCCAGATCGAATACGAAACTCGGCCGGCTGTTGCCCGGAAAACGCGAGTCAAAGCGTGTCGGGTCCTCAACCAAAAACCCACCTCAAAGCCTTGCTATGTGAAGCCCTGAGGGTGCATGACCAAAGACCATGCTCTTGTTTCGTACGTATGTCGCCTCATGTCGCCTCCAAAGCCATTCCAAAAACGAGGTACCTGGACCCTATCAGGAAGTATTCTCTTCGATTCCAGCTCTATGGAGGTCTGTGGACCTCCCAGGCCCACGGCACCTTCTTGTCGGGGCAGCAGGACGGATCGTCACCATCCGCCACCTCTGCCTCACCACACCGCGGGCGACACTGGCGACACTGGCGACACCGCTGCGGCTCACGACGCAAAACCAGCGAACCCCGACCGGCGAGAGAGACAGCCGTCAAGTGAAATATACTTAGGATCCCCGGAACTCTCCCCGGACATACAGTCGGGGACAGTTCCTTCTGTTTAAGTGGCGAACATCAGTCCAAGAGGTGCGGCGGTGCGGGACCTCGTCGCAGGCTGAGACGAACGTCTCAGGTTCACGTTTGTGCTAAGTCTCACCTTCTCAACTCAATCTGGTACAAAAATCCGATGCCCTCTGAGATGTTTTCCTTTTGAACTCAGGTCCCAAACGTATACCCTTTATGGATGCAGTTCTACACCATTCAATAAGCTTACAACAAATACTTAAAGATTCAACATCTTATACAACAAATACCAAAACTGCATTTTCTCCAACAAGTGTACCATCACCATCGTGGCAGTTGTCTAGAGCGACTTGCCAATAGATGATTAATATAGCGCTCCTTTCTGCTACTTATATGATCTTACATTGATCTTATAAATATGCTTACAATACATTCATGTTTTGCTTTTGCATGCTTTTGCTATGTAATGTTGCGTGCACCAATACATGCACGAGAAAACACCATGCTGACACCACGTGACACCACGTGACACTCGTTCCCGAACATCGGCGAAGCGCGCCTGGAACATCGGCAGGGCCGCAGTGGGTGGAGCGTTCCACGCCTTGGTCCACCGGCGCGGGCGCCAGCGGCGAGGAGCGCTCGACCGCGCGGCGGGGCCAGCAAACACCGAGCAGAGACCGAGCAGCGACCTGGTGATGGTGATCAATGGGTGGTGATCCACCATGTTCATCCAATCCATGTAACGAACGACCCACACCAGGTAGAACAAAGGTCTCCTGGTTTTGACCCACAACCATATATGTGGCTTATAAGGGATTGCACCGGATGGGTACTAAGCTGCAACCAGCATTTCAGCTTTGTTATCGCAGGTGTTGTGGCTCCACCTTTAACCCTTGTTGATGTTTCAATGCAAGTGGTGAAACTGTACCACAGCCCCTTCACAACTTGTGCGTCAAATCTTTGATACCCTTAGTCTTGTGATCTTGTCCCATCAGTCTGTGATCATCCATGATGAGCGTCCATGACCATCCGTTGCTCGCAGATTTCCTGCAAGGCCTCATGTTCGACCATGCCCATGCTCTGGTTTCGTTCTTACTCGCCTCCAAAACCACTCGATGTGCATCACGATCACAGGAAGACCACGGAAGACCGCTCTTTTCTTCGCGCGCGGTTCGCTCTTGGTGTCCCGGACGCACACGGTGCTCTCGTCACAGCACTCCACCCCACAGGCCTCAGTGGGGCAAAGGGATCCACAAAGAGGGAAGCCATGCAGGTCTTAGCGGCGATCAATGTATTCTGTATGCATTCTGAAAAAGATCGAGGATGCATCCCAACAACGCCATGTCGACCTCTTGGGCTCTCTGTGATCTTCTATGAAGTCTTGAAAAATACCCGGTTAAATATGTGGTTTTGTGACTCTAACTCGACTTTGTCATTTTCCTTAAGTAGACTCTTGATTAATAGACTCCCATCTGAAGAGGATTTTCAAATGGGGAGGTTATTAATCAATAGTCTACATTACACATCCTTCCAAGTCCGACTACCTTCTTTTTCAATGTCACCGCCGTCACCGCCGTCACCGTCATCACGTCCCCGCCTGAATGTAGCTCTCGCAGCCCGTGTCACAAGGCCGATGATACCTGCGGACGTCACCAACGGACCGAACGAGAAACGAACCGGACTGGGTCCCGGTGAGTCCAAACACGGGTCCATTCCGGTCAGTCAAGTGAGGTCCAGAATGATTGTTCCTTGAGCCGAAAAGGGGGGAGACCCAGAACTGAGAGGAACATGCAGATACTTTGTCTATCTAAAATGCTTGTTTTGTTTAGTGTTTCCAGAATGGACTTGCCTCAGAAATGGGTTCCAAGTTGAAATTCCTGCTTTCACCCAGGCGTTTGTGGAGTCTCTCTCACTCACACACCAACTCCCTCGGGGCGACTGGCCAGGTTTCTCGCCGACTTCAATGAATTATGTCAAGAATCGTCGCCTCTACGTAGGTTGATTGGTAGACAAATCAAATCACCCCTTCCTAGCCTCCCCTTCCTGGCCACTATGGCCAAACGGCTCCGATTGAACTAGGTTCCAATCACCTCGTGGCCATCCTCGACCGGTTCAGTCGGTTGGTCTTCCGATCGAAGGACCTTGAACCCGTCAGCTTCAGGGATTGGCGCGATGTCGCGCCTGACTTCAGCACCATCGGGGACGTTGTGGATGGCTGCTGGGAAGTAGGTGTAGCACGCCATCCTCGGATTCAGTATGGGCCCAACAAGCCGAAGAACATGGTCCGCTCTGGTCGATTCATGGCTGCGGCAAGCGCACCCTCCAAATGGCAACGACTCGTCGGAAACCGGCCCAGAGGTGTATCTTCATGGGACTGATGTCAACAGCGTTTTTGGATGTTTTTGGATCCCTGTGCGAATTCGACCTTTCACATGGACATCTTTATTACTTTAGAGATACTTTTGAAAAAAAGGAACACACAAACAAACTCCTAGTCTTCATTTGTCTTCAACCTGGCGACCCCAACACCCACGCCTGGCGACAGCTCGCGCACAGCTGCGCAGTTGGAAGGAGGAATCCTGCGGAGAGGTCTGAACTGTAGCAGGAGTAGAGAGATTATGATAATCTATCTGATTCAGAATTTGGGATTTCAAGTCAATCTGTTCTCACTCGATCTGTGAGACTGTGAGACTTCTGGACTCGATTTGGGCTTTACAATGGGGCTGAGGGTTTTGCCAAGCTGAGCCGAGCTGTGACACTTGAACTCCAGTGCCAACTCCAACTCGGGTTGGTTTGAGTCCACCCCATGTCTAAACATAAGGCACAAGGCAAAGCTAGTATAGCATAGCACAGAATACGATGTTCTATAATAGAATGGTGCTTTTTGGGGCCCACATGGGCCTACCATTTCATGGACATCCACCCTGGGATGTAAGCAGTAAGCCGACTGCACACGATTGCTCTGCGCACCTCGAAGGGCCTGAAGTGGTCCCAGGGCTCGATGCCCATGGCCGACAAGTGGATGAAGTACCTCAGGACGACGGGGGGAGAGAGTAGGGGTTGATTGACATGGGTGATGTTGGAGTGGCTTCTGGATGGATGGGTTGGGTGGATGGATGGATGGATGGCTGGGTGGCTGCATGTGGAATTGGATTTGGACGGATGAGTGAATGGATGTGTGGGCGAAACAAAGGTGAACAAACTGGGTTGGTGGATGAGTTTATATAAGCAGTGGCTGAGTGAATGAGCGGATGTAAGTTTAAGTCATCATGAGTTTCTTTGCTTTTCAGATTGTAATTGTGATTGGCTGTTCTGTTGTGGGGTAAGATGGCCGAGATCATAAGTATTAAATGTACGTAAATGCTGTGTCATGAACCAAGCCGTTTTATTGCCTACAGCAGGGCATTTCTGTGCCTGGCCAATTTGTACGTCTCAATATGTCTCAGATCACTACTAGAGGAACACGAATTGATTCAGGAATGTTTCCTGGGATGAATAACATGATTGGATGGATTACAGTAGATGCCAGGAAAATGTACGTCGTACTGACAGTAGGCCAGTACAAGTCACCTCCCACACTGAGTCGCCCAAGAATAAGGTGACCAACCACCTATAACCACCTGCCCTGCTAGTGGACACAAGAAGCAAGAAGCGGTGTTCTTGTTTGATTCTGGCGGGTTACGATGGACAGTACCAACACCAGTACCGTTGGGATTCAGCCATGGCCACACCAAACAATTCACCACAACTTATGGTGCAAACAGTCCTCTTCAGATTCACTTCGTGGGTCGTCTGCACGACAAAAGTGCTGCAAATGAGAGGCGTCTGGACTGCTTCCTGTTCTTGCTTTTGAACCAGCTCCTGTCTGAAAGAGCATTGGGAAAAAAAAGCTCGACGTCGTACGAGCCCGGAACTTCCAAGAAGAGCCGAACCTGAGGATCTAATCACATGTTCGGCATCTTCAGATGCGCGTTTCCTCTAGTCTCCCTCTGAGTCTGTGAAAGGGTATGAAGATCTCTTGCACGGTTTCGAGATCCTTCCAAGCCTTTTTAAGTGAAGTGCCCTTTAGCCTCAGAATCTCCAAGTCTCGGCCTAGGAGATTTGAACGGGATAACACACCAAGTGCCAGTGGCAGCCGCAGCACGTTTTTGGGGTGCAGCTTCACAAATCCATCAGGGCCACTGCTTGATGGATGTTTCGATCCAAACCCGAACCTCGGCTCTTTTATGCTTTTATCGTCGCCAGCCACCCGGCCACAACCCGGGAGGTGAGCTGATTGAGTGGCGGCCCGGAAACGGTCGAAGCGGAGCGTTCATGCGCCGGCGAGAGATGGAGCCCCAACAAAAGAACACACAATGCCAACGGAAGCAACAAGAAGCCTCGCAGAAGTTGGTTGATGTGGCTGAGTTTGGCTATCTTCCCTGTGTTTGGGCAGGTGAAAGAGTTCTCTATTGAAAATATCAAGCAACACTTTAACTAAACTCCTCAACATCCCAAATACCCCCGCGAAGGCATGAAGACATCCTGCAAAATAAAACCCCAAAAAACAACACAAAAACGCCCCAAGTGAAACCCTGTCAGGTTGATCTCCTGTGAAACCACCGGTCACGTCCCGGCTCCTGAATGAAGGCCTTACTGGTATTCTTGCCGCTCATTGGCAAGGCCTGAGACTGACAAGATCCGACAAGCCAAAGTTAAAGAATGTTAAAGAGGAGCATTTCAGCACTGACTTCCAGAACCAAGCTGGGGGCCCTTCAACCATCAACTATATTTCAACATACTTCAACCTGAAAATCAAATCAATTCACAAGTACGTGTTGGGTGAATCCAAGAGCTGCAGACTGGGGGGGAGAGTTCAAAGCTTGTCAGAAAAAATGGCATACATGGACCCAGGCTTATGTATAAGTACAATTCTCCGGAAATCTTTGGATACCAAAATGAACTTTATGAGCCATTTGATTGCACAAAGATCATGTCGCTTGCCATGCTGCAAAAAATCCTGACATGGCCCATGTTTGTGGCACAATGTGGCTGGCACATCATCATATCAAACAAATCAGGCAAGGAAGTGGAGCGAGTCCACGTGGCTTGGACCGTTGGACCGTTCGTTCGGTGGAGCGAGCCCGTCGTACGAGCGACTTGACGGGCTCGAGGTCCCGAACCACGTTGTAGTCGATCGTGGCGTTGCCTCACGGACAGCCACAACCGCTGGGGGTCGATCTTGGAGTAGAAACACGAAGAACAATAATTGCATGCATATAATGCAACTGGTATGTGTCATGTTCCATCTTTTGATATTTCGGATTGAGGATCAAGAATGTATCCCCCAAGGACACCTTGCATGAGATGTGCTTTAATGTGCTTTAGTCTTCAAAAGGACCATGATGACATGGGATGAGTCACGATGAAGTGCTAAACCTCTCCGAAACGCCGACCCTCCCAATCCACGACTCGCCCACCGTGTCCACCGTTGGGGCGGTTTGGTGGGCGCCGCTTCGGGTTTTCTGGGCCCCGGGCAGAAGTCCATGGACTTGGACACATTCAGCAAGCCAATTTTGGCCCACCTCTCTGGAGGTCAACGACCGGTGACCGTTTGAGTGACCTGCCTGACAAACCCTAGTAAGTAGAATCTAGCAGAGAGGGCAAGACTAAGCTATGTAAGGTGGAGAATCCCAGCGTCACGCCACGGTGAACTCTGGGGATGATGAATGCCCTAGTGGTAGTGTAGTATATAGGAGTATATCAATGTGATTCAATATGGTTTATTAATCACGGTTTAAGATTCATTCTAAGATCAAACATGTTTTAGCGCTGATGACTACCCCTAGACATGAGTCTCGACTGCATCAAACGCTCATTAGACAAGTGACATGTGTGCTTCGATGTGCTTCAAGGAAAACACACCATGCTCAGGTGCTCAACAAGGTCCACGCACAAAAATTACGACGGCCGGTTGCCACCCAGTGGTTTACGGCGTTTACGGGTGCCTCTTCTTTTCCAAGCGAGGTAAATCTTGGAGGCCTGGATAGACCTTGGAGGCAAAGGGGGAGGGCTTGGAACTCAGCACGCAATGCGGAGCGCATGAGCTCAGCGCTTTGAACATCTGAACTGGAAGTCTTTTTTGCAGTGTCTTTTTTGGGTTTGGCAACGGTAGGGGACCTTGGACATAGACTTTCTTGATTACTTGCTTCAAAAAGCAACGTTCTGCGTGGAAATAGATTGGTCAAACCCGTGGCAGAGTGGGCGCTCAGAAGGCCGTTGAAGTGGACTTGGACTTGAGACAAGCTTGAGGACTAGACTAAAACCATCTATATATATAAAACGATAAACCCATTGGGGGGGGGGGGTCCCCCTGTCAAAATACACACCCACTTGCACACCCATATTTATTTACCTACATTGGGCCGGTTTCCAAGGTCAACGTAGGTATATGGAGGGTCTGGGTAAGGGAAGTCAATGCGGTAACTTGGGGAAAAATGGCATGCACCTTTAGCGCAGCTCAGCACCACTCGCACCAGTTCAGTCGACGAAGTCGGGGTCTTCACGTCTTTGGGGTATCAAATGGCATGTTTTTTCTCTCTCTATCTCTCTCATATGTTTGCCCACTTGAAAGAGACGATGACATCACTCGAAACACGCCCAAACGTTGCCGCGTGGGCAACACGAAAACACGCCCAGACCTGCGTGGGAGAAAGTCACGCTTCACAGGCTGAAACATGAAACATCACGCTTCACTGCAGAAACCCTTGCTTTTGAACCATTAAACACACTAGGCATGACATCACCGTAACACGGACTTGCTCGCTCTATATAACAAAAGAGATGAAGTGGATGATGAGGAGGTCTGTGACTGCAGACTGCCCTTCCTTGATGGTGCATCCCCCCTGTACTTTAATCAAGGGTATTAAATGGTTTCAACACGCATCAAAGCAGCACTAAAACTGTCCAAAAAGTAGGAAGGAATCAGCCACATTCAGCCACCCACATGTCATTTGGCCACCATTTCATACTCTTTCAAGCTAGCAAAGGTCATGGATACTGGAGGCGATGTTGTTGAATTGGACCCCTTCATACTCCTTCTTGCCTGTTCAATCTGCGTAAGCACCGCTGCACAAATCCTGAGCTGCATCCCAAGCTGCTGGATTGATGCAGTACTGTTGTCTGCAGGCCGCATTGGTGGTATAGAATTCCTGCAAGCGCTTGGCACACGAAGCCGCCCTTTCTCTTGGTGTTGTTTCGAAACAAAATTCTTCCGCCGGTGCGTGGTACCCAATCTGGGTCCAGTCGGTCAACAGGACCAGATTCGGGTCAACAGCTCAACGTCCTTCGCTTCTTCTACGCCCACTCCCCCGATGTGGCGGGGTCTCCGACCCGTTCGCCCTCGCCCCCTCTCCAGTCCCGGATCAAGCCCTCAGCTGGTGCGAAGAGCAGTACCCAGTGCCTCGGCCCAGACCGGATCGCCCTCCGCGTCCGGCGCTCAACGAGCCGAACGACGAGGTGAACTCCTTCGACCGTTTGATCGCCCGGAGCGGGCCCGGAGCGGGCCAAACGCCACGTCACGACGGCTTTCCGCTGGTCAGGGAGTGTCATCCTTTTTTCCACCAGTTCGGTGCCCCCGATCCCAAAAAAAACAGAACTGCTTGTCCGGTACTCCACTTTTCCTGGGATCCGGTCACTCCTGGCGAAGGGCGAGCTCTCCAGGACTGAAGCACTGAAGGATGTTGAGGGGTATCCAAAGGACGAGGGTGTCTGAGACGTGTCATGAGCCCAAGTTCCTGTTCCCAACACATTCATGATAGGAGTTGCCGAAGCGGCAACTACGATACTTGAGTTCCAAAGGCAAACAAACATGATCACAAACTCACCCACCCACGTGTTTAATGTTGTGTCATTTTGCATGCAAAATGGCTGGGGCTCCAGCCAAACACTCCAGGGCATCCTGAATTCCTGGATGGCACACCTCAAAAGCGAGCTTCCGTGTCAAAATGAAACCTCAAGCAACTTCGCAACTCAAGGCTATGCCTTGAAGATATAGCGCACTCTTCAAGTTCCCTACATGGACATCATCTGAACAAAAAACAACACGCCCATTCGAGGCCAGCCCCAAACATGCCACCAAAAAATACAACAAACAGGAGTTATAGTTACAGTCGTGTGAGTCGTGTGTCCTTTGCATCTAAAGTCTGAAACGATCAACAACCGCTTCAGTGCTTGTCGGATGGTTTATCTGGGACCATGTTGAGCAGCACAGGCCAAAGCTTCTAGCTCAGAAGAAACTACATCACCATATGGAACGACGCTATTAGGTGGAGGCCATCGCAAGTAGGTTGGAGGCCATCGCTACTAGGAACAAGAAGCTACTATAGTGACAAAGGTCCTCCAAGTCTTCCAAAAGAGCGCGCCCGCTGCGACTAAGGCGCCTGCTGCGCACTCTCGCAGCGCGGTCGTTCCGGCGTCTACTGTGGTTTTAGACGGTGTTCGCTCACGGACAGGCACATCGTGCCAGTGCAACTACCTTTGAGCCATCCGACCAAGCAAATCCGACCAAGCGGCGAACTGAGGTTGTGCTTCCATGCATGGCTTTAACATGGCTTTAAAATGTTGATCATGACGAGAGAATGGAATTCTGGCGTCTTCCTCTGCTATCCTCTGACATGCTATGTTTGATGTCTAATGATTGCTACACTGGAACCTGCCTTTGGGTGTATCAAAATAGGGAAACCTCCCGGTTCGGTTCGGAAAATAGACCAGTCTTCAGTCTACCCAGGTTCTTTCAGTCTAAGCGCTTTTCAGATCTTTTCAGTGCCTTCAGTGATCATGGGTGTTCTTTTGGCAAGAACAGCACGCAAGTCTAGTTGAAGGTGCCCATGTTCCAGGCGTGGAAAGACCGGATCTGCGCCTTCCCAACAAGCTGGTTCCCGCTAACCCGGTGGCGCAGCTGGTCGGTGCGGATCGGTGTCACACCCCGGTGAACACCCGTTGGTGCCTGCACTACACCCCGCATGTGGGTGGCCTTTGCCTTCGGACCCCTGAGACCACCCTAAGCTAATGGACCCAGTAGAACTGCCACATTTCATCTTGTTTCCCTCAACCCCCGAGCCATCTCCTGCCATCCCTTTTTGGACACCTGAATCTGGGCATGTCGACCAACCGACGCCCGGGGGGGGGGGGCCAGATTTCACCGGTCACCACTCGAAGGACTCTAAGGAGGTCGGCCAAGTCGGAGCCACACAGGCTCTCAGTTGCACCTCCGCGTTCGCCTGAAAAAGAACGGTTGAAGAACGGAGGAAGGAACGTCCAAATGTCCTTGGTTGAAAAGCAAACAACAGCGGTGGAGAATCCTTTTTTGTCCAAGCTGGAGGATGTTCCAAAACCATCCAAAACCCCTTCCGTTCGAAGGCGAAACCAGGACCACATTAGGACGTCACGTACGTGAGGTCTTCGCATTCGGCTGAAACCACGGTCCAAGCCACCGGTGCGACTGGCAACTGGCCATGGTGGGTATCATTTCGGTCTCAATGCGTACAACCCAGCCATCCACGTGGATGGCACCACCTGTTATGGTCTTCGAAAAGGGACCGTTTCCGTCGACCTCCGTCTTTCGATGTCTATGGCGTCCGGTCCGACGGTCCTTGCGGAAGAAGTTCTCGCAGTAGATGCTTCGGCAGTCGGCTTCAATGTCGAAGGAGCCCGTGCAGCGAAGGCACTCTTCGCGACCTGGACAGAGTGGACGGAACCCCAATGGGTGCGCAGTGATGTCGTTGATTTGGGGAGCTCCAGCTGTGGAGACCCGGGTGGGCATTTGGGTTTGACCTGATATTCTTTGTACACAGCCTTGTGCCTAAGCAATAAAGTTGGGAGGGATTGGGAGGGTATGTCTTCAAATGTCTTAAGTCTTGACGATATTGATATTGATCTCAACAGTCCCAGTCGGTCCACAACAGCAGTGTGTTTGTACATGTCCAGTGTGAGGAGCATTGGTGCTTGTTGGTGCAGGGTTCAAAAAAAATAACTCAAAAAAGCCACCCAGCAGCTGCGAAGGGGTGATGAACCCGCTTGGCAAATTGCCCTGTTAAAGGTGATGAACCCGCTCTGAGGAGTCCAAAAATGCCACTCCTCCATTCAGCAACAAGAGGCACACTTGAAGTCGTCGCTCCCAGAATTGCCGATGTGACATGCTGGTCAGCAAGCGTGGCACCTGACACGACCAAGGCAGGTAGTTCCAGTTTTTCGACATCTCGTAGCTGAAGTGGAAGCAACGAGAAGAAACTCTCACAGGTCTAGAAGTCAACACTCTGACCACCAGCTCTTTAGGCTAAATGTGGCTAAATAAATATCAACATCGTCAATGTCCTGCATCTCTCTCAGGCTTGTCTTGAACAAATTGATGGTGTTTGGACATCCAAAGACTGCTTGACAAGTGAGACCCGAGGCCAAGTAAACCTCCAACGAAGACACATTTTTTCGAACGATAGAGTTTACTAGGATTTTTCTTTATGCTTCAAATTCCCCGTTGCCTGGGGTTACTGCATCTCCTCAAGGATTTCTTCAACAAACAACCCAAAGATCTACCCGAACATGACTAGCATTGACCCTTGAGGATACATTCAGGACAATGTGCTCTCATCTGGGACATCCCTCCAGAAAAAACGACTTGCAGTGTTGGGTTCCTAAGAGTCACAAAAATGCATTCTGCATATTTCCGCAAGGATGTAGCCCTTGGATTCATAAACCTGCTTCAGTGGACGACTGGATGCCTGCAAAAATCCTTGTAAAACATCTCAGTCTAATCAAGATTCATGATTCATGATCCACTTCCAAACGGAGGACTGTCAAGAATGACGACACCTCGATCACTGCTTCGTATGCCCGGTCGCTGTCCGTCGGATCTTTCACCGGGCGGCAGCGTCTCCCTCTTGACAGGCGCTGCAAATGAAATTGTTCAGCGAACCTACGCACAATGGAGTGAACAAGGATGAAAAGGAGTGTCACGACCCGACGGTGGAGGCGCTTTTTCTTCGTTGCCTTCAAAACCCTGCATTGGGTGTATTCCATGTGCGACTAAGAATGGATGAGGATGAGGATGAGGATGAGGATGAGGATGAGGATGAGGATGAGGATGAGCATGAGGATGAGGATGATGATGATGATGATGATGATGATGATGATGGTGATTCGTAAAGGGAGTTACCAATCCATGGTGATGTTCTATAGTATTTCTGGTGATGTCCAAAATGTGCAATTCTCTGACTCCAATGAAGTTCATCCAATGGCAGGTACTACATATGTAATGTAATGATAAGCTACATAACTTTATGAAACAACCTCCTCAGTCCAAGCTTACCAAAGACCTCCCTTTAAACAACAATAGAAACACATAGAAACATTGTAAATCAAAGGGGTAAGAAAACCAGATGCCTCAACAAACAGTTCTATGTTTGTCTGGCGTGTGCACAAACATCCCAAAAACACAGAACATCCAACACCTGCTGTTCCACAGAGACAAGGCCACCGCACGACAAGCACATAATAAACCACGACCCGTGGGACTGGAATAGCAATCAGTTGACCTGGGGTGAAGGTAAATTTGCCAGTTCCATGGAGTGTCTGGGCTCATCAACTGCTTGGCACTTCACCCGAATTCTGCTGCCGGACCGGCGAGATACCATGTAGTCATAGATGTCATAGATAAGCGCCCTGAATACAAGGTACGTTGAAGCCAGGAGTTTGAAAATTCGCTACCGGTAACGACCTTGGTTACGTACAGTAGACACAGACTTCGTGTGGATGGGTCGGATTGGTCGGTTGACCTCTCTGAGACTGCGGTGCCGATCATGGAGAATGAACGACATCGATGAGGGGATCGAGGGGACTGAGTCTTCATCCACAGTCACTGTGTGCTTTGAATTCTCTGGCTACTAAAACCATAATGAAAACAGTTCAAACAACAACCATGCTTTGAAGCTCCCGGAAGAGGCCTCTGCTCCTCCATGGAGGACATTGGTTGGACTGCTGATGAAACCAAAAGGATAGGTAAGTCGAAAGCTGAAATCAGATGAAATGCCGACGCATCGAAGTCCTCCTTCCTTCTTGAGCCTATCCAACTCCTCCAACTCCTCTTCCAAGGAGCAAAACCACCCCCCATCCCACACCTTTGTTGATTATACATGTTATTACATGTTCATAGAATTCATCTATCCGGAGCCTTAGCGCCACCGGAGGCTTAAACATTCAAAGGGGCTAAAGCACCTTCTACTCTCGAAACGAAACTCCAATTCAACTGGGTGCAGCCCTGGTCCAATCCTCATCTGGTGGTTTGATGCTCATCTCTGCCAAGTCAAAACATTCCAACTCCTAATGGATACAAGGAAGACAATAGACACCCAGCAATCGTCAATGCTTTTTCATCAAAAGTCCTAGCTTGCTTTATGTTCATCCACACACCTGCAGCACTCCCGGTCATTCTCCATCCCCACCTCTTTGCCCACAGGCCACACAAACTGGCCCTTTGGCCATGCCCAGCGCGTCGCGCTGTGCAGAGCTCAGAACTGCCGCCACATCCCTGCAGGCTCGCAACAGCAAGATCTGTTGATGAAGGACAAACACACAGAGAACTTGACCCGGGAGAACTTCCATGGATTTCCTACGGTCTAATGATTGATGAGACTCTTGGTGCTCCAGAAAACAGGAAAACATGTTGTATGATTTCTTAACATCCAAGTCACATTGGCGTTGCATGTCATGGTGTTTTCGGCCCAGCGACGATGAAGGCCCAGGTCGACCGCTCGGTGGGTGGGGCCGTACGACCGCTTCGCTGTCTCCGGCTTTGGTCTCCTTCGCTGTTTCCGTACCGCCGAGTCGAGTCGTCAAGTCGTTGGTGTCAGTCGACACCAGATGATTGACGACTTGGGCCCCAGTCCGACTGTGTGCAATGTCGACTTGGACGAACCCAGGTGAAGCGGCAAAGCCAGATTTTCGGACCTCCTTCCGCGTCACCGGGGCCAATGCGCCAATGCTGTCTGATGGAAGTTTCACTATATGGGCTAAGCCGTCGGTCTTGGTCTTGGGCATCTGAACTTATACCGGTTCTTGACCCAGTTAGGACCAAACACCTAAAACCATCATGACCCAGCATAAGCTAGTTACCTCATGTGACCCCCAAGCTGCTACTACGCTCTATTACGAATTCATATATATATGTCTATTCTTCCAGGGTGTCGTTGCCCGGCTGCCGCGCGGCCTGCGCTTCGGGCGATAGCCGGCAGCGATCCAACGGCGGACGTCCACGTAGCCCTGCTGACCGTTGGGGCCTGAGACGGCACGGTCTTCGCACCGAGAACGCTCCGAGGCGAGCGAGGCTCCGGTGCGGTCTCAGAAGCGTCCGACTTGTTCCGAGGTGTTCCGGGAACGGCCTCCCTTTTCTTGATTCGGCTCCTTCTTTGGGGGACCAGAAAACCTACATTGGATCTTTCACCGATTTCAGGGGTGTTTGAAGTGTCACACATGACCCCAAAAATCACTTCACATGACTCCTGATCGCATGCAGTGGTCAGTGAGCTTAGCAAAGCTCTGGATTGCTCAAATAAACACGTGGCGAAACCACTAGCACACCACAAACAAAAGTACACCGATTGATTTGGAGTT
The DNA here is from genome assembly GCA_963970005.1 of Durusdinium trenchii. Taxonomy (NCBI): domain Eukaryota; class Dinophyceae; order Suessiales; family Symbiodiniaceae; genus Durusdinium; species Durusdinium trenchii. Next base: position 185,567 of record CAXAMN010012102.1, read on the forward strand.
CAGACATGTTCAGACCATTAGGTCTTTTGGTTGTATGAACTGAGTGGTCGAATTTAAAAGGAACCAACCGTATATAAAGGATTCCCTCTCTTTTTCGCTCAACGATCGTCTTCTCTTCGTCGAACTCGTCTTCGTCTTCTCTCCTCGGACGAGCATGAAGAGGCGATGGAGCGCCGGGGCGACCTGTCGCTCCAAGTAATACCTCGGCCGCCGCGCCGCGGTCGGGCGCCGAGATCGGAGCGGTCGGTGTTCGAGGACGGTCGACGGACCGACTCGGTGTGATTCGGGGTGTGAAGACTCACCACTCCTGGAGACCGATTCGGCCGAATGCCTGGGCAGGATTGCGATCTAACTACTCCTCATTCCCATGGTGTTTCTACGCACCAAACGACCTAAAACCATCTAAAACCCGAATGCCCATGGCTGTCCAACCTGAATCCGGCACAAAAAAAGAATCGGACTGGAAAGCCATGGGCCACTGGGCCATGGGCCAGTCTTTCAGCATCCAAAGCTGGCTGAAGTCTTTCTCGTCGAACCAGGGCCAAAAGCTTAGCTTTCACACAGCAGGATTTGGATGAGAGTGAGGCTAAGACTTGATGTGCCCCTCCTTCGCATGCAGCGTCGCTTTCTCACGTTTTCAGCCATGAAGTAAAAGTTCTTCTCACCCTCATGCGGGCGAGCTGGCTTAGCCAGCGGTGTGGGCAAATTAAATACCTTGTCCATCCTTGTCCACCATCTGGAGAAAAAGATCCGATCGGCCTCTCACGAAGATGCATGCCTATGGCCGACATGAGCTAGATGGTAAGGCTTCTTAAAAAGTTATGCGGCTCAGAGATCAACTCCTCGTCAAAGATCAAGCAGGACTCGTCGGACGAGCCCCCAGAAGTTGAATGTTCCATCTTCTCACTACCACACTGGATTGTCGGGTTCTTGGAACACTCAAACTTATTGGGACTGCCACTGCCATCCGACTTCGTCTCCTCCAGCTCTATGCTCCTGGAACCGCTCTGGCCTTGATGCGATCTGCAGGCGTGATCGACTTGGATGGACCACGGCTGTACTTGGTTCACTGCTTGAGCCGTCGAGTACGACGGTGGCGTCACGTGCACGTGGCTGGGCCTGGACATGGCCCTCTCCATCGGGGTCACGGTAGCAACACAGCTAGCCCGGACGACCAGGCTCTGCATTCGTAACTGAAGGACCTGCATTTCTCGGCGTTGCTGCGCAGCCAAGCTGGACCATTCGAGGTGATGCTTCTTCAACAAGCGTTCCCTGGACGGCAGTGTCCGAAGGTGCTTGGGCTCCATCAGCTTGGGCTCTTGCCCTATTCGAGGGTCTTCCTCGGGCCAAAACGGCTAGGGACCAGAACTGGCCCACGTTCAGTCCCAAACAGTGCCATTTCAGTGCATGTCATCATGTCTAGTAAACCGATCCTGCACCAATGTCTATAGATCGTTGGGCAATGCTCTGAGGAGAGGTTCCACTTCGTGTTGTTGCCCCGAACTTTCCCAGACACCACCGATGGCATGATGGGACTTCCCAGAAAAAATATATTATATATGCCGCATTAGTAATATATACCTGATTCAACCACCCCAACGTAGGCAAATGTACCATATTGAAGTGTCTCCGTGTCGTGTAGTTCACTGACTTCGGCCTAGTAATATCATACAACAGCGCGTTCGAAAAGACTGGGTGTGACTTCTGTGCATGGTGTGCATCATCAGCCTCTGGTCACTGCTTCAGAGCAACAAAAGGAGAATGAGACCAGGTGGACGAGCTGGCAGTTCTACATGGGAGACAAGCTGGGGAAGGATCAATTGCCACACGAAGTGGAATAATCACAGAAGTGGATGGGTGTCCAGGGAGTTACAAAATGAATTATACAATTAGAATGCAAGGGTGGCATTGGTCCCACCGGTGATGCATCACAAGCCACACTGTTGACACCACTGAAACAAAATACTAGCTATATTGACTTGCCAACACACATGCTGAAAACCACTGGTCTGGGCTGGCAAAACCAAGGTGCTCAATATCCAAGAAGAGTGGCGTAGAAAGCACCTGGCTCTGCATCGCGTGCTTTTGAATCGCTGGCACTCTGATGCACACTGAGACAATTTCAACCACCTTTCGCTCTTTTTTCAGCTATCAACTACTTTGGGGTGACTGCTGCAATGTATAGTCCAAAAAGAGTCTCTTGTTCACAGTCGTCTTCCCCTCTGTGGATCAGCGAAACTCCCAAAAACAACACCAGGATCGCCTTCCAAGACCAAAAAAGGTTGTCCTGGTCTTCTGGTCACTCTAGTCTATAAAAATAAGAAACAACAACAATGGTTTCAGGACATGACCCGGGGGTATCCCCTCTGGTAATCGACCATACCAAGCCTGTAGGTCAGGCCATCTATGCAAAAAACGATGCACTCGGGATCACGCGCTTCAATCTATGCGTTCGCAAACAAACAAGAAATCATCGGTCGATCCAACATCTCGATCTCAATCAAACACGCATGTGGCGTCCCCGCATCGCATCAAACGGACACTGTTCAGCCTCTGGGGTGCCTCCAGTCACACCTGTCGGGACCACCTCGGCATCTGGATGGACAACATAATCCCCCAAGAACCGCCAGCACCATTGATTTACATAGTATAGTGAATCTCTTTACGTTGCGGTATTCCACCATGGGAGGGCAAAAAGGAGGTAGGGGATAGCACCTCACGGAATTCTTGGTGATCTGCGTGTCACACTTCAGGTGTCGACAAACTCACTCAATGTGAGAGGTGTTGGTGTGGAGCACTCATAGCCCAAGACTAGGGTTTCTCAACGTAGTCCTGAATCTTGAAACTTCCAAATATGAGACGATCAAGTGACTTTAGATTCATCGTTTTGGTGGAAATGCCAGTGACCCTCCACTCTCCCCTTCAATTCACTCTGGAAAACTGTGGTCTGGTGACCCTTCCCAACCTGCTGGTGTTTTGTGTGCTTTTTTGGAGCAGCTCGGCCGGGTCCCGACGCGTTGTTTGTGTCTTCTGATGTTTTTGTTTTAATGCGACAATGGAACAGATCGATCGATCCATGGCAAGTATAGTCAGGCAGAAAAGGCGTCCGAGGCGTTGCTTTGGTCGCCACCCCTCCGACTTAGGTGCACTGAAAAGGTGTATTGACCCTAGGGCTCCAACCACATCACCAGAAGGTGGTTGGGGTGGGTTCGGGGGTCTAACCACCTTCTGAGGATATAGGAGCCCTATAGGGTGACTCTGTCTGCGCCGCTGACGACCTGACCACCTGTGTTTCTTGCGCCGAACTGTGCGAGAGGTGTCAGTGACTCAGTGGACGATCTCTGAAGCCTCCGACGCCTTCCGGGGACAAACCGAAAGTTTTTTTTTTTTTTTTTTTCGAAGTACCGGTTCGTCCAATCAACTAAGATCGACTGGGTAAGTTGATGTAAGTTGTATATATCGTCGAAGCGGCAATAAAGTGGCATTCTTTTGAGGACGCAAGTACTTTTATGTCTTCTGATATTTAAGAGTTTAACAGCTTCAGGAGTTTGTGGTTGATAGTCAGCATCGTGACAATTTTCCAGGATAATGAATGGTCCAGCTGTTGATCAATCCGCTTCGGGAAACTCACCAGTCTACCCAGCCACTATTTAATTAAATACCCACATGGCCACAATTTAAGAGAGAGAGCCCCTGGCCCTGGCTGGGTAGACTGGTCTATTTCGGTCTATCTCCCTTCTTCCAGGAGGTCGTTGCCTGGTTTTGGACATCAAGAAGTCAACAAGGCCCTCCTCCGATCTCCTCCGAGTGGCCGCCACATCTGCCAGGCGCGATCCCGGAGGCCCTGAAACCCGGTTTTTGAGAGAATCCACGGTGGTGTGTCAAGCCGTGGTCAAACGGATGTTAAGGAGAATGGATTGGAGGCTTTGAAAAGAGGCTTTTGGTGGAATGATTCTTACAAAAGGGGTTCTGCTGTAGATGGAAGCCGGTGGGAGACAAGTTGTCTTCACCAAACCAGTTGGTTCCAAAGAAGCAAAGCAGGAGGTGACCAGGGATGACGTATTCGCAACTTGTAATTTTGTCAGACAATTAGGGAACAGCACAGAAAGTTTGAAACACCTACATGACAGTTGCCACCTGCAAATGGGTCAGATCCTGCCGGCAAAGGAATTATTGTGCCTCACGATCCCTGCACAATGTGTGGATTCGGGTCTTTGAGATCTAGCATTCACGCTCGAAGAATTGTCCAATCGAGCACTGAGCCGACGGTCATCGTCTGATGCTCTCAGCATATGACCAGCAGCTGCAAGCTCCCTTTTTCATCTTTGTTCACCGCAAATCTTTTCTCTCGTCTCCTTCATTCTGAAGACATGAACAATGCCAAAACACATCACCATAATTCTACATGCGCATAGAATGCATGGCATTTATTTTCCAAGTGTTGCCAATTGATCCACGGTCACATGTCACAATAAAGCCGTGCCTTTTGTCCCATCACGTGATATTGCCGTGGGTGGATAGGTGCACCGATAAGGCATGATATCAGGTGCTTGGATTCCTTTACACCAGGTCCCGGCTGGATGGCTGTAAACATCTCCTTCTGTCTCATGATCAGGATCGGCCCGCCCGTGAGCGCCTCGGAGACCAGGTCGACCAGCGATGATCTCTTGGGCCAGACCGATGGTCCGCTGGGGACACCCAGTGGATATCTCTCTAAGTATAGTGTAGGGTAGTCCAGCCAAGAAACCCCTTGGTTGGTCCTGGTATGTATAATATATATATATATATCCATCATATATATATATATATACTTATTGTGAATTTCGAACCTTTCGGTCACTGAGGAACCAGTCTTGACCCACTCAGGTGTGTTCACGTCCGAAGCCACGAGTGTGCGAGGCCGCAAGGGTGGTGTAGGGTGGGTCACCCGTGACCTGAGCCATAGAAGCAGTGAGGACACTGCAGGGCGAGGCGCCCGACCGTTCGTACCAACCTTCAGGTGAGCTGTGAGTGGAAAACGCACGCGGCTGTGCGAGGGAAGGAGGATCTTTTGTTGCTACCTTTGTGTCAATCACATTGGTAGCGGAGCTACCGCTAAAGCTCCAGACAACACCTGACCCTTGTGCTTGGTTGTTGTTGACTGCGTGGTTGAGTCGGTGAATACGTTGTTTGGCCGCAAGGCAGTCAAACAAGTCAGAACAAAGGCAATGGAAAAGGGAAAGGGGGTGAAAAAGGAAAGCGATCCCCCTACTCCTCAAAGTTTTCTGGCAATAGAAAGAGCCTCCAGCAGAGGATCATGGAGAGCAGCTGCAGGATTTGTGGCCGAAAAGGCCATTGGAAGGCTGAATGCCCGCAACGTGGATCTCAGTCGGTCCCATCGACAGCTGTGTTGTGTGTTTGTGAGTCAAGGGACACCGGTGTTCTGAGGGGTTTGTGGGAGACCAATGAAGGGGAAATCATTGATTTAGCCCACAAAGGGGAAATGATCACCGAGTGTGAGAATTTTGATGTCAGGACTAGCTTGCCAGAGAGTGCGTTTGCTAGCACCGCCCAATCACCTGAAGCCAAGTCGATGCATGACACCGAAGCCAGTGCATTCTCGAGCTTTTCAACTCGCGATGCCCTGGGAATCGTAGATACAGGTGCTACTAAGACCGTCATAGGAAGCGGTTTCGTAGCCAATCTCCTAGCCGCACTAAGGCCAGAGGTTCGGAAGCAGGTCCAAAGGTGTCGTTGTTCAGTGGTTTTTCGGTTTGGGAATCAAGGGACACTTGAAAGCAAGCATGCACTCGTTGTCCCAATCGGACCGCTGAAGCTCAAGATTGCCATAGTGCCAGGCCATACACCTTTCCTGCTGTCGAATACTCTGCTCCGAGCCATCGGAGCCACCGTAGATATAGCTGGTGAAGTGATCAAAAGCACTCTCTTGAAGCGCAATATTCCAATTCAGCTGAATGCCAAGGGTTTGTTTTTAGTTGATCTAAATGATCTGATCACACCCACCAGTCAAGATGCCGAAGCTGAACCTGCCGAGACCTTCGCCACTTTGAATTGCAAAAGCTTGCCAAGTGTCTCTGTCCAGAAGCCTGGACAAGTGCAGTCGGAAACCAAGACCATGATGAAACAGAACGTTCAGGTGAGGACAGGTCTTGTAACAAGCAGAATCCAACAGTTCGAAGCCGCCATGCCCGAATCAACAAAGACCCATACGAACGCAAAGAAACCAAACGAACGTCCGAGTGTTCGCGGGGGTGAGAAAGTCTCATTCGAATCGGTTCCAGGGGGGGTCCAGCCCGGTGTCATCCGTTTTGGGTTCAAGACCGGATCTGTGCAATCACACACGTGTGACCATCCCATTCGTTCACCTGTGCCGCATCACTATCATGCCGACCTCCGAAGCAGCCGCTCTGAGTGCCCGCTTGGCACGTGTCATGGGCGAAGCAAAGAAGGAAGAAGCCCTCGATCAGCTCGAAGCCTTCAAGCTCCTATCACTGGACGAAATGGGCCAAGCCAAGATCGATTTCGGATCAGCCCATCTCGGTCGGACCTACTCGGACATGTGGGAAAAGGAGGGCAAGTATGTGAAGTGGTTCCAGGCAAGTTACCACTCGTCGAACAAGGTCAACCATCAGAAGTTCATCCACTACATCTCACTGAGGGTGACCTATGCCGAGCACCAACTGGGTCTGAACAGTCAAGACCTGCAGCCATCACCAAGTCAGAGGCCACTTCATCCGGCTCTCAAGAGCAAGGCCAAGGCCAAGCCGATTCAGGAAGTGACCCCACAGGACTTGGCAGATCTTGCCGAGGACGAATCCTGGGAACCAGTTCAGGAGATCGAGATCCAGCCAGAGATCTACACGGAGATGGCAGCCATGGACACCCGCCTTCAGACCATCGAAGGTGCGATGCAGGAGATCATTGCCCACCTCCGGGCTTCATGAGCTCGTCATGGCTAGACTCCTTCAAGGAAGCTGATATACATGTATCGTCCATGTGCCAAAAAGATGTCAGTCCAGGTAAGACTCACAGTCTGTCCCATAAATTCCATGCACTGGTTCAGCAGATCTCAAAGGAAGCCAGTCTAGCAAGGTGTGATCCAGTGATCTCGAACGGATGCAGCCGTCTACATTTGCTGGAAGTGTTTTGTCATGAGGCCAGTGAACTGACGAAGCAAGTCCAATTGCTGGGCGGCAGAACCAACCGTTTTGGAAGGGCGCAGGGGGACCTCAAAACCAAGGAGGGGAGAAGTGTTCTGTTTCAAATGGTGTGGAAACAAAGACCCCGTCACATATGGTTCAGTCCCACCTGTGGACCATGGAGCGCATGGAACACGTTCAATGAAATGAGATCAATCCAATTGTGTGAACATGTTCAACGAGAGAGAGAGAGAGTCACACTTGTTCGAACTTGCACTAGGAGTAGTCTTGCTTCGCATGTCACGTCAGCT